>CM053787.1:829827517-830415017 GCA_028749045.1 Cupressus sempervirens | reverse complement strand
CCCCCACCCTCACCCCCTAGCCCCTTTAGGGGTGTGCTTCCTAGGGGAAGTAATGTCCTCACCACCACTTTTAGTCTACGAAGGGTTAGCCTCTAGGGTGTTAGAAAAATGGGAGGGGCTAGGAGGCTTGGAGCTAGACTTCTTGCCAATTTCCTTGCAATTTTTTTTTCCTCTTAGGGGGCTTAATGCCACTTTCACTAGACTCCAAGATGACGACCTGTTTGGGAGGGGACTTGAACTTCTCTATTTGGGGGAATTTGCTAGATCTATGAGCATTTTGTTTGCTCTTCCTAATATCTATATTAGAGTCTATGAGACTAATTTTGACCACAGGATTGGGGGTTTTCTTGATTTCAGAGCTAAGGTAAAGAGAGGCTTTGAGGGTAGCAGTAGCTAGAGGATTAACTAGAAGTGACAAATTTTTTGCAAGGTGATGGGTATAAAAATTATTCATTAAACCCTAGTGGATGAGGTAAAAGGTTTTTTCCTCCTTGTTTCTCCTAGCCTTGAAAATACTATCTTCCAAAGAATTCAGCAAAAGGAATGGAAGAGAGATTTGATCAAAATTTCTAAAATGGTTGAAAATGGGGAAATGGTATAATATAGTACCTAAAATGGGTCCCCCAGATGTATGTATCTCATATTAACATAGCAAATGATGTCCCCAGGAGTAGGGAGGTTTTCCCTAGAAAATGCACCTTGCATGTGAACTGATTCTTCATCAAACTTGAAGAATTTCAATAGGCTAGTTTCATAATTTACATGAGCTTGTTTGTGCTAGTTCTTGTGACCCATGGGAAACCCACCATCCCTAGCAATAAGATTCTTGGTGATTTCAAAACTCATCCCATTGTCTGCCACCCTTCTATGATTCCATGAATTGAAGTACTACATAGAGATTTTTTCCTCATGTTTTTATCATCTCTTCCATAAAGGGTAACATGTCACCCTCCTACAAATAAATATTCATCACTTCACTCTTGTAAATGTACTCCTCCACTCCCATAGGTTAAATATGATCGCTAGTGCGGATACCACCACTCAACTCAATGACCAACTCTTCATATTTTTTCGCCAACTACTCTAATTTTTTTGATATTGTTGAGTTGTAGGTAAGATAATTTTCAGAAGTTAAATAAAATATGCTCAAGATGTACATGTAGAGGTATAAGAAAGCCATCATAAGGCCATAAGGTTTCTCGAAGCCCAAAAAATCTCTTTTCCTGGCACGTGTAAATTTTTCCTTTCTTTCCATAATCACACAATGCCACTTGTGAATGTAGTGGGGTGTGAGCGAGGTATCATTAATGTCTTTTATAGTCAGATTTTAGAATCTAAGAAAATCCTTTACCTTTGTCCTTATGTAGAAATAAATAAAATTTATAGCAAGGAGATTATTAAAGTGTATCCATATATAATGTTTCCAAATGTAATGTTTATGAGCCCATTTTCTTTCCTGTTCATGTAGAAACTTGAAAAACTACCACTTGGTGTGATGATTCATACAAATCTATTATAAGTACTTTTACATTCCATCAACAGTTTAGTTCATGATGGAATTAGGATGATTTCTTCCCATTCAGTTAACATCGTGACACTATGTATGAAATTAGCCAACTCATCTGCTATGCCATTACCTTCATAGTAAATATGATCCACCTAGATTTTTCTAGTATTGCTCCACCATCTTACATATTTCCTTAACTATCACCTTGATCACCCAACAACTCTGACTATCCCTTTTGATGACTTTCATAATTAGTATCAAATCCCCCTCAACCATCAGCCTAGTAATTCCACATTTTCTCAAAAGTCTTGACCCCCACAAAAGAGCCAAGGTTTCAACTTCATTATTTGAGCTAGCCCCATAGTTTCTAGAATAAACCATAAACATATTCCATGTAGAATTGTGTAAAACACCCCCAGTAGTAGAACTTCCCATGATGGTTGAACCATAAAAATTAATTCTAAACCATGTCTCAAGGGTTAGGTTTCACACCATATTCTTCCTAGCAAAGGCTTATGAGTTATCAAACTTTGCCACCATATGTCCCACTCCCCAAGTAGAAGCCCACTACCTATCAAGTCTTCCTGGGGGTTTCTGGTGGTAGGACTCAAGGGGGGTTTCCTTTGCAAGATTGCACTAAATTCCTTTAGGAGTTTGATAACCTTCTATGCCACCTCTAGACTGGTAGAAATTTTATTCCTCAATGTTTTGTTATTTTGTTCCTTTCATATTTCCCACGAAACATAAGGAAGAAATATTAACCATAAGTTATAAAGGTATTGGTGGGAAAATGGGCCATTCCAGTGAACAAATTATTGAAGACCTTCATTAACACACCATTAGATTCCCCATAATTTAAGTACCTCCCTCTAGACCTCTAAGGAAAAAGGGCAGTGATTAATAAGGTATGATATATATTTTGGGTCTTGAAGACAAAAGATAGAGCAATTTGTAAGTTGACATCCTCTCCTTTGTAGATTGTCCAATGTAAGGATAGATCCATGTAAAGTCATCTACCAGAAAAAATAAATTTATCTTTGGAAGGATCCATGGGTGTTAGGCCTTTCTCCAATCTCCTTGGGCCTACTCTCCCCTACCCCCCAAAGGCAACACAGGTAAGATGACTTCACCGTGAAGTCCCCTAAGGGAGTAAGCTTCCACACCATGGAATACTCAACTTAGATGAGGGGGATCCTATAATTATTTAGTAGGTTTTGAAATTTTAGAGAAATACACCCCCCCATAGGAGCCTAGTGCTAGATCCCAATCCATTGGTGATTTGAGGTGATCTAGTTTCAGGTCATGAATCCATAACCTCTAGTGTATGTCTCATGGAAAGGGAAGAATTTAGTGTGTTTGAGTTGGTCATTTTGGATCCATTGATCTTCCCATAAATCAATGGTGTCACAATTCCAAAATATTCAAAGGCACCCCATCTTTAGAATTTTTTGGGAGTGCACCAAATTATTCCAAATTTTAGAGCCCTAGGGGAGAGCCTAGGTCCATAGGGAATGATGAAAAGATTTTCCTCCAAGGTACTTGGCCCTCAAAATGTTGCACCAACTACCTGTCAAATTCATCAGCCTCCAACCAACTTTGGATAGGAGGGCTTTAATCATATGTCCAATCCTTCTTATATTTAAACCTCTGACGTCCTTAGGATGAAAGACGTTTTCCCATCTAACTAGACTTATACTAATTTTTTCTTCAATGTAAGACTACAAGAAGTTCTGCTATATTTACTCTAGGATATCTTTGAATCTACTGGTGAGTTTTAAAATGGATAGGAATTAAATTAGGATGCCTTGTGGGGAGGCAGAGAGAAATTAGAGTTTCCCAACACTGCTTAGAATCTTACATTTCCATCTTTCTAGTTTTCTTTGGAAGCTTTCAACAAGACCATTCAAAAACTAATTTGAAACTTCTTTAATTGTTAGCAAGATTCCAAGGTAAGTGTGTGGGCTCAAAACACCTCTTAGAATTTCAAAATTTGAGGAAACATTACCTCTTAGACTAACAACATTGTTGAAGAAATAAACTTTACTTTTTAATAATTTATGCACTGACCAAAGACATCTGCTACTAGTTTAGGAAAACTTTCCACTCCCTAGCTTCAAGGATGGAGGAGATACCAAATAGGAAGGTGTCATCCACACATTGCTAAATAGTTTCCAAAGGACATAAGAATGCATGTCTAGCACCTCATAACCTTCTAGTATTGTTCACGGAAATCAAATTTCTACCAAGGACCTTAGCCACAATAATGAAGATACATGGGTAAAGGGGTCGCCTTGGCACAATCCTTGGGATTAAGAAAAAGAATCTCTAGAGTCTCATTAACAAGCACCAGCAAGGTGACAATATTAACCACATTTTTTATAATTTTGATAATATTTTCGTTAAAACCAAGTTTAGAGAGAATAGAAATAATAAATTCCCTACTAACCTTATTATAGGTTTTAGAGATATCTAGTTTGAGAGCCATAGTTGGGTTCTTGCTCTTATCCATAGAGTGGATAGCCTCATGAGTAGCCATGACTACATCCAAAATCTTCCTGCCAAGATGAAACCATTATGGTAAGGACCAATGAAATTATCAAAGAGGGGCTTGATTCAGTTTACCATAATCTTGGCAAGGATTTTATAAAATATGTTGCACAGACTAATAGGTGAAAAGTCCTCAAGATAGCTAAGTTTATCAATCTTAGGGAGAAGAACACTGAAGGTTTGGTTGAGTTCCTTTAGTAAATTGCCCTTTCTAATGAAGTCTCTAGAGACATGGATCAAATCATGCTTGATAATATCCTAAAATTCTTGAAAAAGAGTCAAGGGAAGACCATCAGCACTAGGGGCTTTGTATTGATTCATGCTAAACATATATTTTCTGACTTCCTCCTCCTTGACCTTAATAGTCAAGTTCACATTCATCTGGTTATTCACAACCAGGTGGAAAGCTCTCAAAATATCAATTTGTATGTTACTGTTGACCTACATAGTAGGAGGGTTATAGAGTTCCTTGAAATAGAGAGAGACTTTAAATTCTATCTCCTTCATATCATTAATCTAGATTGACCAATAGCTTCCAGCAATATGTTTATGCTATTACAGTTTTTCCTTCTTGACATTGATCTATGGAAAAAGGTCATATTTTGGTCACTCTCCTTCAACCACTTAAATCTTGATCTCTATTTCTAGATAACTTCCTACCAATTTAGCAGTGCATTCCATAAATTTCAAGACTCTCTCTCCTCCTATTGATGTTCAACATTAGTATTGTCCCAAATAATTTGGTTTTGGAGGGATTCCAACTTTTTCTCAATAGATTTTAATTATTTGGTAATGTTTCCAAAAGACAATTGTCTCCATCCCCGCACTTCTTTTTTTATTCTTTCAAGTTTTCTAGTGATACAGAACATGGTCGTTCCCTTAACCAGGTCCTTCCACCATCGCACAATATAATCTGTGAACTCAATGTATGAGTGCCATGTGATTTAATACCTAAAAGGCCTCCATTTGGTAGGTTGACTCTCCAACAAAGAGAACACTAGCATAGAGTGATGTGAAATGGTCCTTGGCTCCACCTTTAAGGAAGAATTTTGAAGAATATCCTAGGTAATAGAAATAAGAACCCTATCAAGTCTAACCTAAATCAAATATTTCCCCAATAAATTATTTGACAAATTGAATGCAAGACCTTGAAGATCAATATCAATCAAGTCATTCCTTCAAAGAAAGCCCTCCAAATATTGCATAGTATCAAAAAATTCTTCCAAATCCCTCAGTTTCTCTAATAGATATAGAGGGGTGTTAAAGTCCCCCATAAACACAATTCTTTATTTCCTCATAGTCTTAGCCTTTTTAGTAGCCTCATTCCATACAACTAGTCTACCATTCCTAGTGTTAGGGGCATAAAAATTAAATAGATTCCAACTAATAGCATGGGAGGTGAAACTCATGACCACAAAATCAAGATTAATATAGGTGACCATTCCCACCACCTTATATCACTTCCACATCTTAGCAATGCCACCAGAGGCACCATTAGCCTCACTATAAGAAAATTTACCCTAGGCCAAATGTAAATAGCAACTCTAGAGAAAACTTGCCTAATCATTTTAACTTCCTGCAAAAGATGCAAGTCAACTGTAAGCTCATTCATATTTTTTTTTGTTTCATACTATTTCTTGGGGCTAATCAGCCCTCTCACATTCCATGATATGAGATTCTTCTTTTATGATATTTTGTTTCCTTTAGGGTTTTTTTTTCCCCCTATGTTGTGTCCTTTTCTATTTCCTTTTGATGGAAATTCCTAGTTGGAAATCTCCCAATCCTCATGGATGACCCTACATCTTCCTTATATCCTCCTCAAAGCTTCAACTTTGGGACCATCCAATCTACATCATTGTTGAAAACATCAATATATGGTAGCTTAGTTGTGGGGGAAAGCATTTCAACAATACTATGGAGTGAAACCATGAGTGTGTCATCAATGAGCAGTGATCCATTCCCTAAGAGGAGGGGTGAACACATGGAGTATCACCACTATTACCTTCCATCACTTTAGTCATCTTTCCTTTCCTAGGTTGAAACATTTGTAGATTGAGCATGTCAAATATCCCCCTCCCTTTATGGTCAATAGTATCATTTGTAACATTTTGGCCTTCTCCACCTTGTTCAATAGTGTCCTCCTTCACAAGGGTTCTTTCATTCTCACCATTTTTTCTAGGGGTTTCAACTAGGTCATAAGAGGCCTCCTCATAAGTTTCCTTCTTGCCAGTTGGTTCCTTATTCATTAGAATTTCAGCCTTTTTAGCCCTCTCAATAGTTTATGAGTTTTCAACTACTACCACTCCCTATGAGGACACTTTGTCTTTGAGTTTGTCACCCTTCAGACAATCCACAACAAAAATGGCCAAATATGTTACACTTTTAACAAAAAGGTGGTGGAATCCTCATATATTATCAATTGCAACTAGTTTCCACATTTATATTTTATGTCAACCATTGTCCTAAAGTATTTATTCATTCCAACATTGGTACAAAATCTAGCAAAACCTAGTTTAGTTCTAGAGCTGGTGATATTGTCCATTTTGATGAATAGACCAAAGGAGTTGCCAATCCATCTAAACACTTGCTCATCCCAAAATTCTAAAGGGAGATCAGGAAAACTTAGCTAAACTAGAGGATTCCTATAGAGGTCCCTCTCTTGGTTGAAACCTAGCTTCCATTTCACCACCAGCATGGAGTATTTGCCAAAATTCTAGGAGCCTACCATGACCAGGTCACAATCCTTTTTTGTAGTGAAGTTGATGAAGAAAAGGGGGTCATTCATAGTAGAGATGGACATTGACTCTGATAGTTTCCACTTTATAGACCACCACTTGCTTACAATATCAACTATGGGTTGGAAGGAGATGACCTTTCCAACAAGATAAAAGGTAAAGCCTGAGGCAATCAAGTCAACCATTAAATCTGAAAGAGAAATCATGAGACAAGTGGCCCCTAAGGAGATCATAGGTTTCACACCAAAGTCTACAGGAACCTTGGATCTAGAAAATCCCCCAACTAGTTTGACTTATGGGATGCCACCGATACAAACATCAATGGGGGACCATCTAGTGGTTTGGGGCCCAAACAAGCACAATCATCAAGGATATTGCAAGTTTTCATCAAAGGAATATCTTCCTAGAGTAGGTCACAAACATTTTGGGCCTTAACAAATAAAACCAATTCCAAATCTACACACATAGCTCTATTCAACTCTAGGGGGGTAGGTGTAAAGGTGGGGGGAGGATGATCCCCTTGAGATCAAAGAGGGAAAAAGCTTGGGAGGAAGCCAAGAGCGAGAAAGGAGTTGTAGAATCACAATTTTCTTTTGGAGATATTACTTTGAAAAGTATCAATACTATTTTTTCTCAAAGTACAAATAAATTAGAATATCATTTGAAAATAAAATAGTTCTATTTTATTGTTTTTTCTTTTATTTAAGTTATCTCTTGTCTTTCAAAGTTTGCTATGTAGATTTGAGATATTTAGTATTATTTAATCTCAAAGGAGAGAAATAACTTTTGTCGAGTTTAATAAAAGCAAGTGCCACATATTTGGTTAGCCTTAATAATTTAAATTTTAGGTTTATGTGTAAGTTTAATTATTATATATTTAATAAATTATTATATGTATACTTTTTTAATTGTTACAATATTTATAATGGATTTTTAAAAGTTATATTGATAAATAAATTATATTAAAATTAAAAATTATTTGATATCATTTAATACAATATTATAATAATCTTAATTTTAATTTAATTTGTAAAGTTATAGATATAATATTTTTTAAATTTAAAAATTATAAAATATTTAATGTAAATAACCACCAAAATTGATCCTAAGTCCTTTTGTACTCAAGGGTCAGTCCCCCATTCTTTTGGCTACTATCTAATACTTCAAAAACCATAAACATTCAAAAAGAAATAATTATTACAAATTAATTATTATAATCTATTAATAATTTAATATATAACTTTATTTCTATATGATTAATTTTCTAAATTATCATAAATGTTGTTCTATCCCTAAAAATTGGCTAACAATTTGGGGAGACATAGTCGTTCCTCAAAAATCGTGCATAAGACCCCAATTCATTTAGCCAATAAAATGAAAGTAAAATTATTCTATAAATTTATAAATTTAAGAAATATGAATCTATCATATACAAACTATTAAATTTTATTCTTGAATTAAAAATTAATTTTATTTGACTAGTAGAAATGAGTACTATTAATCACTAATCACTAGTTATGAAATAGTGATTACAATAGTGTTATGCTTACTACGACAAGTATTAAAAATGATCTTTTATTAGTCTATATCTTCTCTTATTAAGTTTCTAGTTTTACAAATCAAAAACCTGTCATAAATTGAATTTTTTAAATTTCAATTATTGACTTGTTTATTCATGGTGAGGTATAAAGACCTTCTTATTAGTACTTGCTAGTAGGCTAAGTACTATTGTGACACTTTTTGAATTTTTTACATTAATTGGTTATTAAATGAGCTCTAACGTACCAATAATAATTGATTTAAATTGATTTATAAATATGTGTGTTATGTTTTTAAAAATTACATGATACTTTTTTAACTTTTTAAATTTCATATATTAATTTTCTATGTTGGGATTGGTTGAATGAATTGGAGTCACCGTTATTTTCTTCAACTAGGTTTTTTATCCTAATTTTAAGCTTTCTCATTTATCATGTCCTTAATATGGATCATTTATTTATTTATATGTATTCATTGTAAATAATCTGAAAAAATATAACCAATTAAATGATGCTAAATAAAAATCTAATTCCATGATAAATATCTCATACAAATCAACAAAACATAAAGAGCACATGTTGAATCGAAATGAATGATCAATGTTTAGTTTTAATTATATAATTTATTTTTAATTTATTTTTAAATTGATATTTTAAAAATAATTATATATAGTTACAATCAGTGTGTTATACCTTGACTTTGTGTGTGCCCAATGAAAAATGGAAAAGAAAAGAGCTAACCAAAGAATGGGTCAATGTAGTAATCTATGAAAGACCAATGATTTGAAAGGTACAACACCCTTATAAATGCAACATTTGTGATGAATTTTTTTCTAAGTTTTTGAGGTATGCTCTTAACTTGAGAGCAGAAGAGGCTAACAACTAGATTATCTAACACTTCAAACAATCTAGGTAAATTAAAAAATAGGGATTAACACTTAACATGCAATCTATTCTAACTTGAATGCAAGATTGAAACCATGAAAGACTACCTTCAAATTATATGAGAGGAGAAAGAATGACTAATTGGAAAATTCCTAGATTGTTGAATTAACTGAGATTTGACAATAGTCAGATTGTCCCCTTTTCAGCTACTCCCTTAATCAAATTTTGAACTTCTCATACAATCAAAAGTATATCCATGACCTAACATCTACAATAAAAGGAAATACAATAGTAAAAATTTTGAAGAAAATAAAACTTATAATCCACTAAAATAAAAGTAATAAAACCAAGTTTATTTGTAATATTTCAGTTTTCAGTTATGACACATTCATCCCAAGTACTATACATCAACTAAATGAATAGAAAAATTGAAATGTAGCGTCAAAGTCACACAATAATCCCAACAACAAGGGTTTTCCCACAAAATAACTTTTTGATCTTATTAATTTCTATAGAAGATACATATATAGACCTCTTCAAAATTGTTGGTTACACTCAATGATTGCATTGCAGAGAATCTCTGAATGGAGGAAGCTAAAAATAGGACTTGACTAGGTCATCATCCATTAAAGAGCCTAAACTTACTAAGAAAATGTAAAAGATGGCTACAAAAGGGAAATGAGAAAGAAGAGAGGGGGACAAATGTCTGAGAAAATATGAGAGCATGATGTTTTCTTTGGGGCCATTGCCTTATCTCTATAACCCTTCATTAAATCCACTACTTTATCTAGTTCATCGACACTTGGAATTATAATATTATTAGCTCAAATCATCCAATAGTTGTGCATCTTTTTCAACTCTTCCACTCTAGCAATCTTTTATTGCAACTTTTTCGATGCTCATCTCAGGATGGAATCTACTGAAGACATCTGATGGTTCTTTGACATCTAGAAGTTGAATGGATCAATGGCCTTGTCAAAAAAAGACAAAATTTTGGCTTTCAATCAATAAATGTCGAACAATCAGCCATTACTAGATACATATGATTATGTATGCAATACTTTTCAATATGTAAAAATCTTCTGCATGACCTTCTCCACTAAATCATGTACATAGTTAAGTTCATTTCTAGATCTTATAGATCTTTCTACTATGAACTCTAAAGATTTCTTCCAATGAAATAATGGCTCTTGACTTGATTTGAGGATCCCATGGGTGATGGCAACATTAATCTTTATATTGATCACCTCTTGAAACAATGCCAATTTATCTATCAATCTATCAAATGCTTTGTGTATGGTGATTTGATTACTAGACACTTCTTCCCTCAACTTTTTAGCATCTACTAGGAGATTTCCCAAATTCTTAATGAGTGGGGGACCTTGACTCTTCATTTTATCAATCCATGGTCAACTAATTTAACCAAATTTCCTTTCCTACTACTACTTTGAAAGAAAGTTCTTGTTCTCTTTTGCATTTGGATCAAATGTACTGGTTAAAGTACTACCAAGTATAGCTCTTATATAAGCCATCATTCCTTGTTTAAGGCCTTTGGTACCCCTTTTTCTACACTCGGGTCATCTAGTCTATCCTCTATATTTTTATTAGTAGACTTCCATATATTAACTATGGAATCATGCACAAGAATATCAATGTCAATTATTCTTATCTGAAAGTCATTGGCAGTGAGTTCATGGAACTTGCCATCCTTATGAGGCTCTACTATCTCCATTAACATGTGACCAAAAGGGGGATCAGTGGCCAATGCCACTATAGATTTATACTTCTTTATGTTTTGCAATTATGGCTGTGAAGAAGTTTCTTGCATAATGAGGTCCTTGGATGGTGAAGCGTCCTCCTACATTACCTTTTTTTGGTCAATGGTCTCTTCCAAAAATGGGTTGGTTGAGAGTACATTAATCATTGATCGAGGGGCTTTGGGATCAAAGACATTCCTTGCCACTATGGGTATCTACTTGCTCTAAGTAGTAGTTGGGAGGGTAGTCACTTTAGTAACTAATAAGGCAAAGGTGTTAGTGACACCATCAAGGTTGATGACTTGGATAGGGGAGGAAGGATTGGCCACTAATTTCTCTTTCTCCTACTCTTTATCTTTCCCCTTATCCCAAAGTTTTTATGTATCTAAGAGAGATCCTCCTTCACAACTAGGGTTAACCTGGACATTCTTCTCTAGAGATTGATCTCTACCTTCGCCAATGGACTAGGTGATGCCTATAGATGTTGAAGTGGTGGTAGTGGTAGAGATAGCTAAAGTTGACTGAGAAGATCCTAAAGAATCTCCACTAGTAGATCATGTGCTTCCCATTCTTTTCTTTCTTGTTGTAGTCAACTCCACTTATTTACTTGTTCTCTTAATGATCCCATACATTAGGACCTCTATTATATCAATGATAGTACCTTTAGGTGGGGTAGATACAATGGGAGTTCCCTTGATCTACTTGGAGGATGAGGGATGCATATAGGATCCATCATCTACAAGATTAGAAACATCAACTGAATCATTATACAATTTAATTTCATCAATTTTGACCCTAGACCCTCTCCTAGGTTTAGTATTAGTTGTGACATTCAGGCCAATTTTTTTGAATGTTTGGAACATGTTTGTGTGCCTATTCCAGCTTCAAATGATCTTTCAATTGAATCCTAAGTACCTTATTATTAACTAACTTGATCTTGCTCTCAAAAATTTTAACTACTTTCCTAGCATTAGATCTAGAAGCATGGGAATAGGGTCCAACCACTACTAGGAAAGAAATCATGGCTATCTTCTTTAGATTTGAATATAGGGTGTTCAATTTTAGTATTTTTTGATATAATTTGACAAGGAAAACCGTATACTCATGGTACCTAGGAGGCCTATTAGGAAAACCATCAAAAGTACTGATCCGTAGGTAGGAGAAACTTAGGAATTAGATGAAAGTGCATCCAAACTGGGCTTTTGCTGAAATAGCTTTTGGTAAGAATCTTTGCTTGGGACAACCTTGCAATTCCCAGCACAATCTCATAGTGAAAACATCATTCAATTTCATGCACTCCTTGAAACTATGTTGTAACTAAAGGTGTGGGTAGAACTCATACACCCTCATATTGTCATCATAGTCTTCAATGCTGGGAAGGCCTGACCATAGGTGATGTGTGGCTAAGGTGTAGATTAAATATGAGTAAAAATAAAACATTTTGAATCCCCTAGCTGAATTCAACCATGAGAAAAGCTCATTTTATATAATGATCTCAGCCTAGTTGATTTGCAGTCTCTCCACAAATACAAATTTCATAACAAAAAAGCTATGCTCAATGAAATCCAAAATTTTTTCCTTTCCTTTCAATCTCAATAATTGTGGTAGGATGTCAATGATCTCTCTTTCCAAATTGGTTACAAAAAGTGTTTTGAACATTTTTCTCTTCTTGGAACAAGGAGTTTTGAATTAGGATCTCTACATATCCTCTCTTCTTAAGGTTTTCTTTTGATTAAACATAGATGCAAAGAAGTCAAAATCAATATCAAAATACACTTCCTTTACTAGCATGTTGAATGTAGATTGCATCAAGGCCTTATTTATTGGGAGAAGGATAGGCTGATCAAGAAGCAAGATTTTCATTTTTTCTAGATTATATCTCTTGATGCATTCCTCCACTAGCTCTAGATCTTGCACAACCATGGGTAACCTAGTAGCTTCCACTAGTCCACTTTCTTTTAATTTTTGGTTAATCTAGTGGATGGGCTGAAAAATAAGTCTTTTGTAAAGGTTCCATAATCGTAGAACTTGAATAATCTATTAGTAAGATCTTTTAACTCATTTTCCAAGCCTATAACTTGATCATAACTTGTTGCTATGATTTCAAAGAGGATGCAATACTCGATAAATAGCTATGAAATGAATGAGGAAACATATTTGAGGCAATTCCAATCAAAGAGATATAGAAATTCAAATGTTAATGCCACATGAATGAAATTAAGCCCCACCAATTATCATAATAGTAAGATTTGCAATAAATTTGTTAATTAATGGCTATTTAAAGCTTTTTGTTTCTATATACATAAAGATTCATAAATCTAAAAGTCATATTACTTTACTTAAAGTGTAGTGTCATGAAAATCTACTTACTGAACTAAGGGATTTTAGTTTAACAAGTTGTCTCTTGTTTAATTCAAGATCTAGAAAAAGGATTCATACAATAACTCATTATATATAGAGGGGATGGCATAGATGTATCTTTCGATAAACCTATCTTTCCTTTGATTTGGGATCATAGTGCAAGGAATGATCCTTTGATATCTTGGGCACTTGATCTTCTTAATCTCTACAATGAGAATTCAAATAGTTGATCTCCTTTACATCATTATTTCACCTTTATGAATGGCTTTACTAAAAGCATCTTTTCAGCATCTCTGTAGAATATTCTCATATTATAGTGATGTAGCTCTTTATTTTTTAGACCTTTGGAGAAATAACTTTATATATTTTTGTAGGCACAAAAAAACCTTTGAAAGAAATGCTTTTCGATGAAAGAAACCCTTTGAAGCATTTTCCCTTTGTTGGTGTAAATAGATATTTACTATTTACACTTTACTTAAGTTTTGTTAGGTTAATGCATTATTTTATTATTTATTTTGTGAGACACTTAGGAGTTTGCATACCTTTATGAGTTTTCATGTTTACAACATAGAAGTACACAACTCTAATTCAGCACATGGTGTCTACAGCACTGGAGTTTACATCATTCACTGAGTTTTCATGTAGACAACACAGTTATTCACACTCCCTTTTTAGTACATGTTGTCTACAACATTAATTTGTGTGATACACCTTTGTAGGTTTATCCTCTCATCATTGCACTTACTTCCATGTTTAATAGAGGATAACCCATATCTAGTAGACATGTGCCTAGTTGTATGACTTATCATGATGTTGATTTCTAAGCATTCTAGATGCGTCTCAGAGGTCTTTATGTATAGGCACTCCTAGTGTACTTGTACATTGAATTGAATACTATACAGTTATTTTGATCATACTCTGGTCTATTTTGTGCTCGTGTTTGAGTTCCTTGGTCTTGGCTGAATTTTTCCCTAAGGAAAATTCTTAGACCCTTATTTCGATTAGATACCTTGAGATGACATTTTGAGCATGGAATCACCATTATGGGCTCAAATTAATTGTTTTTTAGTATCATGCTCAGTTCCATCTATGCATAAAAACTTTTGAATTAAACACAAGCCATGCTAGCTTTAGAATGAGAACATAGTGCTTTCATTTCCATCGGTGAGTAGTTGAAAACTAGCATACCCATTTCTCTTTACAGAAATGGATTTTACCTTAGAAATTTGACTTGAGAGCTTCTTAGCTTTGTCTTGAACTTTCCTAGAACTTTCCATCATAAGTCAAGAAAGTGTACATGTGTGAATACTATTATGACTTTGTTCTTTGGGTACATGCTTGGTGAATTTCACCAAGTCAGATAGCTATCAAGATTACTTGAATCCAAAGGTAATGCGAATGCATGAGTAAGAAAGAAGATATGGAAACAAGGAAGATTCACTTCTCATTGGGAAGACACTTAAAATATATCCCAACCAAACCTAAATCATCTAAGCCCCAAATGCATTGAAAGAACAAGAATCCCACATGGATGACTAAGGAAAGGTAAAGCAAGAGAGACTTAGAAAAAGATGGAAAGTGGGAGACTAGGGAACTTGATGAGAGATGAGTCACCTAGGGGTAAAATCACAAACCTGTGTCACCCTTTTGTAAAGGAAAAGGCTAACAAAAGTATATCTATTCACCTTCAATGACATAAAATTGGTATTATCATTTTGAATTTGGAAATCAAGTATACTAATGAAATGTGTAGAAATAGATGAATTTTAAGATTATAATTTTTAATAATTATTTCAAATAATAATTGATATATTTTCCTAATTTTATATATAATATTTTAGGTGCCAAAAAATGCTAAAAATTAGGGGTCTAATTCCCACCACAAAACTATATGAAAATGAGCTTATTTCCCTTTGATCTCAAACTATTTTATAGATAACATATATATCTAGAACAATCAAAAATAAAAATTGGATTTAGACCTATATTTTCTCTATTATATGGATTGAAATTTTGACTCACCTTAAATCAATAGTTTTCAACTCCCACCACATTTTTCAAAACAAATCTATTCTAACTAGGAGAAAAATTATACATTCTAGAAGAGGACTCTCTCCTCTAGAGTGTCATATAGTTTTTAGGTTTTTTTATATGATTTAATATTTTTTCCTTCTCAAAATGAACATCTTTTTGAGTGTTAAAATATGTGGTTGTGGAATTTTTTTGTTACAATATATTGTATCTAATTAAAACACTATAAACTCTACATGAAAGTGTTCTAAACTCTGAGTTCTATAAAATTGCTTTTATATGTTATTAAAAAAATTTATTAAAATAGTAAGAGTTATTGAAATGCCACTTCTCTAAAATAATTTTATTTCTTTAGTAGTTGGATACAAACTATTTCAAAACATGCATTTAAAAGAAATTTCCAATTGGAAAAGTGTGAGACAATATATAACTTAGCTAGAATGAATTTATCTAGATCATACTTTTTAAAAAAAAAAAAAATTTAGATAGAAATACTCAAACTTAGTCATTCTGATAAGTCATCTTGAAAGGTGACATAACTTTGTACTTTTACCCCTAGAGGCTATCTCACTAAGTAATATGAACAAAACTAAAATGAATTACCAAAATCTACTAATCCAAAGGGGAAAGACTAAAAGTTTCCAATAGATGGCTCTACCTAGGGACTTAGGCATTGTAAATGTCTTAGAAGGGGCCCAAAATCTCTAGTTTTGCATAGCTAGACTAATAAAATATAGTAGGAAAAATTAAACTAAGCACACAATATAAAGGAACACTAACATAAGAAAGCAAAAACAAACAAAGAAAGATAACATAAATGAAAGCCTACCTAGACTACAACTAGTTATAAGTGCCACCTAATTTCTATTGTGAACTTGACATAGCTTCAAGTCCTCACCATTGTAAAATAATGGTAAAATCTCTCCAGTTGGATAGGCCAGAATGAAAGAGTTGTTCTGATTTACTTGCACAATTTTGAAAGGGCCTTTCCAAAGACAATCAAATTTATGGTTCATAACTTTAGGTTCATGCCTCTTACCCCATAATAGGATGAGATCACCTTCCATGAATTTCCTTAGCCTATCCTTATTGTTAAAGAATTTCTTCGCACACTTTTGATGCTCTACAATGTGGTCAACCAATTTCATATGTTTTTCTTCTAGCTTAGTGAGGTGCATGATTCACTTTTCTAAACCATTGTGAAATACTAGGTCCTTTATCACTCGTTGTAGCCTATAGATGATATGGTAGCGGAAGGCTAGCTTTGACTCTATATACTAGCTCAAAGGGAGAGATGATAATAGCCTGTTCAGGTGTCACCCTATCTACCTAGAGAGCTTCATGTAGCCTATTTTGTGAGTCTTTCTGATTCTTAGAGACCAATTTCTTCATGATGCTAATCAAGCTTTTGTTACTTGATTCTACTTAACCATTCCATTGAGAAAAATAGTTTGAGGAATGATTGAGGTGGATGTTGTTGTCATTAAAAACTCTAACATATCTATAGAAGAAAAATAAGTAGCATTAGCATGACAAGCTTTAGTTGTACCCCAAATCCCACCAAGATGCTTTCTTTAACAAACTCATAGAAAATCTCATAGGTGGTCCTCTTCGTAGGCTTTGCTTCCACCCATTTTGTGAAGTAGTCTATAGCAGTTGTAATGTATAAGTGGCCAAGAAAAGAAAGGGGATTAATTGGACCAATGAATTTGATTCCACACTATTGAAAGGGGCTTTCTACTACTGGATTTATAAATAGGGAAGCTAATTGAGGCTTACTAGAAAATATCTTACATTTGTCACATTTGGCCACCCAATTATAGGAATCTTTGAACTTACTAAGCTAGTAGTAGCAATACCTCAAAATCTTATAAGTTGTTATTGTAGAACAAAAATGTCCACTACAAACTTCATTGTGGAATGTCTGAAGCAATCTCTCTTATTGAGGCTTATCAACACGTCTTATGAAATTTCAATAAATTTCTCTCTTATGAAATTGATCATCATAAATGACATACTTACTTGATTTAGTTCTAAGATCTCTTCTCTACTTGTAAGTCAATTCATCAGGTCAATCTCCATAAGTAAGGAAATGAGCAATATTTGAAAACCAAGGGTCTCAGAGACTAACCATTAATGCTCTTGAGGATCCCTCCTCTTAACTAGTTTCCTAATTTTTTTTGCAATTACTTTGCATAGGTAATTTTCTCATACCAAATTTGTTGCAACTTGATATCATATTCTTGAACTTTGGCTATCCAATCTCATCTAGTATTACATCTTACTTTTTGGTGGGTTAATATATTCTTGATAACTAGGTTAGGTACATTCAAAATAGATTGTGAGTGTACAAGACATAAAACCTAAAATTCTTGAGTGCTCTTACTACAACATACATGTGCATTTCCATGTGAGAATACCTTAACTCATGCTCATTGAGAGGGGTAATCATGAGAGAAATAGGTACTTGAATACCTTTCATGTTTTCTTGCATATGTATTGTAGATAATGTGTGAGCTAATGAATAACAATATAGTATGAATTCTTTAGTATAATTTGGGTGGATTAATACATGAGCTTTTAGTTATGGCTACCTTGATTTTATCAAAATCCTTTCTTCCATGATCATTCCACTTGAATATTTGACTACCCTTCACCGTGTTAATTATGCACCTGGTAGTTTTAGAAAAATTAAGAACAAAGCATCTCAATAAATTCACTTGTCCAAAGAAAGACTTGACTCCAGACTTTCTTGCTGATAAATTCAACTATTGGATAGCTCTAACACACTCCTAGTCAATCTTGATGCCTCCTAGAGAAACTATATGATCGAGAAACCTTCCTTATGTGATACAAAAGACAAACTTCTTGGGATTAAGGGAAATTCCATGTTCCCTACATCTCCTTATTACTTTCTCTAGGTCCTTCAAGTGATTTTCTCTTTTCTTGGGGAAGAATATTAGATCATCTAGGTATATGACAAAGATCTTATCCTTGAGGTAACAAAAAGACAAGTCCATGGCTCTTTGAAAGGTGACTCCAAAATTGATCAACCCAAAAGGCATTCTATTAAAGGCAAATGGCCCCCATGGGGTGGTGAACACCATTTTAAATTGATCCTATGGATCCACTTCAATTTGATTGAATCTTGAAAATCCATCTAACATCTGCATCATCTATGAGAAAACCACTATTTATAGTAGATGATCCATGTTAGGTAGGGGAGGATTTTCTTTTAGAGATGCCTCGGTTAAATCGCTAAATTCCACAAAAATTTTCATTTCCCCATTCTTTTTCTAGACAGGGACAATATTAGCTATCCAAGTTGAATAGTTTATTGCATAGATAATCATTTCTTCTAGCATCTCATGGACTTCTCTGAAAAATGGCACTCGAGATTATTGGGTTATGAATGTTCTTTTTTTGTCTAAGAAGTGTTGCTTCAAGCTCGAGTGGGATGTTGTGCTTAAACTCACCATTTTTGAAGGTTTTCAAATCCACATATCCTCAAGAAAATACATATTGGTATTCATGAAGTAAGCCTCACCATTTCTGAAGGTTTTCAAATCCTCATATCCCCAAGAAAATACATATTGGTATTCGTAAATTAAGCCTTTTGTCCTAGTCCTTTCTTCATTTGAGAAACTATTTCCATTATTAATCATTTCAGGTTTGTATTTAGTGCCAATATTCATCCCCTCAAACTCTCCAGTGGTTCCAAATTTCCTACCCCTTTCCCTTTTGATTTATGCATAATGCCTATCAAACAAATTTTCTAAAGAAATGACATATCTAGGGATTTTTTTACCTCTGAGTTACTCAACACCAAATTCCAAATCTTTCTTGTTGTAAGTAGAAAATGTACAAGAGACATTTTCCCTTCCTTCAAAGTATTGGTCACTGAAAGTTTTTAACCCTTCTAGAAAACATTGGCTTTGTTTATGACTTGTGAAAATTTTCCATGAATCGATGTTGTCAAGTACATTGGGATTGAAAAGAACTTCATCCTTGTATTTATTTTCTAAGTTAAACTTTGGATGAGGAATTAGAAGAGAAGAGGAGGAAATGAACATATATGCCCTCACATTATGTTCCCTAGGAATGGCTTGTATTGAAAAGAAATCTAGGCCCTCAATTTAATCCTAGACCATGTGTCTGTAATATCAAAGCCTTGTTTTCTTCATAGTATATTATCATTGAACTTATTTCACTATGAACTCTACATCTCCTTGTGCTCTTAGGATTCTCACCCCTCTTTTCTTCATAGTAGTGATGCCCAACAACAATGCTTCATATTTTGTATTATTATTAGTGTTCTTGAATTGTAGCTTAAGTACAAGTTGTTTGAGATCCCCATCAAGGGAAAAAAGCTCCATGCCTACTCTAGATCTAATAGTTGAAAAACTCCCATCAAACTCTAGGGTCCAAATATTTTCATCACCAGGAAGATCTAATTGTTATTCTAAAGTGTTAAAGTTAGAGAACATCATGTAGTTCCCAAATTGCATTTCTTGATATAAAATTTGGACCTTCAGATCATTGGATTTTATGATAGTAAATTTGGCCTTCTCCTCAGGCTCTAGCTTAATCTTTCTGTTTCCAATAGGAATTATGGTATGAGACCAATCTAGTTTAATTTCCCCTCCCATGTCTCTATAGAAGCCCCTACTAAATAGCATACCATAGATAGCTGGAATATCAACTACCAAGATGGTTAGTTTTATTATCTTTATAGAGTATGTGACTAAGGCTACTTATATATCTTTTACTTGACCTAAAAGGGGAACTTGTTTTTCATCCATGGAATAAAAACATCCAAAGGTCTTAGTTAGAGTTATGCCTAGGGCATGAGAAAAAATAGAAGGCATGACAATGTCAGAGGCCCCCAATTATACTATTACTCAGTTTATGACAATTTATGTAGAAGGATATTTAAAATAGATCAGGTTTCTTGCCATGAGAGGTAGCTAACACTGAGGACTCTTCTTCTTTAAAAGGCATAGGTAGGATAGGTTCTTCATCAATTAATAGGTCATTAATCAATTGGGGTTGGTCATTGCTAATAGTAGTATTGACATTAGGGTGAATTTAATAATTAGCTTCACCTTTGTAGCAATCCACTAGCTTTTCTAGTTCAGCAAGGTGAGTTTTCAAGTAATCAAGGGGAGCCACTTGGATATGAGTGTATTTTTAGTATTAAATGATATCAAATTAGGAATGAGGCTGACCATTGGGTTAAAATATTTCCTTTTGTTTCCTCTAAGAAGAGGAAGTGGATGCGCTAACTACAGCTAGTGAGGAGCTAGGAGCTATGTTCTAAGAAGGAATTGAGTTCACTAGGTTTTTGTCTTGTTGACTTCTCATTTCTACAGTCATTTTTACTCCATCTCAAGTTGTGAAGCAATCACCTCTAATGTTTGAATTTGATTCATACTCAAAGAAAAATTTTCTAGAGTCACTAGAGGGAGAAAAATCATCTTCACTTTTATGATATTACTATTAGCTCATTACTAGTACTCAGCTATTTGTATCTATTCATCTCCGAACATGAGTTATGATCATGATCCACTCTAAAGTGAAATATGCACATGTTTTTCTTCTTGGGAGCTGCCGCTATGGCCATATTTTGTTGAGAAAAAGGTAATTAGAATTATTTCCCTTCATGTTGCCTTCTAGGGATGTCCTAGTAAGGTTGCTAGAAAGAGGGAACTATTTTCCCCATTTGTCTTTTCATAGAAATCATCTCATTTGATCGTTTTTGAAGCATCACTTCCATGTTATTGGCTGCACCAACAATGGAGTTTGTAGAGGTTCCTCTTTGAAGCTCTCTCTTCCATGTTCTAGTTGCTATCAGGTCATCCTCCAATTCTATCCCCAAGGTATGAGTGGATTGAATATTAGCCACATGTGCTCTTCTAGTTTGGAAACTAATATCTAGAGGCATCAAACTAATGAAAAAAAATTTCTACTTATCTATATTCTATCTATTTGTAGCAGGGATCCAATTGACCAATTTTTTGAGCCTTGCACTAAAATCCCTCATAGTAACACTAGGTTCCTTTTTAACTTGAGTAAGTTCAGATAAAAAAGTATGTTCATCATTTGTACTCTTGTAGCACACCTCGAATCGATTATGCATTTCATCCTCGGTTGTAATGCATCCCACTTTAAGATGTTGAGACCAATTAGCTACATTTCCAACAAGGCTCTCTATGAACATCCTTACCACTACATCTTCATACTGAGGACAAACAATCCTATATGCTGCAAACAAAGAAGCAATATGCTCATTAGTGGATACTTTCCCATCGCTATTAAATTTAGAGAAGTTATTTTGGTAAGCTCTTGATAGTTCATTATTAGTAGCAATCTGAAGGGGCCAACAACATTTCCCCAAGGTACAACCACTAAAGTGGGAATAATTACTAGTACTAGCTGAAAAGAAACAGCAATAGGGGCTCCCACTCCATGAAGGGTGAGAGTGTTACAAAATGATGGGATGTGAGAGTGAAAGGTAGGAGTCGAAGAAGAATGATGAATATGTTTCTAGAAAATGGGGTGGCATGGTAGAAGAAGAGCTCCAAATCTTTCTTAAATTCTTTGAACACTAGTCCAATTATCCCTTTTCCACGAATAGTTTTGATATATCTAGGATTCAAGGTGGACTGCTTAGTTCATAATGGGAGTTGTTATCTCAATCTTCTTTCCTATAACACACCTTCACAATACTCAACATTTGCCTCTTCTCTTTCTAATACAAAGATGACACTCCAATACTCATCAAGGGATTTACAATTCTTCCAAGCAAGTGTATTCATTTGGTTTATTATGTCTTCTTGTTCATATTGAAAGCCAAGGTCTAGTTTTATTATTGGGATTTTCCCTTCATGAAGCATGGCCATTTCTCATTATGAGCTAAGCATGTCTTAATGAATTTAGTGCCAACAAAGATGAATTTTAAGTTATCCAATAAAGCCATAGGTAGAGTCATTAATAAAACTTGGGGCATGCAAGTAAGTCCCTAGTGGAGTTGCCAAAAACTGTTGGTTAATATTTTGTCTTCCTTAACTCTATGGTTTATACCTTGACTCTGACGCTGTCCAATGGAAAATGGAAAAACAAATAGCTAATAAAAGAATGGGTTAGTATAAAAATCTATCAAAGACCCCTGAATTGAAAGGTATATCTCCCTTTTAAGTGCAAGTTTTTTAATGAATTTATTTCTATCCTTTTGGGGTATGTGCATAACCTAAGAGTAGAAGAGGCTAATGACCAGATTATCTAACACTTCAAATAATCCAACTAAATTTCAAAATGGGGATTTACACTTAAAATGAAATCTATTCTAACTTGAATGCAACATTGAAACCATGCACAATTACCTTCAAACAATATGAGAGGAGAAAGAATGACTAAGTGGGGAATTCTTGGATTGTAGAATTAACTAAGATTTGAGTACTCCCTTAATCAAAATCTAAACTTCTCATACAATCAACAATATATCCATGAAATAACATGTGCAATACAAGGGAATAGTATAGTACAAATGCTAAAGAAAATAAAACTTATAATCATTGAAATGAAAGTAATAAAACAAATTTTATTTATGATATTTCAGGTTTTAGTTATGACACATTCATCCCAAGTACTATACATCAACTAAATGAACAAAAAAATCAAAATATATACTCAGAGTCAAACACAATAGTTCTAGCTACAAGGGTTTGCCCATAAAATAATTTTTCAATCTTATTAATTTCTCAAGAAGTTACATATATAAGCCTCTTCAAAATGGCCAGTCACATTTGATGATTTCATTGCAGAGAAGATTTGAATGGAGGAAGATAAAAATAGGACTTGACTGGGTCATCATCCATTACAGAGTCTAAAATTACTAAGAGAATGTGAAAAATGGCTACAAAAGATGATTGAGCAAGAAGAGAGGGTGATAGATGTCTAAGAGAATATCAAAATATCATGTTTTCTTTGGGTTCATACCCTTATCTCTATAAGCCTACATTGCATATGTTAATTTATCTAGTTCATCACCACCTAGAATTATAATATTATCAACTCAAATCATCTAGTATTCATGCATCTCTGTCCACTTTAGCGATATTTGATTGGAACTTTTCTAATTCTCATTCCAAGATGCAGTCTACTAATGAAATCTCTTGGATCTTTGACTTCTAGAAGTTTACTAGATCATTGGCCTCATTGACCAAGATAGGAATTTTTCATTCATTCCCTCAATGTCCACATTTTCCATTATTAGATAAATATGATTATGTTAGCAACACTTTTAAATATGTAAAAATCTTCTCCATGACCTTCTCCACTAGATCATGTACATATTTAAGTTGGTTTGCAAATTTCATAGAGCTTTCCACTATGAACTCTAAATATTTCTTCCAATAAAACAATGGCTTTTGACCTGATTTGAGGATCATATGGATGATGGTGATGTTAGTCTTCATATCAATCACCTCTTGCAACAATTCTAATTACTCTGTCAATTCATAAGATGCTTTGTGTATGGTGATTTGATGAATAGAAACTGCCTCCCTCATCTTGTCAACATCTAGTATGAGACTTCCCAAATTATTGATGAGTGGGGGACATTGAGTCTTCATTTGATGAATCCATGATCAACCAATTTGACCAAATTGCCTTTCACATTGCAGCTTCAAAAGCAATTTCTTGTTCTCTTTTTGTATTTGGATTAAATGTACTAGTTGGAGTCCTTCCAAGTGTAGTTTGAATATAATCCATTAGTCCTTTGTTTGAAACCTTCAATACCTATTTTTCCATCCTCAACTACTCTAGTCTATCCTCTATCTTGTCATTGGTAAAATTCCATTTATTAACCATGGAGTCATGCAAAGGAATACCAATGTCAACTATTCTAATTTGAAAGTCATTAGTAGTGAGTTAATGGAACTTGCCCTCCTTCTAAGGCAATGCTATATCCATTAACATTTGACTAGAAGAGGGATTAATGGCCAATGCTACTATAGATTTCTAGTTCTTTATCTTCTGTGATTGTAGATGACAAGAGGTTACTTCTATTATGAGGTCCTTGGATGGGGAAAATTCCTCATACTTTCACTTTTTCCACTCAATGGTCTCTTCCAACCATGACTCGGTTGAGAGGAAATTGATCATTGTTAAAGGGTTGTGGGATCAAAGATCATCCTTGCCACTAGGGATATCTTCTTTCTCTTAGTAGTATTGGGGAAGTCATTTTTTTAATTAAGAGGGCCAAGGTATCACCCTACTAAGAAGCATCTACTTCTTGACTATCTATGGGATTGTTATCACCATCATGTTTGATTACTTAGATATGGGAGGAAGGCTTGCCCACCGATTTCTCTTTCTCTGTCTCTTTATCTTTCCCCTTATCCCCAAATTTTCATGTATCTAGGAGATATCCTCCTCCACAAGTAGGGTTAATCTAGATATTCTTCTTTGGAGGTTTAACTTTTCCTTGGCCGATGGAGTAGGCGAGGCCTGTAGATCTTGAAGTTGCAGTAGTGGTGGAGGTAGTTGTAGTTGACTAAGACACTCTAAAAGAAACTCAATGAGTAGAGCTCATCATTCATGTTATTTTCTTTCATTCTCTTAATAATCCCATGAATTAAGATCTCCATTGTATCAATGATAGGACCTTCAAGCAGGGTAGATGTAATGGGAGTTTTGTTGATCTTCTTGAAGGATGAGTGATGCATATAGGAGTCATCATCTGCAAGATTAAAAATATAAATTGAGTCATTATACAACTTAGTTTCATCAATTATGAGCCTCAAACATTACCTCTCCTAGGTTCGGTATTCATTGTGACATTCAGCCCAAAAATCTTTAATGTTTGGAACATGTTTGTGCACATATCCTAGCTTCAAAAGATCTTTCACAAAGTTTACTAGGTTTTATTGAGGCCTAAGTACTTGATAATCAACCAACTTGATCTTTCTCTCAAAAATCTTAACTATATTTTGAGCATCAAATCTAGAGGCATAGGAATAGGGTCTGACCACTACTAGGAAGGAAATCCTAGATATGTTCATTACATTTGAGCATAGCATGTTCACTTCTAGTATTTGTCAACACAATTTGATAAGAAAAAAATTGTCCTGAGGGTACATAGGAAGCCTTTTTGGTTCTAGAAAGATTTTTTAGCATTTTCTTCTTCTTGGAATGAGGTGTTTGGAACAAGGTTCTTCACATATTATCTCTTCTCAAAGTTTTCTTTTCATTAAACATAGATGTAGAGGATCTGAAATCAATATCATAGTACTCTTCCCTTATTGTCACACTAAATGAAAAATGCATCAAGGCCTTATTTTTTGAGATAAGGATAGATTGATCAGGAAGAAATATTTTCTTTGTTTCTAGATTATATCTCTTGATGCATTCCCTCACTACCTCTAGTGCCTATAGAGCCATGGGAAACTCGTCAGCATACACAAACCCACTTTCTTTCAATTTTTGGTTAATCAGGTGGATGGGGTGGGAATTAAGCCTTCTATGAAGATCTCATAGGTTATAGAACTTTAATAAACTATCAATAAGATTTTTTAATTCACTTTTCAAACCTATAAGTTTATTATAACCTATTGCACAGACTGCCATTTTCTATGATATCAAAGAGGATGTAATACTTGATAAATAGCCATTAAAACAATGAGCAAACAAATTTGAGGCAATTCTAATGAAATAGATGCAAAAATTTGAATTTGGTTGCCACATGAATGAAATTAAGTGCCACCAATGATCATAATGGTAAGGTTTTCAATAAATTTGATAATCAACAACTATTTAAAATTTTCCATTTCTATGTACATAAAGATTCATAAATCTAAAAGCCATATTATTTCACTTAAAGTGAGGTAGTATTGTGAAAAGGCACTTACCAAACCAAGTGGTTTTAGTTTGATGAAAAGTCCCTTGTTTACTTCAACATCCAAAATAAGGATTCATATGATAACTCATTATATACATAGGGGGGAGAGAAAATCTACCTTTTTGTAAGCCTTTCTTTCCTTTGATTCAAGATCATAGTGTGAGGAATGATCCTTTGATATGTCAGGCACTTCACCTTCTTATTCTCCACATTGATTATTCCAAAACTTGATCTCCTTTACATCAAGATTACACCTCTATGACTGGCTTTTCTAGAAGCATGCTTTGGGTTATCTCCATAGATTATTCTCATATTATAGTGATGTTGATCTTTATTTTTCAAGTCCTCAGAGAAGTAACCTTTTATATTTCTATAGGATGGAAAACACCTTTGAAAGAAATGCTTTCTAGGGAAAGAAACACTTCGAAGCATTTTCCCTTATTTTGATCAAATAATTCGAGATGAGATTTCAAACATGGATTCACCATTACAGGATTAGATTATTTTTTTTCACTATCATGCCTAGTCTTGTTCATGCATAATTTTTTTTGAATTGAATACAATCCATGCTAGTGTATGAAACATAATAGAATGCTTTCATTTCCATCAATGAGCTACTGAAAACCCGCAAGCTTGTTTCTCTTCACAAAAATGGATTTTACCTCAGAACATTTACTTGAGAGCTTCTTAGTTTGTCTTGCACTTTCCTATAACTTTCCATAAGAAGTCAAGAAAATGTACATCTTTAAATACCATCATTACTTTTCTCTTCAAGTAGATGCTTTAATTTCACCAAGTCGGATAGCTATCCAGATTACTCAAAATTTAAAGGAAATGAGAATGGAGGAATAAAAAAGAAGATATGGAATCAAGGAAGACTCACTTCTCACTGGGAAGATGCTTCAAATATATCCTAACCAAACCTAAATAACCTAAGCCCCAAATGCATTGAAATGACAAAAATTATGCATGGAGGACTAAGGAAAGGTAAAGCAAGAGAGACTCAAAAAAAGATGGAAAGTGGGAGACTAGGGAGGTCGATGAGAAGTGAGTCACGTAGAGGCTACCTCAACAAGTATTATGAACAAAAATGCAATGAATTACCAACAACTACAAACCCAAAGGGGAGAGATTGAAAGTTGGCAACATATATATAAATATTTAAATGATATATAATATTAAGATATATTATATATTAATAGAATTAAGTAGTATCATTGAATTTAAGCTTTTTCAATGTTTCTAATTTAAAATTTGAATCTTATTTTAAAAATTTAATTGAAATTATCATACACTAAGTAAAATCTAGATTTAAAAAATTAAGCTATCATCATGAGCTCGCTACTATATATAAATATGTTTCATACATTTTAAAATAGCTTAAGATAACTTTATCATAAGAAAACAAAAACTTTGTATGGATAGACACTTTATCTATACAAAAACCAATATTTTTAGACAAAACTTCCTTAATTATCTAAAGTTATATTTTATAGAAGTAGAGATCATCAACATACTATTTTTTAACTAATCTTAGTAAAACTA
Organism: Cupressus sempervirens; assembly: GCA_028749045.1. NCBI lineage: Eukaryota > Viridiplantae > Streptophyta > Pinopsida > Cupressales > Cupressaceae > Cupressus > Cupressus sempervirens. The sequence goes on along the minus strand of CM053787.1, from coordinate 830,387,211 downwards.
TACTTTATTCAATATTGATTAAAATGATCTGAATAACTATACTTAGTTACATAATTGAAGGAAAGTACTTGGCCACTATGTGGCCCTTGTTTTGGCTACTTTTAATATGAAAAATGTTTACGTTAGATTATTATATTTAAAGAAATTACCATGCTAAATTGATTTCTTTCAATTTAATAATATAAATTTATTTATCTTTATAAGTAGGAGATAATTTCCACAACAAGTCAAAATGTGATATTGCTGTCAAGATTTAACGCTACAATTTTTGAGTCAAACTCATTGACCCAAATTTCATGAGTAGTGTTTGAGAATGAATCCATCTCTCATGATCATATAAATAACACTATCACTCATTGGACCTAGGTTATGCTAATAGAGGTGAAGCAGTGGGACTTCCCGAGAGAACACCCATCCTAGTACTACCCATCTCGAACGCACTTAAATATGGAGTTCCCTCCATGTTTAAACCCATTCTACTTGCAAACCCACTTGAAAAAGCTTCACCAAGTGTTGTGCCTTATAAACCATTCATTATAAAGCCCCTTAAGCTCGTCAATTGATAAGGCACAACACTTGGTGAAGTTTTTCCAAATGGGGTTGCAAGAAGAGAGAGTTTAACCATGGAGGGAACTCCATAGTTAAGTGCACTCAAGATGGATTAGTAAATGGATGGTGGATTTCATGGGAAGTCCCAAGGTGATCCTGCAATTATGTGTGTTACTTTTTGACCAATTTTTATATTGAAATCAATATTTTTGAAACAAACCTCATATTCGAGTGATTATATCTCTAAAACTATGAATAATTTAAAGATGATGTAAACTAGTGATTTCTAGTACTTTGTTCTTAATTTGTAACCATATTTTTAATTTTACAAAAAAAGAATTTTAGTCAAATTTTTCTTCACCCCTGAAAAGTGGTAGATATGAAAAATCAATATTTTTAATGAGTAATAGTCATTTTGACAAGCATAACATTCTTTCTAGAAATGATAATGAGGTAATTCTTTCGGTGTTTGATTTATAACATCAATATCTAGGGGATGCATTTTGTTTAATTCATTTTGGTTAAATATTATATAGTTTATGAAGTTTTGAAGTGACATCAATCGTAATTTAGACATGTGTTCATTTTCACATAGATAACTTGAAATCAATTTATCATAAATAAAATTTTCTTTTTTTAATACAAAGTTATCTCAACAACCTTTTTCCTAGATATTTTTCAAAAAAAACTTAGCCTAAGTTACAAATTTTCTTGAAGTGTCGAAGTAAGTTGATGTTCAATTGTTAATGAACCTATAATGAGTTAAAATCATATTTGAAAGTCTTAATGAATATAATATGTATTAAAATTATAGTCATTGGAAAGCTTTCTCCAAGCAACACAGATTGGTTTTTTTTTTTTATATAGTAGGGATCATTTGATCTCAATTTTAGGGGTCAAAACAACCAATTTCAAATTTTTTAAAAGAAAATAACCCCAAAATTTTATAAATTAATGTGTCAATGCAAATACTATGTTCGCACAAACATATTTAGCATGTTTGCACAAACAATTGTTCACATGAATGCACAAGACAAAACATTATGGTAGTCAAAAATTTAATTTGATAGGTTCACGTGAACATGCCAATAAACAAATGTTGATGTCACTTGGGTAGTGAGGAAAAAAGTTTGAATGTGAAACTGAATTTTATAAAATTACTACAAAATTTTTATAAAGTTATTGTGAATTTTTGAAGGCAATGATAAATTTTCTATTTTTATGATTTTTTGATGGGAAATAAGAAAAGAAGACGAAAAAAAATGCAAGGAAGAGATCTCATGAAGCAGAACAAAGAAATCTTCAAGAAACTTTGGTACGTTGTCATAAAATTAAACAAGGTTTATATATATATATATATATATATATATATATGTAATTATAATTAATTTTCATGGTCTTGAATTTAATTATGTATTTATCTTTTTTGATTCATTTATAAAATTGTTTCAGACAGTCAACAAGGTGAAGGTGAAGAAAATTTTGAAGGAGGCTCAATAGAAGTAGAAGTGCATATGGGAGAAGGTTCATGATTGCTCCATATGGAATATCAAACAATGCATGTTGAAGAAACTTTGAGATCACTCCCTAGAGAGGTTCAAGTAAAAAAAGTCAGAGAAGGGTCAAAATCTTTTCCTAAAAAATCTCAAACAATGAACATTGGAGAAGGCTCAAGATCTCTCCCTATAAAATTCTAGCAATAGAAGTCAAAGAACGGTTAGGATCAGGTGCAGGAACTAGTATGGATAAAATCTTAAATATTTTCCAATCTATAAAGAAAGGAATTTCTCATAAAAATTTACATCATTTACTTAAAATGAATGTGGATAAATTGAGAACACTTGTAGCTATTATTCAACCCTTAAGTTTGTTTAAGAAAAGGTCAATGAATAAGAAGATAAGAGAAATAATAACTAAATTTGATAACATTGAAACACTTGAACAAGCTCAGTTGCGTTCACTTTTTCTTACACAAAAGGAGTTGCAAGAGGCATTAAAATTTTTAGGTGTAGACACAACATCAAAGAAGAGAAAATTTTCTAACATGCAAACTAATGTGATTGAAAATGTTAAATAGGGTTTGAGAAACATAGGAAAGTACTCTCAAACTAAAGATAAGTCCATGGAAAGAAAACTGATGTTGATGCCTATTACAAATAAGAATATGACCCAAAATAGACAAATATATTCAATTTTGTTTGATATGGGTTTTAGTAGGAAAACAATGATGGAATATGTTAAAAGAAGATTAATTTTTTATGAGAGTACTATGGAAGGCAATTGGGAAATTATGTGTAGATCACCTCATTCTTATAAGATTGATGAGGGATTCAAAAATTTAGTTATATCATTTTCGATTAATAACACTCTTCATTCATCAAATAATAGAGATGTTATCAAGCATAGGATTGCATATGGGCAATATGAACATCATATAAAATATTGGTTGGACACAATGCAACATGAGTTATATGTGTCATTTTGTAGTGAACATCCTAATGTAAAAATTGGGCAAACATTGTTTGATTAATTAAAGCCATACTTTTTGAGGTCAAACAAAGTGTTTGAAATATGTTTTTTTTGTCATCATATTGAGTTTGATCTCCACTATCAAGTATTTCAAAATTTTGTAGAAGACACATATGGTTTTCATGCTACTCCTCTTAGTAGGAGAAGTGAGTTTGTATCATCCATTGTATGTGACAAAATAGATGATCTAGCTGGTCAAATAAATTGCATCAAAGGATTATGTGAACATGTGGTGAATTCGCTCTATTTTATTTAGAAATTGAAAATATTGATGTAATAAAAAAAATGAATTGAAAAAGTTACAAGTATGTGAAGAATGAAACAAAGTTGGGGAAAGAGACAAAAAGGTTGGAATATGTTGAAGAGGAGTTGCCTATTGTAACATTTATGGATAGATTTAAGAATTCAATTCAATCTTATATTTGTTACACATTTTTTACAAAGTGGCAAGCACAACAGTTTCAAACTTTGAGAGATAATTTCTTGCTTGGAATGATTGTATCAGTCATTTTTTTTTGCAGAGAACTATTCCTTTGTTCATCAAAAAGAAATTCATTTAGATTATTTCTTTTCTAAGCAGGTCACTATTATGGTACATGTTTGTTATAGATATTCATAGTTAGATTTGGATGGTGTTCAGAGTACACTTGAAGCATGAGTGATTAAAAAAGAATATCACTTTTATATAAGTGATTATAAAGAACAAGACATTCACTATGTAGAACATTGCTTCGATATGTTCTTTTCTTATTTGAAAGAAAGAGATATAAATGTTGATAAACATTATGTTTGGTCTGATGGATGTACCACATAGTTTAAATCATCTAGACCATTTTATGCATTATGTACATATCATCGTAATGAGAATAAAAAACACATAGAATTTCTTTGAGAGTGAGCATGGAAAAGGTGAACATGATGGTGTTGGAGCTTGCATCAAATGTGCTTTATGAAAGTATCAAATGAATTATTGGGGAGTTCATATAAATGATGCACATGATGTTGTTGAATGGTGTAAGACACATTTTCCATTAGACAAGGTTGGGACATCATCAAGAACAAGTTGATAGGTACCATATAGAGTCTTTTGGGAGATAATAGGTATGGATGTGTACAATTATTTAAATTTTATGCAATTAAGTTTTAAAATTTCATTTTTATCTTGATTGGTTCAAGTCTAAATTTAATTTTTCCATATTTTCAATGTAATGAACTTTCAATTGTTAATAGAAAAAACATGCATGGTTGCAAGATGATATAAAAGACACGTTTCATACATTCGATCATGAGTACAGATAATTTCACAATAGCACATTGAAGACAAGAGAATACTCATGTTTTTGTGACAGTTGCATTCATGAATATTATCAAGAATGCATCAATCAAATACGTCAATGTACAGGTGCATGGATTTGAGTATTGCTTTATGTTACCGATACATTTGATAAAGATGTTGAAAATTTTGATGATATTCCATTGTTTTCTGATGATTATAATTATATATCTAGATTGGTAAAAGTGGGTAAGTATCATAAAAATTAATATCAACTTGCCAATTAATCTTGACTTGTTATTTAACTATCAATGAGCTGCTTATATATTGTACATGTATGTATACTTTTTCTATAGGAGATTTCTTTGCAGTGATTCTTGAGCATGGAAATCATGAAGGTGTTAGTTATTATTTATTGCAATGTACTACAAAGAGGATAGATTTATATGATCCTGAAGAAAGTGATGAAATGTTGTGCCCCATAGGTATTATACATACATGTGCACATACAACTTTATATTTATCAAATTTTAAAATATTTAAATTTGTGGTGCAGGTTCTATTGTGATACAGGAAACATATTTCAAGAAAGACAAAATAGTCCAACATAGAATACACTTTGTTGATTATCAACCTAACACCAAGGTTTTACAATACAACCACCTACTTGTTGCTACCAGGGTTTGTCTCCAGAATATACAAATTCAAGAATATATAAATGAATCAAAAAATATATATAAATCTACTACAACTGGAGGGACCCCTCAAGATGCATACAAATAGAATGACTCTATAATCGAGTCTCCTGTACATCTTATGTCTGAGGTGTAATAATCTTATGTACATCTTGTGTGTGTGTGTGTGTGTGTGTGTGTGTGTGTGTGTGTGTGTGTGTGTGTGTGTGTGTGTGTGTGTGTCTGTGTCTGTGTATGTGTCTATGTTTTTGTACATGAAAACGAGTGAATGCAATTTGAAATATAAATAACTTTACAAACTATTTAAAACTTTTACCTAAGCACTATCGGGTGTTGTAGTAGAATCCTCTCTTTAACATACATGCCTTGAACCAACACTATATGTAATCATGTGCTTGACAACTTGTGCCTAGATGGTTTATTATAAATTTAAAATATCTATCAGAACTATTTTTAAATTTCATATATTTAAATTTAAAGTATTATATATATGTACCTAGGTCTCAGGAGGTGGATGATGATCATCAGACTCTAGATCATATCATCTATCAATACACATCTAGTATCAAGATCCTATACTAATACACTAGCATCACCTCCTGAAACTCCAACACCTACATAACCACCCTCAATGCCACAATCTCCTAAAGCACCCTCATCACCATAATCTCCAACTACTAGTAATGATGTGTGAAGTGGCATGTGTAACTAGCTAGGTAATGTTGTAGAATCAGTGCTGGGTCATAGTAGCATGTCCATGTATGATGAAAATCCCATGCTCAAACTAGTATCAATCTCAAATAGCGCTTGTAACTACTCACCAAAATCATCAAGGCCCTTAGCTATGATCTTGACATCTCTACCTCGTATGCTTGAACCACTTTCAGAGTGGCGTGAGCCTAGTGTAGAATGTTGTGAGCTATGTTGTGAAGTGACTATCACTAGTGTGGTTTGTGCCTATTGAACTATGGGGCTCTGATGTTGTCTAATGGTGTCCATCACTGAGTGAATTGGTATCCCATGTGAATCAAAAATATAACTAACACCCTACAATAGATCCTCCAAAAAATAGAGTGCTAGACCCATATGTGTGCATTTTCCAGAAAGAGCATGACGATTTCCTGGTACCGGTAGTCTAGCAACTCTATATGCCTCATCAAGGGAGGTTCCTAGAGTGCTACAAAATTCCTCTGAAGATTGTCAACCTAGATGACTCCATTGAGTGTGAATATAGCAAATGAGAGAGTCAGATGTGATACTAGCATCCTCAAATGCAATGTGTCCAATACTGTCAATTAATCCCTTGTGGGAAGCAATGAAAACTCTATCTACAATAGGAGCTAGTGCTGGAGTCACTAGAGGATGTCTCTATCCAATGAACTATCTGACATTTGGAGGTGGTAGCGTTGTGCACTATGATACTGGTCATGACCTTCAATCTAACCATACCCCTATCCATAATAATCTAGAATATCTAAGTAGTTGAAATTGAGCCCCATGTGCAACTCAACATACAACTATTGTGCAAAATAAAGAGGTCTTTGATTATTATAAGGATAATGACCATGCGTGGCTAAGAAATAAGGCTAGATCATGCTAGCAACAATAGGATCACTACAATGTGTCACTCGATAGCTTCTCACTCTACCTTGTGTACCCTCATAAGATGGAAAAAAATCTTGTTTGATGACATCTTTGGGGGCCACCCTCTTGACATCAGCAAAAGATGCATCTCCTAAAATCTCAGCTCTAAGCTCCCTAGATATGGAAGCTAATACATCAGGGGTAAATGAAGGATGATCTCTAAATCTAGCAGTGAGATCCTATAAACTCCTACATATGGTTGTACATATGTCTCTATATAAGCCATCATCACAGGAAAATATAGACTACTCTAATCTAATAACCTCTTCCTCTACAAATAAAAATAATGCATCAATATCAATGCATGGAGGTGCCATAGTAGGAGCTACAATGAGACCTCCAACATGAGCCACACCAAGAGCTACACCAAGAGCCACACCAAGAGTTACAGCATGAGCCATAGCATGAGCCCCATGATGATCCTCAACATCAGCCACAACATGAACCCCACCACAAGCTATAGTACGAGCCCCACCATGAGTGCCACCATGAACAACACCACAAACTACACTATGAAACCCAACAAGAGCCACAATAGGAGGAGTCACAATAGGAGCCTCATCACCCTTAGGATGATGAGTAGGATGATCATGTGAAGTCATATCTACAATGTTGGAGCTAATATATATTCTAAATACACATATATATACATGTAGTCTAGTACACAAATTTTTATTTAAAATATATGTAATCTAACATTATCTAATCTACACATCAATATATATCATACACGAGAGTTAGAGTTAGGGTTTGAGTTAAATTGGGGTTTGAGTTTTTAGTTATAATTAGATTAGGGTTTGAGTTAGATTAGAGTTTGATTAGGGCTTGATTTTGATTAGGGTTTGAGTTTTCAGTTAGGATTACATTAGGGTTTGAGTTAGATTAGTGTTTGATTTAGATTAGGGTTTGAGTTATATTAAGGTTTGGTTACCTAGGTTAGGGTTTGATTTAGATTAGGTTTTGAGTTAGATTAGGGTTTGGTTAGGGTTAGATTAGGGTTTAATTTCTAGGTTTACATTTAGATTAGGGTTATATTTCTAGTGTTAGATTAAGGTTTGAGCTAGGGTTAAAAATTAGGGTTAGGGTTAGATTAGGGTTTGAGTTAGGGTTAAGGTTTGAATTTTGAAGTCGGTGTTAGATTAGGGTTTGAGTTACAGTTATGGTTTGAGTTCTATAGTTATGGTTAGATTAGGGTTATGGTTATGTTGTTAGATTAGGGTCTTAATTAGGATTAGAGTAGGGTAAAGGTTAGATTAGGGTTAGATTTTTTTAGTTACGATTAGATTAAGGTTTTAGTTAGGGTTAGTGTTAAATTAGGATTAGAGTTTTCAAGTTAGGGTTAGATTATGGTTACAGTTCTAGGGTTAGATTAGGGTTTTAGTTAGGTTTAGTATTAAATTAGGGTTTGAGTTTGAGTTAGGGTTAGATTAGGGTTTAAGTAATATAGCTAGATTAGGTTTTCAATTGTAGGGTTCAATTAGGGTTTCAGTTACAGTTATGATTAGATTAGGGTTATCTAGTTAGATTAGGGTTATTAAAAAATTTCTAATGTTTTGTAATGTTTTTCTAATATTCTAGACTATTTTTTTTCAAATATTTATCTAATGTAACATTAATATTTTTCTAAATTTGTTTCCTAATGATAAATTAATACTTTTCTAATATTCTATGCTAATGTATTTTCTAAGAACACTCATATATAACTAAAAAATACAAAAAAAATTATAAATGTTAAATTAATAGAATTAACTAACATAAATAAACAATAAAAATATTAAATTAACATGAAAATATTCTTTGAAAATGTAAAAAACCATTTAAAGCATTCAAATAATAACATATAAACATACCCAAAATAGTGCAATGACCAAAATTTGAAGGAGAATGATACAAAGTGACGCAACTCGCTTAACAATGGGATATGTTTGCTCCAACATCCAAATCAAATTCACCTCACCATAAAAATGAATGGGAAAAATGCAAAATGAGGGTTTTAATCCAAAAATTACCATAAATTTATGTTCACACAAACATATTTGGTAGGCTTGTTTCTGTGAAAATACCTTATTTTAAATAAATATGTTTGTGCAAATGTGTAATACTATTACATTCATGCAAACGTAGTTACTATGTTCGCACGAACATATGCAAAATAGAATTTGGAAATTTTCCACCATTTCATGATTTTCTTTGTGCCACAAAATTGGTACCCAATATTGTGGGTTCAACCCGTGGTTCTTCATCTCTATGAGCATCACCTAGATCAAATGAGTCAAAAGTGTTCCATTTATTATCATGAGAGATGGATTCATGTTGAATCAATACTAATGCAATATGGGTCAATGAGTTTGACTCAAAAAATACACAGTTAAATCCTTATAGCAATATAACAATTTGACTTTTTTGTGGAAATTATCTTCTACTTATCAATTGAAGAACTTAAGGGGCTTTATAATAAATGATTCATAAGGCACAACACTAAATGAAGGTTTTGCAAATGGGTTTGGAGGAAGAGATATTTTAACCATGGAGGGAACCTTGTAGTTAAGCGCACTCAAGCTAGAGTAGTACTGGGATGGGTGACCTCCTGAGAAGATCTAGTGCTTCACCTCTATGAGCAACACCTAGATCTAATGACTAACAAGAGTTCCATTTATTATCATGAGAGATAGATTCATGTTTAATCGCTACTCATGAAATATGGGTCAATGAGTTTGACTCAAAAACTACACAATTAAATCCTGATAATAATATCACAATTTTACTTGCTATGGACATTATATCCTAGTTATTAATTGATGAGCTTAAGGAAATTTCTAATGAATGGTTCATAAGGCACAACACTCAGTGAAGTTTTTACAAATGGGGTTGCAAGCAGATCGGGTTTAACCATGGAGAGAACATTGTAGTTAAGTGCGCTCAAGCTAGAGTAGTATTGGGATGGTGACCTCCTAAGAAGTCCTAGTGCTTCACCTCTATGAGCATCACCTAGATCCAATAAGTGATAAGTGTAACATTTATTATCATGAGAGATAAATTCATGTTGAATCACTACTCATGAAAAATGGGTCAATGGGTTTGACTCAAAAATGACATAGTTAAATCCTGATAGCAATATCACAATTTGACTTGCTACAGACATTATCTCCTACTTATCAATTGATGAGCTTAATGAGATTTCTAATGAATGTTTCATAAGGAAAAACACATGGTGAAGGTTTTACAAATGAGTTTTCGAGTAGAGTGGGTTTAACCATAGAGAGAACTCTATAGTTAAGCATAGTCAAGCTAGAGTAGTATTGGGATGGGTGACCTCCCGAGAAGTCCCAGTGCTTCACCTCTGTGAGTATCATCTAGATCCAATGAGTGATAAGTGTTCCATTTATTATAATGAGATATGGATTCATTTTTAATCACTACTCATGAAATATAGGTCAATGGGTTTGACTCAAAAACTACACAGTTAAATTTTGATAGCAATATCACAATTTGACTTGCTATGGAAATTATCTCCTACTTATCAATTGATTAGCTTAAGGAGATTTCTAATGAATGGTTCATAAGGCACAAAATTTGGTGAAGGTTTTGCAAATAGGGTTGCAAGTAGAGCAGGTCTAACCATTTAGGCTAATTTATAGTTAAGCACATTCAAGCTACAACAGTACTAGGATGGGTGGCCTCCCAAGAAGTCCTTGTGCTACACATCTATGAGAATCACTTAGATCCATTGAGTGATAAGTGTTTCATTTATTATCATGAGAGATGGATTCATATTTAATCACTAATCATGAAATATGGATCAATGAATTTGACTAAAAAGCTACATAGTTAAATCCTAATAGCAACATCAAAATTTATTTCTGTTGTCAAATAAATTTAATAGAATTACATCTAGTCATTCTTATTTGCAATTATTCAACATTTTCTACTAGCCAATGGTCAATCAAAAAAAAATTTACAATTTGAACCTTTTTATGAATAATCCTTTTCTATTAATAAAAATATACTAAGAATACAATTCACAAAAAGAGGCCAAGGGATACAAGATCACCCCATGAATGAGTTCACATAGCTAGAGCCAGATCAAAAACACATGGTTGCAGCCAGAATCAGACACTATTCATCAAAAAAATAAATATATAAGGCAACCTTAGGTGGCCAAAGTAGTGCCAACCAAGGGTGGTGGTTCATCTCTATCATGGAAGCCCCAATCATCTTTGGGATTCGAGGGTAGGCTAGGAATAGTATAGCCATCTTCAGTAGCAGTAACAAGAAGATCAGTGGGAGTCTTTGCATCTTCGACCTCTAGCCATGGAGGAGAAATCACTAGATCCAGGCAAGGCCATTTTCAAGAGAACTTTTTATTTAACATGAGTTTAAATATGATAAGTGTTTGTAGGATATAAAATTACCCAAAACACTAATAAAGTGCATCATGATCAAATATGTCAAGTTCATCAAATAAAAAACATGTTGTGATACATGTATAAACTAGCTCAAGTTGAAACAATTTATGATACCATAAAAGGCACAAAGACCAAAAGTGTTAGCAAGTAATAATGAACCGACATTCATTAAACCTAAAAGTCTTCTTCTAGTCATTAGATAGACTAGTAAGGTAGAATGTATAGTCTTCAATATCTCCCTCACAAGGCTCGTTGTCACTAGTTTCATCATTCTATCATCTATTTTTTGCTTTTTTGAATTTGCTTCTTCCTATGACCACTCAAAATAGAACTTTTCACATAACATCATCCTACACCTTGCACATAGAATTGATGGAATTTTTATATTTATTCCTAATGTTATTCTATAGTAGAAAAAAGACCTCAATAGAAGTAATCTTGATTTGCATGTCTTCAATTTGATCCTAATGGTAAAAGGTGCATTTTTATTATACCAACAAAGGAATGTACAAATTTTAGATGTTTTTTACTAGTTTGGATGAGAGATGCATATCATAACTACCATTATGTCCAATTCTGTTACATTCACTATTATTTCCATAAATTTTATTCTAGACTCCTCCCAAGTTTGTGAGCTTCAACCACACAATTGTTATCTCCACGCTTTCATCTTCCTTTCCACATTCCTATTGTTCAACTATCTCTAACATAATTTATTGTTTTAATATGTTTGTTAGATATTCTATTGAACCTTCTTTCCCTATTCTCTCCCTATTTTTAGGCTCTTCTATACATTGTTTCATTTTCTTTATTCTTCTCCTTATAGATCTCTATAAAATTATTTTTCTTGTTAACCATATTTTCTATCATTTTCCTTAGAAAGGGTTTCTTTGTAGGGACATTTTTCCTTTCTAGAGGAGTGGTTTAAAAAAAAGTTTTTTTTTATGGGGGGAATCCTTATCATATATGGCTAGCGAAATCCATGTCTATGTACCTAAGCAAGATCATAATGGGCTTGGTGAACTTAATGAGATATTTCACATGTCCCCACCATAAGCCATCCAATGTTGTAAGATTTACTTTTTATGCCATTTCACTACTAGTTTGTCTTCATATATCCCAATTGTTTTTTATTACAATATTAGAAATTACCCCTTTCACTTCCATAAGTCATCTCAAAATGATTATATTTGATGCAAAACATGTCTCAAAAAGTTGTACATGAAATAGATTGAAGAAAAATGTGATTGTGTTATTCTTCATATGAATAAACTCTCATACAAGACATAATGGGATCACATTATGTCTAGTATGACTATATTAGACATAAAATGATCACTTTATGTCTAGTATGACTTTATTAAACATAATTTGATTGGGTTACGTTTATCTAAAAGTATAGTCAATTGTTCAAAGGCCTAATAGGATTAATATATTAATTTCATCAAATTAATGATTCGGTCAACTAGGGCACTATAAAAAATCTAAATCTTGAGTTTCATGCTTTGAAGGAGCTATGCATGGGACACATGAGAACCATCGCATATTTCAATATCTTCATCATTTGTTTTATAATATTGTTATAGAAATCAAAAAATATATTTTAAGGGAAATATGCATATTACCAAAGAAATATCGAATACCACCCCATAAAGAGTGCGGTGGATGGACGATGCATAGTGGATTTTATAAAATGTTTCAAATGCCAATTCTATTAAGTAATGTTTAGATTTTGGAACTCAATTTCTTGATTGTGGAATCGTTCACATTTTTGTGCATACAAATAATGATCCTTATAGGGAAGGCCTAATTGCAATGCAAAAATATATTGTAAGGTTAGGATATAGGAGAGAGATTCTTGTGGGTAAACCAAAAGAAAAAATCCTCTTTTCAAGAAATAAAATATAAGAATTCACCAATCATAAGATAACATCATATAGAAACCTGCAAACAAGATATGAAAATACACATAGGACCTCTACAATTCCTAGCCCATTCTATATCCATTCCAAATAAGAAAATGAGCTAACTTGATCAATCACTACTTAAACAATAGCAAAATTATCCAAAAGAAGAAGAACAAGAAAAAAACATGCTAAATTAAAGTAATTTTGGGCATGATGAAATATTTCAAATGACCCAAGGATTCTCATGTATCAATGTTATAAAATTCCTAAACTATGGAACATATAAATAGACCTTGCCAAAACTTTTTCTCCAATCACTTTTGAAATGCACAAACAAATTAAAATTGAAATAAATAACTATAAAACTCTCTCTCTCTCTCTCTCTCTCTCTCTCTCTCTCTCTCTCTCTCTCTCTCTCTCTCTCTCTCTCTCTCTCTCTCTCTCTCTCTCTCTCTCTTGACTTTATATTTTCATACATTTTTTCAAAAATCAACTTCTATAATAACAAAGGATTACATCATTAACATTACACTCTATCTCCCTCTCTCCTATTGGCCATTTTCTTTCGAATGCAAGAGGAGTTTGCCTTATTTTTCCTTGTCTATTTATAAAATATAGAAAGAAAAAAAAATTATTCTTAGTCAAAACCACACTTAGAGTCAATGTAGTATATAAAAAACCATAAGTATAATATTTCCTTTAGATTCGTAGCCAAGGAAGAAAATCGTTCCCTCTATGAGAACTTATAGGTGACAGTACACTACCTAGGGAAAGGTATTGATGCACCTAAGATGGCAAGAGTGAACATCTTCCCATATAATAAAATTAAAGAAATAATTATTAAAATTGATATAGGATCTCCCGATTAAACTCATCAACATCTTTGTCAAATTTATTCTCTTCTTTCTCTACTCTCTCATTCATATTATTCTTTCTTCACATTTGAATAATACAAGTTGCACCAAATTTGCACTTATTTAACCCTTTCACATTCATATATATTCAATCTATTGATCTCGAAGCCTAAGTTTCCTATTAGTGCTCAAACACTTCTTCATTTGCAAGTCATTTACTAGGAAAGAATATAAGGTCATCATTATGACCAAGTTATCTGGTAAAGGCTAAGAGTTCAATATTTATACTAGGAAAGATAAGTGATTGTTGAGCATTCAATTGATACTAAACATATCAATGAGTTATCAAGAGTTTAGCATAAAGGTATATAAAGGCCAAGTAATAGCATGAAGAGTTAATCATGACTAAGCATTGGAACATTCAAGTGCTGAGTAATCTAGTTTTGATATATTAGTTTGTAATTGCACAAACTTATATGTAAACCATTTTTGGCTGACTTTCTATGGTATTTAATATTTTTAGACATAGAATAGATGTTGATTACACATCATTATAGAAGGTAATGATCCCAACATGTGAAATTAAACCAATCAAAAAATGGGAGATAAATGACAAAAGATGTTGAAGTTTAAGCCATCAATCAAAATGTAGAAACTTAAAGGTGGATTATAACCCTAGTATCAAGAGTCACAATGAGTTATTACTATTAGCAAGAAGAAGAGATGTGTGAAGAAAAAATGTGCATATAAAGGAGTGAACCAAAGTTTCATCAATAGATCTAGCAGAGAGAAATTAGAGCAGTGAAGGAATCAACATGATAATTAGATTAGAGTTATAGGAAAGAAGAGGGCCAACATCATTTTGCAAAGCATACGGAGGGTCAGGTACTGAATCAGTTATTTTATGATTGAGACAGGGTAAATATCTTAACAAAATGGTCTTAATAGATCTATGTAAACCTCTTAATTAATTCCTTACTTAATTGTAAGTGTAAATACTTTAACAAGGAGGGACTTAATAGTCTCTTAAGCTTTTAATAGAGCATACCATTCATAGTGTAGATCATATTTTATGGTCAAAATATTGTAACCTTAATAGGTTAAATTTATTGCTACTATAGTTAACATTTGTGGGTTTCATCCGTGCCAAAAAAAATTTGAAGTGTTTCTAGGTGACCAAATCATTTTGTTATGTATTAAACTTTTATGGATGCAATGTATTTCATTCATGTTTCAGCATTACAGTTCTATTGATAATTTGGATATTAATTAATTAAATTGAGTTTAAAGTCACAAGTTTAAGATCCTAATTCACCACCACCCCCATCTCCCCCACCCCCCCCGACCCCCCCCCTCTTGATATCTTGTTTCCCATATACTAATTCCAATAGGATATTCAACATCACAAATAGAACAAGGCTAGCCATAACAAAAAATAATAATCAATGTACAAAAGTTAGTCACCATGAGAATAAATATTTATGTTCTATAGGCTAATATTTGAAGGTGGGGGGAATAATTTTAGTACATTGTGGATAATTAAATTTATAGAATTTTAATCACTAGAACAATCCTTAAGGTTGAAATGAAATGTATGGAAGATAATTAAGGTGTGTCAACAAGTCAAATTGAAACACTTTCCAATGTCCACAATTCCATGGAAAAAACTACACATCATGACCTAATATCTTTCAATGTCCTAGTTGTTCTTCTAGCATATATCCAAATTAATAATTCATATATAAGTTAATCTAAAATGGTTGATATTGTATTGACCAAAAAGGATAGCAATATCACACTTAACATTGCATATCTTCACTTCTGAAGTAAACCAACAAAAGATATTCAAACTAGAACAACACAAAGAGAGTAGAATCACTTCTTTAAAGTTAGATGAGCTTTTTTCAATTGTAACAAATATGTGTAGAAGTATTTGGGTTTAAGTATGTACTTATGACTATGTATATTAATAGGGTATGCAGTTTTACCATTAATGTTAGTATTCTATAAATACTATAGTTTTTTGTAAAATAAGTATTTGATTTGGAATTCTCAAACTCCTAGAGTTAGTATTGTCGATGGGTGAAATGCTCATTTGGTTTACATATCAGAAGTTGGATATAAACTCTTAGTGCTAGTATTAGAGATGGGTGTAATAACCCATTTGGCTAACATAGTGAGATTATTGATTAGTGTTAGTATTAGATAAGGGCATACTTCCCATTTGGTCAATACAATTTAAATGGATATAATCTATATAATGTGGGTATTTGATATTTATTTAATCTCCATTTGACAAAATATCTTGAGATTGAAATAATGAGAAAACTATTCTGATGACATCAACATATACAAAAGTGAACCTCAACAAGTGCATTCTAGAGAGCATGGTTGTATAAATAAGGTTTATAAAAACTAATCTAGAGATGTATTTAAGGTTGGAGTTAGGATAAACAATAGAATAATATGTTTAGTCTTGTTATTTTTCAATACTAATATTTATTTTATAGGTAATAACTAACCCAATCTAATTCTAATAGTAGGGACATTACATGTATCAACACACATGTATAATGATTGAACTCTTCCTAGAATCCATGATGTTCCCTCCCTCCCTAGTCATTTATTTAATTTATCATGGTGACCCTTAGGTGTCTTGAGAACACTCTTTGGGCACTATTACTAAAAATGAGGATAATTCTATAGATTTGAAATCCTCATCCTTCATTGAAAATAGATGGATTTATGTATAATATTTTTAAAGCTCTTGTAAGATGGATTCTATTCCAAATTCATATTGCATGTTGGATAATTCATACGCTAGAATCCATTTCTAAGAAAAAGTAGAAATATATTGACTAGACTTTAGGTCATAGGGATGAGTGTGGTAGGAAGTTGGTTAGGAGCTTGGTGATGAATTGCACAATTTGCAGTATCATAAGTAGAAAGTGGTGCATTTGTAGAATATGTTTCTCTTGGATTAAGAAAGATGAAATATTGAAGGATTTCTTTTCTATGAAAAATGAAAGGACCAGTGGGGATCAAATTAACAATTTGATCTCCCATAATAATTCTATGTAGGAAAAAATGGAGGTCGATATTGGTGGCTTGAAACTTTAGCTTGAAGCAATATTGGCAACGAGGAAGTGCAAGGACGAGACCTCAAGAAAAGTGGATGGTAATCTAGTGGCCTCTGAGGGGATGAGTGAGACAATGCATGTCTTCCCCAACAAGTTCTCTTTTCTACAGTAACTCCATGAACTTTAAAAGTAGTTGGCTAGCCTTATAGGTTTTCCTCTAGTTGGTGTGTGCTTGATCCTCTTTTTTAAGTTTCTAATGTTTCAATTTTTTGGTTATTAGTGGTGTTTGGTTTTTTGGTACAGCTGGTGTGGTGTTTGATGGATGGTGTGTGTTGGTTCAGCCAAGCCCTTGCTGTTGGTTGTTGGTTTTGGGCTAGCCGGGTCAATTTTTATCCATTTTGGTTGTACATAGTTTTCTTGAGTGTGTTTCCTAGCCTAGTTAGTTGTTCTTAGTCTTGAGCTAGGATTTTTTCTTTAGTTTGGTAGTTGATGATCCTTATTCTATTTTGTAGGTGTATCTGCTTGTCACTTTATCTTTATTTCCTTCGACTCAATATTATTTTTGGGTTAAAGGTTACTTCCCCATCCCTCCTTACTTAATTAAAATATGTGTATAATAACACAAAATAATATGCTAATTATCATTGCATGTTGTGAAATATCCTCATAAGACAAACCTTTGAACTCACCTAGCTATTACAACAAGAGACACAAGAATAAGACTTGACCAACCATAATATAACATCATATAGAAACTTCAAAAAAACATATGAAGATACACATAGAACCTCTACAATTCCTAGATCATTCCATAATGTCTACATAAGAAAATGAGCTAACTTGATCAGTCACTGCTTAAACTAATAGGAAAATTGTCCACACAAAAAAGAAGAACAAGGAAAAAAACAAACTAAATGAAAATAATTTTGGACATGATAAAATATTGCAAATGACCCAAGGATTCTCATGTATCAATTTTATAGAATCCCTAAACTATGGAACATATAAGTAGACCTTGCAAAACAAAAATTCCAATAACTTTAAATGCAAAAACAAATTGAAATTGAAATAAAGAACTCTCTCTCTCTCTCTCTCTCTCTCTCTCTCTCTCTCTCTCTCTCTCTCTCTCTCTCTCTCTCTCTCTCTCTCTCTCTCTCTCTCTCTCTCTCTCTCTCCCCCCCCCCCCCAATAGATTTTATACTTTCATTCATTTTTAAAAAAAAATCTTCTATAATAACAAAGGATTACATCATTAACATCTATCACTCAATCATATTTCAAATGCAAGAGGAGGTTGGTCTCATTTTTTCTAGTTTGTCTACAAAAGCTATCAAAAACAATTTATTTTATCCTTAGTCAAAACCACACTAAGAGTCAATGTAGTATATATAAAATGAAAAGTACAATATTTCCTTTAGACTCATAGCCAAGGAAGAAAATTTCTTCCTCTATTAGAGCTTATAGGTCAACTTACACTACCTAGGGAAAGGTATTGATGCACCTAAGATTCCAAAGGTGAACATCATCTTGTCAAATAAACTTAAAGAAATAACTATAAAAATTGATATAGGATCTCTTGATTAAACTCATCAACTGTTCGAATATTCAAATGTGGAAAGAGTACTTATGAGAGTGGGGGGTGAATCAAAAGTACTAAAATTTGTCCTATAAAACTTTTATGTGGAAATAAATTGCATGCATGTAAATACATTAAGTAAACATGAAACTAACACATGCATCAATAACACATAACACCTAAAATTGGTAACCCAGAAACCCTCCAGGAATAAGAGGTAAAACAGGGGTGGGGATGATACCCACAAAAATTACTGCAGCAATATTGTTTAACCACTTCTGATGGTTTGCCCTGTTAAAGGCTTTACACTATGTCAATAGCGACCTGGTTAGAGGATTTACAAACACTTAACATGAAGTGTCACCCTGTTAAAGGATTTAATCACCTATCTCTAGGATCAATGAAATAGCTGTTAAGCTAACCTATCACCATAGGATTTCCATGCTAATATAATGGCTAGAAAGTATTAGGTAAAATGAACCTGATAGTTTACAATCCTTGATTGCTGAATGCTGGCTCTGTTCTACTTTGTCTGATCTTGATCCTTTGTGATCTGATATCTTTCGCTTCTGAAAATAGTATATCAACCACTCTATATCTTCTCCTCTATATCATCATCTTCATCATCTCCTTCTCTATCATATCTTCTCTATGAGATATCGTCTTCCTTATAAAGACATTCGAGGATTTAGGGTTAGGTCTGGATCTACGATCCATATTCAATCTTCATTTCCGCTTAATACTTATCTTTTGCTGATTGGTTGAATGCCTTTATCATTTTTCTTATTGGCTGCATGCAAATTACATAGGAAATATAAAAGATTTGATCTGATCATTAAATCCTTCGAGATTTCCTTATGTCGGCTGTAAAGACTGTTTTCATCATAGTTTGTGCGATTCCAAACTCTTATGCTGATATCCTGGATTAGTCGGCTGCTAAAATATTTCTATTGCTTGGCACATTCTGTTCTACTGAGTTACTCGGCACTTACACAAAACTGTGTTACTCGGCATCTAAACTTTACTCGGCACCTGATCTTTACTCGGCATTTACACTTTACTCGGCACCTACACTTTACTCGGCATCTGAAGATCACTCGGCATCTATTGCACTCGGCACCTATTCTTGATCTTGGTTAAGTGTATTGGCACTCAGTTGTCAAATTTATTCTTTAAGCTAACAATCTCCCCCTTTGACATGAGTGGCAAAAACACTTAACCCATGTGACTCAGTAATTAATCCTTCATTCAAACTTTGCTTCCCAAAATTTTCTTTCTCCCCCAAAATTCCAAAATTTTCTTATCTCTGCTATCTCCCTATCAAAATTTCAAAATTGGATATCTCTGCTATCTCCCCCTTTTATTATACTTACTCCCCCTTTTATTATACTTATCATTTCATTCCTGTACTCAACTTCTTTCTTTAATTACTTATTCTCCCCCTTTTTTGACACTTCTGTCAAGGGTCTTTACAATGAAATGCCATATTTGAGTAATTGATGATTGCATTTGTATCAATTTGGCTTTTGTAGTCACCTCCTCTGCTGCCAAAATGGCTAGCTCTCTTTGTGTGTGAAGCGATTGGACAAAATGCTTCTCACTCTGAGCTGGATCTGTAGGGAATTGCATACTAGAAGTTTTTAGATTGCTTTCCAAACTCAGTATTTTCTGGCTAGTGTCTTGTGTGAATGTTGAAAAATCACACAACTTGTTGTACAGGGAAAAGATGTTTCCTAGTACAATTTTAACTGTTGTAACTTTCTTTGCCAGTTCTTCTTGTGCTAGTGCTATATCACTGGATATTTTACTATTTACTTTTCCTTGGAACTTTTTTTCTGACCAGTCAAGTAATTTTACATTTGTTTCCTGGCCTTCATTAGTCACCTGGTCAACTATATCAGAAAGTTGTTCCATGATTGGTCTTGACTCATCTGGAGAATGTAAGCAAAAAGCTTCTGTTGAATATGTCCTTAATTTCATTCAATGTACGCTTATGCTTGTATTCCTTTCTTAGTGCTTCTTGTCTCCTTCTTTTATCTAGTGCACTCTGAATTTCATTAATCTTTTCTTCTGTAAGAGTGTTGGATTCATAATATGGGATTTTAATTTCTTCATCAAGCTCAGGAACTCCATAGTGAAGTCTCCTAACTACTTTTGATGAACTCGAGCCTGGTGTTCTGATTTTCAACTGTAATCCATCTGTGCTTGACTGCTGAAGAGTTTGTGTTCGAGTCCCAGATTTGGCTAATGCAACCAGTGTTTGTATTGCAGTCTCCTCCTTTTTCTGTGTCTCTTTTTCTTCAGCTTGAGTATCCCCTTTTTGAATGCTAGATGGGGTTGAACTTGGTGTCTGTTCAAATTTTTCTTTTGTTTCCCCTGCTGTTGTACTTGGCACTTGGAGTGTATAACTACTTATACTTGGTGGAGGTGGTGGTGGAAGGAATAGAATACCAGTAGTTTGTGTGATCAAAGGTGGCATTTGTGCTTTTACCCTTGCTTTTTCTTTGACTTCTGGATTCTGTAATTCATCAACACTGACCAATATAGGGTTTGAACTTAATTTTTCTACTAAAGATGATTGGTCAAGGATTTCCAAATCCTCTGCAGTTAATGGATTGATGTTTTGAACTAAAATTTCTGTAACATCCTTTATTTTTATGAAATTTGCAGGTGTGATGGTGGCATGAGGAGGACTAGGAGGAGATATATGTATGTCTTGCATACTTTGATCTTGTGGCTCAACTGTATCTTTCTCTTCCTCTTTCTCCTCATTTAGTGCCTCTCCTTCCTTTTCTCCTTTACTCTCCTTCTCCACTAGTTTCTTCTCTTTTAATTCTGATGCTCCCTTTTCTTTTATCTTGGCAATTTCTTCTGCCTTATATTCCTCATTATATACATCTTCAATCTTCTTGTAAACTATTTTCCACAATCTTGTGGATTTGGTAACTACCTCTTCAATTTTATTCTGTAGAATACTGAATGCTCTATACTTAGGAGTGAATCTGTTATTATGCCTTTTTATGGCATTTATTAGTTGATCTCTAGTCAAATTAGGCAACAATCTTTCCAATGTTGACTCCCTTATTTCTTTTTCCATTTGTAAACAAAAATGCCATTTATCCTCTATGATTGTATACAGTTCTCTCGGCATAGAGTCATCTAATTCTAGAGGTGTGTGCTTATATTCAGCCATCATAGCATACACAGACTCCTCTAATTTATTTTTCTCTCCTTTGGTGAGCTTAGAAAAATTTAGATTCTTTAATCCTTTCAAAACATTATTTCTAATTTTTGTACATAATTTATCAACATCAATCTGGCGTATTTGTCTAACCTCTCGAGATTGACTATTGTCTTCTGACTTTGTTTCCTCCTCATCTATTTCAAGCTAGGGAATGAACTTCCTCTTCTTTGACTCAGCAGCAGTCTTCTTTGAGTCTTTCTTCTTCCCTTTAGCCTCTTCTTTTTCTTTTTGAGTTGTGGCCCTTGTGGTTGGTCTTTTTGGTGCTGGGGCAGCTACTTTCCTCCCCTTGGATTTAGGAGAAAATGGAGTTGTGGTCTTTTTCTTGACTGGTGCTTCCTTGGCTACTTCAACCTCAGCACTTTCCTCTTTGTCTCCTTCTAACCCTTGAGTCTGATCCTGAAGTTTGTCTTCTTCTTCTTCAATGACTTCTTCTTCTTTTTTAATGTCATCTCCTTCTTCTTCTGATGTCCCTTCTTCTTCTACACCAAACTTTCTTTTGATTTGTCTTACCATTTTCTCTTTCTTCTTTACTGCTGAAGCAGTCTTCAACTCTGTTATTATCTTTGATTTGACAACATCATAAGTTCCAAATATTTTTGCATTTTTTTCTACTTCTTCTGTAAGTAAGGTTGTTATTGCTGCAGAGGCTTGATCAACATCAAGTTCATATCCTAGTGGCCTAAGCCATCTTATACTAGGTATAACTACTTGCACATAAGTATAATCTATATCTACAAGAAAGAAAATATCTTTTTCATATTTCTCAGTCATTGAAACTGGAATTCTCATTCTTTGTTTCATGGACTTTTTGAAGTCCTCAAAATAACCAGTCATTTGGGCATCAAAATTTTCACCCATCTATTCAATGTATCCATTAATTTGTTCAACAATTGTTTTTTCTAGATTCCATTTAACTTTCCCTATAGAAGGAAATTCTTTCATCAGATAGAAAAATATAAATATCAAAACTGATCAATTTACATTGAGCTCCTTTGCTCTTCCTTATAGCTCCCAGATTTTCATTAATCTGTTGAAACATGAGCTCTACCAGATCATAAGTGTGATCCCTTTTTATTATCTTGTATGCAACATCAACTGCTATACAAGGTACACTATTTAATCTGCTTGATTGATAGAATTTGTGTGAAATAATTCTTACAGCAAATTCTAGTAGAGGATCAGTGACTGTGTCAATAGTCATCCCTCTATTGTTCCATTTAGCACCTGTATTTCTCTCAATTACTTCCCTTTTGTCACTTCCTAGGGTCTTTGGCCGATCTAGAGTTGGAATACCAGTAACCCTATGAACGATTTTCTTGGTGAATTTTACTGGCCCTGACTCTAACCAAAAAGCTCCGTTATGTATTTGGCTCAAAACTATCCGTACCCATTCTGTTTTGAAGACAGTCAGAAATGCTAGGGTTTTGGTTAATCCTTTTCTTTCTACAATGGAAAACTCATTTTTCAGTACTTTGTTTACACATAATTTATCATATGCATTATGAATTTCTAAGTCTCCTATGGCACCAATTTTACAATTGAATCATCTGCGAACATCTTCTACCATAACCACTTTATCCAGAATAACTGATAATGCACCTGCAAGATCATTCTTGTATGCTACTTCAGGTATGGGCTTAAATTCAGGTTGTTTTACTTCGTTGCTGACCAACTAAACTTCATGGCTTTCTAAACCCTTGGTGGTTCTTGACCCGGATGCCATTGTTTTCCAAACTAGGGTTTTATAATTCAAACAAGTTTGTGAGACCTACGTAGCTCGGCACTTAAGAGAAATAACTTGAATCGACGAGATCATTGTTGGAATCTTTCACGTATTGCTTCTGAACTTTTCTTGATCTGCTTCGCTCCTTTTTTGGCTTTGCTTCTTGATCGCGATGTGAAAAACTGATTGAAATCGCGATAATATACCCTAATTTCATCGCATTAAATGCTCAACTGCCAACTCGTCTTCTACTAAATTTCCTTTCTACTCGGCTTCCATTGGAGTTTTTTTTTTTAACTCGGCATCGGTTATCAGCTCGGTCGCTGTTGGGAGCTCGGCATCTGTTTTGAGTTTTGACTAAATATCCAAAGGTAGCTCGGCATCAACATTTAGTTTTCATCTTGACATCTTGTTTCATGTAGATTTATACTTTGAATTGCTTCTTTGTCTTGGGACTGATGTCTGATATAACTTTGTATATCAATCCCATACACTTCTCATGCTTAGTTTGATGAAGTGTGATCACTTGACCCATTGGGTGAAGTGATCCCTTCACTTGATGTATTGCACTCATCTCTCTTTTTCCAAGTCTTGTTCATTTTCCCCCTTATCTTTTCAATATCAATCTTTTCTTTTCCTTTATTCTCTTCAGACTTGGGTGCCTTTGATCTTGTAGGACAGTTTTTGCTGATATGACCAGTTTTCAGACAACTGAAACATGTGGTTTGGTTCAACCATCTTTTGTAGTTCCCTCTGAAATGTGTTCTTATGCAGTTCTATGTTGTATGTCCATATTCTTAACAATAATGACAACTGTACCTGGTATTGTAATCCCAATGATGATGACTTTCTTTTCCTTCTGTTTTCGCTGGTTGATTTGATGTCCACATAGGTTTTGATCTGCATTCAAATGCCCTATGTCCATACTTATTGCAATTATAACAATGTCCATCAAAGCTCTAAGTCCTTGTGAAATTGGATCTGCAATCTTGTGTCATATGTCCTTGCATGTTGCACTTGTGACAGAAACTCTTACTCTTGGGTGTGTTTGGTTGATTGAATCTTCTGCTCCTACACACATTAGCAGTATGTCCCTTTTTATTACAATAATGACAAGTGGGTTTAGTATTCTTACCTTTGTCACTTCTTTGTTCAGCACTTTTTAATGATTCTCCAACTTCAGTGCTATTGTAACCAAGTCCTGATGTATCATGGGCAGATCTTGGAGTTTTTAGCAACTGTTCAAAATACTTGATGGCTTCACTTGACTTGTTGAGATTTTTTGCTACCTCTTTTTCTCTGTTCAATTCATTCTGCATTTGTTCATTCTGCATTTTCAGAGTAGAGATCTCAATGTCCTTCACATTGAGTTCATGATGAAGGTTCATCATTTGAGCAAGTGTATCCATCTACATGTTTGAGATCCTTGTCAGTTCAGTACATTTTTCTTCAAGTCTGTTTGCAAGATTCCTTTTGTCATTTTCCATCATGACCTTATCATCAACTGCTCTTTTCTTTTGTTCTGAAATTTCACATATCATTATGGCTTGTGATTCATGTTCCATCTTGAGAGATCTAATCTCTTCTACTTGAATTTTGTTTTTCTCCATCAGTTCTGCTATTGCTGCATCAAACTCTTTGGTATCTCCGTTGGAAAATATGTTGGTGGTATCAATTTCCTTGTAGTTTATATCATTCTCAGCTATGGCCAGATATTTCCTTTTTTTTAATGAGTTTCTCAAATTGATTCTAAATTCCTCCAAGCTATGCAGAGCAAGTTGCACATCTATCACCTGATTTTCAATGATCTTTCCAAGTTTGAAAGCTTCCATCTCTAGATCTTTTCCTCCAAACTGTTAAACTTTTCCTTATGAGAACCTGGTAACACTCTGATACCAATTGTTGGAATATTCAAATGTGGAAAGAGTACTTATGAGAGGGGGGGGTGAATCAGAAGTACTAAAATTTGTCGTATAAAACTTTTATGTGGAAATAAATTGCATGCATGTAAATACATTAAGTAAACATGAAACTAACACATGCATCAATAACACATAACACTTGAAATTGGTAACCCATAAACCCTCCAGGAATAAGAAGGTAAAACTGGGGTGGGGATGATACCCACAAAAATTACTGCAGCAATATTGTTTAACCACTTCTGATGGTTTTCCCTGTTAAAGGCCTGCCCTGTTAAAGGCTTTACACTGTGTCAATAGCGACCTGGTTAGAGGATTTACAAACACTTAACATGAAGTGTCACCCTGTTAAAGGATTTAATCACCTATCTCTAGGATCAATGAAATAGTTTTTAAGCTAACCTATCACCATAGAATTTCCATGCTAATACAATGGCTAGAAAGTATTAGGTAAAATGAACCTGATAGTTTACAATCCTTGATTGTTGAATGCTGTCTCTGTTCTGCTTCATCTAATCTTGATCCTTTATGATCTGATATCTTTCGCTTCTGAAAATAGTATATCAACCACTCTATATCTTCTCCTCTATATCATCATCTTCATCATCTCCTTCTCTATCATATCTTCTCTATGAGATATCATCTTCCTTATAAAGACATTCAAGGATTTAGGGTTAGGTCTGGATCTACGATCCATATTCAATCTTCATTTCTGATTAATACTTATCTTTTACTGATTGGTTGCATGCCTTTATCATTTTTCTTATTGACAGCATGCAAATTACATAGGAAATATAAAAGATTCGATCTGATCATTAAATCCTTTGAGATTTCCTTATGTTGGCTGTAAAGACTGTTTTCATCAAAGTTTGTGCGATTCCAAACTCTTATGCTGATATCCTAGATTAGTCGGCTCCTGAAATATTTCTATTGCTCGGCACATGCTGTTCTACTAAGTTACTCGGCACTTACACAAAACTGTGTTACTCGGCATCTAAACTTTACTCGGCACCTGATCTTCACTCGGCATTTACACTTTACTCAACACCTACACTTTACTCGGCATCTGAAGATTACTCGACATCTATTGCACTCAGCACCTATTCTTGATCTTGGTTAAGTGTATTGACACTCAGTTGTCAAATTTATTCTTTAAGCTAACATCAACATATCTTTTGAATTTATTGTCTTCTTTCTCTACTCTCTCATTCATATTATTCTTTCTTCACATTTGAATAATAGAAGTTGCACCAAATTAACACTTAATTAATGCTTTCACATTCATATATTTGTCTCTTCAACATCACAAATAGAACAAGGTTAGCCATAAGAAAAATATATATATCAGTGTACAAAGTCAATCACCATGAGCATAAATATTTACGTGGTATAGGCTAATATTCTAAGGGGAGGCCAAAATCATTTTAATACATTGTCGATAATTAAATTTACATAATTTTAATTATTGCAACAATCCTTATGGTTGAAACGAAATGAAATGTATGGAAGAGAATTTAGGTGTGTCAACAAGTCAAACTAAAACACTTTCCAATGCACACGATTCCATGGAAAGAAATATAGATCATGACATGATCTCTTTCAATGTCCTTGTTTTTTCTCTAGCATATATCCAAATTAATAATTCATAAATCAATTAATCTTAAATGGTTAATAGTTTATTGACTAACAAAGATAGCCATATCACGTTTAACATTGGATATTGGCACTTGTTAAGTAAAGCAATAAACGATATTCAAACTAGAACACCACAAAAGTGTAGAATCATTTCCATAAAATCACATAACTTAATATGTCAATGCAAAACAATGAATAGTATTCTCAACTTGTCATGATTATTCCTAAAAAAAAGGTTTCTACTCAACAAATAAGAAAACATAACCTCTTACTTTCAATCATTGTACACTTAAAATAATTTCTCTCATTAAAGAATAAAACATAGTCATTTCCTTTCAAATATTGTATACTTGAAAATAATATAATTTAGTATTTAAATGTTATAGACTATAGCATGCACATCATAAATCATATAATTCTTATTCAAAAG
Organism: Cupressus sempervirens; assembly: GCA_028749045.1. Classification (NCBI taxonomy): domain Eukaryota; kingdom Viridiplantae; phylum Streptophyta; class Pinopsida; order Cupressales; family Cupressaceae; genus Cupressus; species Cupressus sempervirens. Next base: position 830,359,747 of record CM053787.1, on the reverse strand, counting down.
AATAAAAACATTCTACCATAATGACTTTAATGACTCTAATTGTCACCAAAGGTTAGAATATTTATGTAAACATACAATACAAGACATCAAATATACATTCTTTCATATCAAGTTTCAAAGATTAGTTCAAATATGTTAGACATAGACAATCCTTGTATATTAAATTTTAAATTTAATATTTGTAACATATCAAACTTCCTATACTTATTAGACACTCTTCTCCAATGTTAAAATCTTGATAATCTTTCTTGCATATCAAACCTTGTATACATTTCATACGACATCTCATATTTTACTAAATTAGATTGGCATTAATACCTAGAATACATGGTCATTGACACAAATTTATATTCGACCATCTTATAATAGACTATTTTTTCTAATAATTCTCGTCTTACAATTAATATAGAACTAATATATCCCAACTTAAAGCTATAGAATAGCATATTAGTTACAATACTTTGATGTTTATTATTTCTACATAAACATTTGTTGTGGCCGTACTTATAAATGATGCACTTCTTAATGAAATATTGTCACTATGTTAGCTTATAATTTTCTTGACTAATATATGGTTTTAGTTACATGAGCTTTCAAATTAGTAAACTATAATTCCAATAAAATAAAATAAAATAATTTAATTTAATTTAAGAGAGGTTACTATTGGACTACAAAAAAAAAAGTACAATTCAATTACGGTACAGATTCTAAATATCAATAAAGGTATTATTTATTTATTTTTAAAAACAAATGGTGTATTCACCCCCAAACAAATACCTTCATTTTTTTTTATGAATAGTCCCTTTCTATTATTAAATAATCTTCTAGTTACAATTCACAAGAAAAAGGGTTAGGGGATACAAGACCGTCCTAGGAGAGTTCACACAGCCAAAGCTAGAATCAACAACTAACCATAAAAAAAACAATAAACAACCCCTTAGGCTACCAAAGTAGTGCCAGATGAGAGGGGTGGTTCATCGTGATCATGGAAACTCATGTCATCCCTAGGATTGGCAGGTAGGTAGGGAATAGTCTAACCATCAACAACATCATCAGGGGCCTAGTCTTCATCTTTTGTATCAACCCATGGGGGTGAAATAGCCAACTCTAGGCAAAAAGACCATTTTCCAAAAACAACACGAGAAGCACCAGAAGGAGATTTTGAAAACCCTAAAAAAAGAATATTGGCTGAGCCCTAAAAAAAAAAAAATTCTCTAGAAATTAATCTACAATGCTGACAATAGTGGAAGTAATGGTACTCAACCAGAGAGGAAGACGTCCAAAAGGCAAAGGGTATCCATCGAGTGTAAATGATGATGATGTCTTGTAATATATTTTAGTGTAGAGAATTTGCTACAATAATAAAAAAAAAATTCTCCAATCCATCACACTAATGATACTAATTCTACATTCAAATTCCAAATCTATGTTAATTCTATATCATATTCAAGTGTCCTAATTCTAGAACCTAGTCATGTAGATATTTATATTATTTCTCTATTGCGTTCACAAAAATTCGAAAGATAGTGATCAAGTTATATCAATTCTATAACCTAATTATGTATCTATAATATTTCTATATCTTATTTAAATACTATTTAAATATTAGAAATAAAGTGATTATTGAAACTGACTCCCTTTTATAGTTGTTGTGAAAAAAAAAATGATTTTTCTCTAATTAACATTGTTTTTAAAGAAAATTTAGTACAATTCAAGTAAGTCCTTGCTCAAAATTACCATAAATAAAATCTCAACCTCACCCCTACATTTAGAAATGCCAATATGAGGAAGAAGCCAAATAAACACAATTTCTATATCTAGCTAGAGAAATATTCCAATTAGGTCCATGGATCACACTAACCCAACCTTCCTCTTCCTCATTTATTATAAATTGAACAAATGGCTTAAATATCATACACTAAGACTTGATTTCTAGTTGTGTGTGGGTACTATTTCTATATCATTTTCCAAAATTAGAAAGATAGTGATCAAATATCCCAATTCTATAACCTAATTATGTATCTATCATATTTCAATATCATATTCAATTATTAGAAAGACATAAATGATTTGAACTAAATAGAATGTTAGAAATTTCCTTTTTCTTCACTACAACAAATCATACTAAAACACTCTCCAATGACCATAATTCCATGGAAAGAAGTACACAACATAATATCATCTCTTTAAATTACTTACTTTTTTCTCTAACATATATCCAAATTAATAAGTCACAAATCAATTAATTTAAGCTGGTTGAGTGGGCCATTGACCAGCAAAGATAGTAATATCACACTTAACATTTCATATCTTCACTTGTGAAGTAAACTAATAAAAGATATTAAAACTAGAATACTACAAAGAAATTAGAAGCATGTCCACAAATTTTGAATTTAATATTTGTAACATATAAAATTCCATATAATTATTATTAAACATTTTCTTTAATGTTAAAATTTTGATAATCTTTCTCACATATCAAATCTTATATACTTATCATGCCACTTCTCATATTTTACTAAATTAGATTGGCATTTATACGTATAGTACATGAACTATACAATATACTAATATTTTTAGTACTTCTCCTCTTACAATTGATATATGAACTTATATATCCAAACTTGAAGCTATACAATGGCATATTAGTTTCAATACTTTGAAGTTTCTACATCATACATTTATTGAGGTGAAATATCAATAATAGTAATATTCAAGTGCAATGTACTATTGTATTCACTTTGAATGATTTTTTAATTAGTTTTAAACATATAAACTAATCAAATTCAACTATTTTTATATACTTTCATATTTTCCTACGTTTTCATATTTTTTATAAATTAAATATATTATGAGAAATAATTTATCTCCATTTGCTCAATTTATTTGGTGTTATTAAGACCTTTTATGGACCTGGACCTCTATATTGCATTTTTCATGACAAGATTTTTAGAATTTATTGATAAATATAGATATTTGCATGATGAATATTAAATTTTTTTTAGGTTTTATTGATAAATATAGATATCTAAATGATTGAAATTAAACATTATTACTACCTAAAAAATTAAAGTGCAATATATTTGATTGAATAAGTACTTGTTTGACTTAATTTCAAAGTATAAGACAAAAATGATTAACCAATAATAGTTTTGAAATTTAACAAAACATAAATAACTCTGAAGTTTAACAACAAAAAAAGAAATATACTAATACCATGAAAACTAAATTAAAGGTGGATGAATCCATGAATATATTAACCTTATTAATGCCGATAGGCATTCTACGTAGAATGGATGGAGTAGGATGGTGTGAGCGTGTTAATGTTAACTTTTATTCTTCTAAGTTAATTTTGACAACCATCTACATGTCAAAAGTTTAAATGTTATTATAAATAGAATATACTTTCTAAAATAATTTAATGAATATCACATAAAATATTCATTTAAATAATAATATTTGGAAATATAAATTGTTCATTTTTTAGAAATTAAAATAAAAAGTTCACGTTAGTAAAAAACTAAATAAATGGAAATAAAAGAACTATAAATAATTTTGGATGTAGTAAATAAAATTATAATTATTTTGTAGTGGATATCTATCACCATTTCTTTAGATAGATTTATTTAAGATATCTATACTAGTTTTTACCTTTTCTCCAAAATTATTTTACAAGTCAATGTCAAACTTCCCACAGTAAATTATGTGCTCTTGCCCATTATAAAGTGTTTAGGCTTAACACAATTTTATTAAAAACAATTCTCTTTCTTTTAAACATAATATTGTAAAATAAAACAAAGCATTATTGTAGAATAGAAATAAAATTTATTTGGCAAGGAATCTTTAAAAAAGAAAATTATATTAATTTTGCGTACTCAATAGTTTAGACTGTATTTTTCACTATTGGAAATTTTTTTTGATTTAGTTAACAATAAACTATCATATATAATTTCTCTTTTTTAATATTTGACTCACTTTACCACATTAAACTATTCACATTATCATGATTATTGGGATATGATTAATTAAATTAGTTTAAATTTTATAAATATAAGAGTTTTTTTAAGTATATATAAAACATATTCATTCTGCTAACCCAAGCAGACGCCATTACGTGGCACTTATTTATTTATTTTTTTAAAAATGAGTGCATTGATTCCTAAAAACCCTAATCAATGATATTGACGGAGCCGAAGCAGATTTATTTTTTAAAAGAAATTAATCTACAATGTTGTCAATATGGAGGCAATTGTACTTGACCATATAAGAAGACGTCCTAAAGGCAGAGGGTATCCGGTAGGTGTAAAAGATGATGTCCTTTAATATCTTCATCATATTTTAGTCTTCTATTATAATTATTTCTGAAAACCCTCAACTATTTTCAAGGACAATTGGCTACACTAATTGCTTGGTTTGCTGCAAACCATCACATCGACGATACTAATTCTATATTCTAATTGCAAATGCTAATTCTATATTCTATATATTCTATTTAACTGTTCTAATTTTATAATCTAGTTATACATCTATAATATTTTAATATCCTATTCAAAAATTAGAAAGAAAGTGATCAAATATATAAATTCTATTATCTAATTATGTATCTATACAATTTTAATATCCTATTATAATATTAGAAATAAAGAAATTGTTGTAGTTAAATAGAATAATAGAAACTCTCTCTTTCTTGAATTTTATCTTGTTAACATTTTACATTTTAAGAAGTTTTAGTGCAACTCAAGTGAGTTCCTATTCAAGATTTGTATAAATCAAATCTCAACCTCCTTGACAACATTTAAAAACGTTGCCAATAGGTGGAAGAAGCCAAGGAAATCCAATTTCTATATCTAGATAGAACAATATTCCATTTTGGTCTTTAAGGATGAGATAGGAAGGTAAGATTCTATTAGCTCACTCTTTTAGGATAAGAAAGGAAGATGAGATTCTATTGGCTAGAGTAGCTATCCATGGATCAGACTAATCCAACCTTCCCCGTCCTCTTTTACTATAAATTAATAGGTCTACATAAACATCATACACTAAGACTTAATTTCTAGATTAAGAATATCAAATAGTAATTGAATCCCTGTCTGCATACCAATTTGTTTGAAAAGTGCATTTGGAAAAAGAAGATGGGACCTGCTCATGGGAGAATAGAAGTAGGAGAGAGCAGTCGTGGGGGAAGCCAAAGAAGAAGGAGAGTAGAGAGAAGAGAGTCAAAGAGCCTCAGGGCAGGGGTTCGATTCCCCGTCGGTAGAATTCGAAGGTATTTGAAGAATGGAAGATATGCAAAGCAAGTGCGTTGGCCGGCTACTGTCTTTATGGTTGCCACCCTAGAGTACATCGTTGGAGAGGTATTATTTTAATATTTGTTTAGGTGGTTGAAATATTAAACGTTAATAATTGTATTTTAGTTTTTTATATCTAATATAAAGGATGAATTTGTTCACTATTTCTTTCTATATTGTTATGTTCTGGTAATAATAAATTAAAGAAATATTGACACAATCAAATCTTTAAAAAATGGCTATAATTTCTTTCTTTTATTTCAATTTTCTAATATTCAACTCATTTGGTTTCTGAAATAGGAATAGAAATTTTGGAATACATTTTCTATTTTTTGTTTGGTTACTTAAATAGAATAGAGAATCAGAATACATATTCCTATTTTACCTCTAAAATGAGCTTATACCCATTCCAAAAGAAAACTATTATTGGAATAGCCATTCCTATTTCCAATATTGTATTCCTATTCTCCAGTCCTATGCCTGCAACCAAGTGGTGTTATAAATAAAATATAATTTGAAAATATTGACACAATCAAATTTAGTTCTATTTCAATCTTGTTAGAATATGAGATAATGGTTTGTGTGTACAGGTGTTACAAGCTTCTGCGATGGCATCTTGGGCACTGGAGAAGAAGACGATAATTCCTTGGCATATTGTTTTGGGTGTGAGGGGCTGTAAATATGACAAGGATGAAGAGAACAAAGGGAGAGATGAAAAAAAATTATATGCTCAAACTTTTTGGCAATGCCATCATTCCCTATGGCGGTGTGGTTCCCCGCGTTCATCCTCTCCTCCGCTGAGAGAAGCTCCCCACTTCTTCTTCTAAAAATCGATTTGAAATCAGTACCATCTTTTAACTTGGGGAAGAACTTTTTCAGAACTGAATTTGATGTTTTTTTCTTTGTACCTTGAATGCTTAATTCAGTGTCATCATGTAACTGCACGCTCTATTTTATTTCAACATCTTTATGTGAGTCTTGTCCTCCAAGAAATGTCAAGCTTTATTTTATTTCAACATTGTTCTATGAGTTTTGTCCAGGAAGAAATATCAATATTCAATTTTTTTAATTTTTTTTTCTCTATTATAATTTCCTTAATTTTAATTTTGTCTCCTTGCTGCTTAACCTAAATGGTGTTCTGCTACATAACTGAAGCATCTTAGGGAGGACCCCTAAGTAATGCCCTTCTGTAGCATTTATTGCATTACATTATATATGAAATTTTTTTGTAGATTTACTAAACTTATTGCCATACTTCTATCTGTATATTGTATTTTCATGGAATTACAGCAACTTTCCAATTTATGAAGTAACATTAAATTTCAAGGATCATGATAGAAGTAATATTTGCCAACACTGCATTTTAAGTATTACTATTTCTTCCATAAAAACTCTAATGTATATTGTTCGTTTATGATGTGTGTTTCAATAATTAATATTTTATTTTATATTGTTGTATTATAAGAGTTATTAAACTTAGAAGAAGAATATAGTATTTATGCAAGTAATTATATTACTAGATTTTTTGAAAGTGTAAATAATTATTTTATACAAGTTTTAAATTCAATTTATTTTATCTTAATTAAGATTATTGATGAATTAGAATTAGATTAGTTTAGTTAATTAAATTTATGTTTCTTAAAGATTTGATGAGCTTTAATTTTACAACAGCTTCTATTAGATAAATAGTTTGAAAAGACTTTGTAAATATTAATGGTTCTCAAATCCTTGGTGAACTTTTAAAATGTATCAATGAATATTTCCGTAACTAACTTTAGACCTTGGCCTAGGGTAAACTTTAAGAAACCCACCTCTAGAAAAAGATATAAATTATTGGCAAGTCTTTCATTATTTTGCAAAAATAAATTATTTTTATTGGCGAATCTGTCAATATTTTTATTTTAAATATTATTTACATTCGTGATTATTTTCGAATCATAATTTTTGAATAGAAAATATTGATGAATCTCAATAATAATAGGAAATCAGTGGAATGTTACAAAGCTCCCTTCCACCTCCATTGAAAGGGGTCTGACCTCAATATGGTAAATAGTGTGAGAGGAAAATTTTAGAGAAGACTGCAACCAAAACTACCCCACCTTCTAGGTACTTGCAACAAATTAGGCCATGTCCAATCTACCAACAACTTCACCTACAAAGTATATTATTTCCTTAATAGATGACATATACTTCTCCATAGGATTGGAGTTTTGAAGCAACAAAAGAGAACCCTTATTCTAGAAAACCTTTAGTAGATGCCACAAGGACCAAAGGAGAAGATAAACCTCTATAAAAGTCTCTAGGGGTAACATTAGAGGAGAAATAATAAAGGTTTGAATGTGGAAATTCCACAAACCATGGTGTACATTGCTAAATATCATCATGGGACAAGCCTCCATACTAGTTGCATTCTTGAACTACAATCGAGAACAAGGTACCCATGTGAACCCTTTAAAACTATCAGCGACTACCGAGTCATGGGAAGAAAGAATCAAAGAGGGAGAAACAAACTCATCCTCAAAATGCTCAGTAAGCAACCTAAGGTCATAGATAGCCTATCCTTCTTTAACCATAAGAGCTGAAGGAATAGACCTTCAAAACATTAGTGCTATCACTACTGGTAGTCCAACTACCATCTCCTTTGGAATATATTACCTCCCACACAAAAATCACAAGATTGGACTCCACTTCTATAGGAGACAATCTTGCCATAAAAAAGATCATGTAGGAAGGAAAAAACATACTCCAAGTCCATCATCTAGAAGAGAACATATATATCTTAAACAAGAGGCAAAAGGAAGCCTTTTCATCAAGTAATATCTTACCTAATGAAGGGGGAAACCACACATGACCTTGTGGCTCAAAGGCACAAAACGTGAGTCAAATAAGTTAATACCATGTCTCATAAAAAATATGAGCTTCTTCTCACCACTTAGCCACTCATCCACAACAAAATATATATCCCTTGACCTATTTAATCCCTTGGACAAGAATAACCTCTTTACATTAATTCTAAAATTTGTCATGATAACATCAATTTTGGCATAGAACTTGGCTCCCAAAGATTAAAAAAAGGAGGTAGAGCCTAAGCATCCTTTGTATCTCCCTTCCACCCCCATAGAGAGGGATCCCAACTTGATATAGTAAATAGTGCGAGCAGGAAAAGTTTAAAGAAGACTACTACCAAAACTTACACACCTTACAAGTACTTGCAACAAATGAGGCCATGTCCAATTTTCTAAAAGCTTCACCTAAAAGTTATATCATCCCCTTAATAGATGACATATCCACCTCCATAGGATTAGAGTTTTGAAGGAATAAAAGAGAACCCTCATGCTAGAAGACCTCCAATAGATGCCACAAGGGCCAAAGGAGAATTTTAACCTCTATAAAAGTGTCTATGGGTAGACTTATAATAGATCTTAGAGTCCACCAAATCATAAAAACTAAGAAGCACATGACTCTAAAATGGGTAAGAACCCTTGAGAAGATATATTCACTTAAACAAACATAGATGAGAGCCAATGAGGTCCCTTGTAAACTACCATCATTCACCAAGATTCCCAAAGGAAAACTAAGAAACAAACTATCCCATATGAAGACTAGGGTATAAAATTTTGATATTGTCAAGGAACTAAAAACATCCATATCACCATGGGTCTTCAAAGTCAATTAAGTAGAAACAAAAAGGAAAAAATCACACCGAAACCGTCCCAGCTAGAAACACTCAGAAAAAACAAGCAGAGGAGAAGCCCAACCATGAAGGGGTGGGGGCTCAAACACATCTTGCCCATAAAAGTGCCAAAGCCCAAAGATAGGGTGAAAGGAGTGGTGAGCCCAAAAAAGAAAAAGAAAATAAAACTAAAGTGCTTCCAAAAAAAAGGAGGACCATCCATATCCAAGAATATTTTATTTGTAAATAGATAGGAATCTATGATTATATAAGTTGTATAATTCTTACCAGTTGATAACATGCAAGATATTTTATCTTTTAAAAATTCTAATCCACTTGTATGGATCTTTGTCTTACTAATCGATAATGGTGAGTAGAATACAATTTTACTCTATCGTAAAAGATTCCAAACCATAATCTACCTAACAATTGATCTAAAAATTAAAATCAATTTTTATTTGTGTGTTTTTACATAATTTTTTAAGAAATTTCAATTTAGTACCATCGTTTAGTTTATTAGAGAGTTCAGAGTGACTCATATGTTGGTTGTATAGATCTCATTATTTGGTGAAGACTTTATGCACGATTCCATCATAGGGATTCTAGCATATAAAATTTATCCAATGGTTATGGCATATTGTACCAATGGTCAGTATGAGTACAGGGATGGAAAGTAAGAGTATGAAGATGGTGAGTATGAGTATGATGAGTATGAGTAGGGAGATGACAAGTATGAGTGTAGAAATGATAACTATGACTACAAAAATGAAAAGTAAAAGTATGGTAATGGTGATTACAAGTATTAAAATTGTGAGTTCAAGTACAAAAAAGACAATATGATGAGGATGACACAATACCTATGCCAAGTACAATTTCAAGTATGTTCTATTAGTAAAATGCTAATTCTTGCATAATGATAAATGGGGATGCTTGTGGAGTAGAGTATGTGTTGGCACACAATTCTATTATGGCTAACAATTGCACTAATGGAAGAAGGTATACCAATTTTCAATGTGACAGTCAATATACTAAATTCTATAATGACTTGCAGTGTGAATAAATGTCTTCAAAATTTCTTAGAAATGGCTAGCTATGAAGGCTTAAAGAAGGTAGAGTGTCAAAGTGGTGTAAAGTCAGATTGATTGTAAAAAAATTTGAGCTTTTATAAATGTATATTGCTAATTGTAATATTGGTTACTATAATACAAAGGGCAACACTCATTTTCTTGTGTAGTGGGTTTTTTTCCTAAAAGGGTTTCCAACATTAAATCTAGTCTTTTGTGTTTATCTTGTGTGCATAGTAATTTTATAGTCTCTTTTACTTGCACATATTTTTATTTAGATTCACTTCTGTTTATTTCCTATGCAAATTTTATGCTAGGAAGACATTTTTGTACTTTACCTTCCCTAACAAGTGGTATCAAAGCCAAACAAGTTTATTTTTATCATTGCTGGTAGGGTTAGGAGTTTGTATCGATTTGGTTTCAATATGATTTTTTAACATATTTTTCTAGAAATTAGGATGGTGATAGTAGACATTGAAAAGTTTAATGGTGCAAACTATGAGTTATGAAAATTTATAATTCAATATATATTGCTTGACCAAGATCTGTAGATCGTTGTGTTTAACAACAAGCCTTCATGAATAAAGTAGGAAGATTTGGATCTGGTGGATCAAAAGGCTAGAGGAATAATAAGGTTGAGCCTTGCAGATTCTATTCATTGAATGGTCATAAAGAGAAAAATGTATGTTGTTTTTGCAAGAAGTTGGAAGGTATTTATAAAGGAGAATACTTGGTAAATAAGCTATTTCTAAGAAAGGTGTTGTACTCTCTAAAGATGGATGAAGGAGTGAATGTGGTAGATCATCTAAATTTTGATCTCTCTAGTTTTTATATCTATTAGTGTCAAATACTTAGTCATATAGAAGAAAAATATCGTCATTCGTCAATGTAACTGAGTCACTCTAGATATAGGCCAAGTCATGTATTTGTTAACACTTGTACATAATTTGGTCTATGCCAAGCTCTATAGGAGAAGGTGATTACTCTACCTCAACCTAATAAAGTAAGGTATACATATGAAATTTCATACTTAAAATGAGACATCTTACATCAATTCCTAATACAAATTGTGACAAAGTTCATGTTTGCATAAGATAAGATGCATTCAAAAAAAATTATGGAAAGAACCGAGTAATAGAATCAATTGCATTAATAGGTGTCGAGCATTGATAATACTATCTATATTGATCAAGTATTTCAATATGAATCAAATGCTTACAATGATTGAGTTGATTTTTTTGGTGGAGTCAAATGGTATGGACTAAGATGTAAAGTGAAGACCAAGTTAATAATTGCAATATTGACCAAGATAGCTGGATTCCACCTAATAATGTATAGAACATTTATGAGTGCCTTAATTTGAACGAATGAAGGTATATAGTAAAAATTTGAAAGCATTATACACACCTCACATTTAGATTCTAAGAGCCCAAGTGATTTGAGCAATTTGTAAAGTGATTTTTAAGGTGACAGAGAACATTTTTTTTTGAAATGTCATCAACTGTTGATTGTCACTTGCATTGAGTTATTCAAGAAGTGAATTTCAAACCTTAAATTTTAGAATGGCTTCTAGATCATCATCAACAGCAAGGAATCAAGGCAAAGAAGTTAGTAATGATAAACTGGTGAAGAGTGACACTTGTCCTCCACCAAAATATCATGTCATTATTCCTAAAATTTCTATGAAGGTAGACTCAATGGGTGCATTATCAATGATACCACATATGGTTATCATGATACACAATTCATGAAGTTCTTACATTTGTAAAATTAGTGAATTGGGAGCCTATGAAATTTGATTGGCACATCAGAATTTGGGTAGTGGAGTATTAAAGGGTGATTTTAAGATTGTACAGAGGAAAGGGTTGACATGAGCCCTAAGCTTTTTGAGAAATCTCAAGATTGACTAGATTAAAGCCATGTTGAGTTGAATTCATGATATAGATTTATGGCTAGAGAATGGGTTAGTAAAAATTACGAATAATTATGTTGGATGTCTTAATAGAAAAAAAGGTACTAAGAGGAGGGGTGAATTAGGATCTAATTGTAAAAAAGTTTGAGCTTTTATAAATGTACATTGGTAATTGTAATATTGGTTACTATAATACAAAGGGCAATACTCATTTCCTTGTGTAGTGGGTTTTTTCCTAAAAGGCTTTCCAACATTAAATCTAGTCTTTTGTGTTTATCTTGTGTGCATAGTATTTTCATGGTATGATTGAAATATTCATGAATCATTGAATTAGCTTTGTGTCAATGATATATTTCAAGCGCAGTTCTTATTTGTTTTCAATAGCAATTTACATCAATTTTAGGAAGAACTGAAATCATGTGATGCATTCCTCATCAATAGTTTCCTTTCTATCATTTAAGTTGTAATTGTCTTTATTTTGAAAAATCACAAATACCCATATCTTATGAGGGAGCTGCCCCTCTCAAATGTAGAGGAAGATTGCAGTCAGATAGTTATCAATTACGATCTCTCCAACTGTTGGCCCACTTGTCACTATTCATAGGGCAAACAAGGTCATTATCAGAAGTAACTTCACAACAACAAACCTGTTTACCAAAAAAATAAAACTAAAAATTACAAAACACTTACCATTGACAAATCCCTTACCACTATTAGCCTCTTGCAATTATGGAGGACTTTTCCCAAATTCCTCCAAGAAACATAATGAGAGAGGTGCCTTATCATATTAGTACCTTGGTATTAGAATAACTATATGAAGCTCTTCAAGTTGACCATTTCAGATTATGTGATTATAATTTATTATGTCAGCTAAATTTAAATCAAATTAATATTGCTATTGTTAGTAATATAAATATATAAAGTTGATGTTAATTTTTTTTGAAAAGATTTATTATTGTTCATAAATATTATCTTTCTTATTGTTAATTTTGAAATAGTTTTAAGCTCACTAATACAATAAATAAAATTAGCATTTTTACTTATTATATTTAAGTATTATATTGTTTAACAAATTATATTAAATATCATTATAAATATATTTAAAAAACTATAAAGTACATAATAAATTAAAATTTTAATTTAATTATCAATGAATATTAATTTTATATTAATAAAAAAATGAAAAGATTTATTAATTTTATATTAATAAAACAAAGTTGAGAAGGTTTACATTAACATTTGTATCCAAAAATTATGCGGAAGAAAAGAGAAATGAATATGGTGGATGCAATAGTATTTGAGTATGACAAGTACAACAAGTGTCACATAGTAGCTTAGAACTTGCCTTTAGATTTTATATAAATATAATTTTAATTTAATAAATTTATTATAGTTTATAAAATATTTTAATTAATTAAAATATTATAAATTTATATTTTTCTATAATGATATTAATTATAATTTAAATTTATATATTATTTATTAATATAATTATTTATATATATATATATTATTGTATATATAAATATCTCATGTGATACTATTATATTATAAATAAATTATAATATCTTTATAATAATAATATTTCTTAAATGATTATATAATATAAGCAAGATTTTCTTTAGTATTTTCTATTGAATGACAAAAATTATATTATAAAAAAATGTAATATTAAAATATTAAAATATAAATCAACCCACTTACATTAAAAAATAATTAAAAATAAATCACATTCATCTAATTAAAAATCAAAAACCAAGTAACCCAACCAATATATTCACCCAATCAAATATTAACAAAATATTTTTTTAAAATTGTAACATTAAAAATCTTGCATGTATGCTAAAGTTAAAATTAATTATTTGTCAGTTGTACAAAACAAAACAAAATTAATCTGACTAAAATTCAAAATGTGTCACAATAGTATTTATACTAATAATAATAGAAGAAACTGTTACGAACATGATTGAACACCGATGTTTCTTCAAAGTTTACATTGAGGAGATAAATTCTACACTCCAACTGTTTCCATCGTACACTATTGCCATAACGAATATGAACATGAGACTAAAGAGTCATCTTTTCTCCTCCTCCTACGGTTTCTCTGATTTTTTCTTCGGAGGTGGCTTCTCAGCGGGCTTCTCAATGTGTACACCGCTGTGCGGAATCACAACGCCTCTCAAAATTTGGCTGATATCCTCATCGTCCCTTATCACCAAAGCAATATGCCGAGGAGTTATTCTCTTCCTCTTCATACCTCTCGCCTTACACCCCGCCATAAACAACACCTGAACACCATCAAAATTGAGTGAGTCACTGTTAACTTTAAATCCTTAATGAAAATGTCAGAATGGGAAAGGCCATTCAAATACGGCTAGAAACAAATTGAGTCAGGTTATATGAATTAAATATGAGTTATTAAATAGCAAAAGTTTGATAGATAGTTTTTAGATTTGATTGTGTAATAATTTTATATTAATTAAATACATTGTATTGATGAATCATATAATATGATTTAACATCTTGATTAAAAAAGCTACACAATAAAATCCAAAAATTATATATCAAATTTAAATAGATAATAAAAATCTTATAACTATTTAACATTTTTAACCTAAAATATTAATAATACCTCTGCGGCTATATACTCCATAACGGCGGCCATGTATACGGGAGCTGTTTCTCCCACCCGCTTTGCATATCTGCCCTTCCTCAAGTACCTTCCAATTCTCCCAACGGGAAATAATAATTCCGCCCGGACACTCTTGGATTTCCTCCTCTGTCTTCTTATACGGCTACTTTCTCCAACCTCCCATCGCCCACGGCTACTTTCTCCAACCTTCATCCTCTTAATATATATGCTTGTGCTTTTATCAGATACAAAATCTGATGTAGGCAGTGGCTACACTAATATGTAGACAGTGGCTCAATATATAGTAAACGACGAAGCCCGTGATCGATTTGTGGGTCGCTTCTCTGACCAATAATATCGTATCTCACATTCAAGTTTCTGTTTCCTCATCTCTTTTCCTTAGATACCAAAATGGAATATTTCCTGTATCGATATAGAAATTCTATTTCTCACCAATGGAATCTTTTCAGCCCATCGAACACTCGCTTTCTAAATTTGCTGAGGATTGGCATTCAAACAAATTGCAATGTGAGTGAGTGAGGCTCGATTTTGTTGATACCAATAATCGACTTGAGATTCCCTAAAATTTATAAATAAAATGTTATTTTGGATAGAATTCTATTTTGTAAAGCAAAGGAGTTTGTAAAGTTCTATTTGTTATCATTATTTTCATTATCTTTCCAAAATTTGTTTAGGAAAAAGCAAAACCAAAATGGAATATTTCCTGTTTTCTCACCAATGGAATCTTTTCAGCCCATCGAACACTCGCTTTATTAATTTGCTGAGGATTCGCATTCAAACAAATTGCTATGTGAGTGAGTGAGGCTCGATTTTGTTGATACCAATAATCGACTTGAAATTCCCTAAAATTTATAAATAAAATGTTATTTTGGGTAGAATTCTATTTTGTAAAGCAATGGAGTTTGTAAAGTTCTATTTGTTATCATTATTTTCATTATCCTTCCAAAATTTGTTTAGGAAAAAGCAAAAATTCTTCAGACGCTTTATAGTAACTTGGGACTATTATATAAGTTTTATTATTTTTTGTAATTTTAATTTTTTTGGGTCACATTTTCAATTGGTAAGATATATATGAGAGGGATCTATTTGTCTTACTGTATCTGATATGGGAGTTGAATTTGTAATCTTTCTTTCAAGAACATAAGTTTTCCACTGATAAAATATTTAATTATAATTGAAAGAAAAGATAAAAAATCATATGAACTAATTTCATCAATATGTAATCCTCTACTCATATCGTATAAAATCCTCAACATACTCTACATGCAAGCTCTCTAACACTCATATACAAATATACAATTCAATTCTATCTTAATAATCAAACACATTATACATCATATCCCTATTAATAACCTCTCTTCATCTTTACATAAACCCTCATCTTTCCATAAATCCAACTACTTCTTACCACTCGTTACTTCATTCCTTGCATTGTCTGTTAAAAAAACAAAAAAGCATCATTCAAATGCCACATAAAAATTCATCTATATTTTTATGTGACGCGCCTACTCATCCTCTCTTTTATGACACAAGCCGACTTCTCCTCTTTAACTATGCATTAGCAGTGAATTGCTTCATCATACACTTTGATGCCTCCCTTCCCTTTGCAAGAATTCCTCTACAACACACTTATTCGTATATCTTCTTGTTACCGTATTTTTCACTTGAATGATGATTATACTGGGAAATTTATATATATTTTTAATCTTCCAAGTGGTGTGGATTAATTTATAAAAAATTGGAAAACTGGAAAATTGTAAAATGGGAAGGAAAGAATATTTTGGTTATCATAAACATAATATCAAATTCTAGAATTTTAACAACTTTAATTCTATCAAAGATATTTTCATAAGAATGAATGGTATATTTCCCTACAATTATTTAATTTGTATGAGAATCAACATTTCTAGGAAAGCATTCGTAATAAAATTTCTAAAGATAAGGGCTTTAGAAAATTTTTGACTTTTATAGAACATATAATAAAAAATTTATTCTATGTAATAGATTCTTAACTATTCTAATATTTTTTTAAGTTAGAGAAAAGATGAGCATATATTACAACACTAGTCCTTGTATATCTTATCTATTTGATCTGCATATTATTTCTTGAATAATCACATTGACGAACCCTTGTAGTCGAATCAAGTTTGGATATCTAAACTTATTCTTAAAATTAATAATTTTTGGTGAATCAGTGTTCATATTAATAGTCATATCTTCAACAAATTAAATAAAAGAGGGCTCTTGTTTGTGAATGGCTTCTCTTATATTTTATGGATTTTAAAAGTGTTGATCATATAAATTTTTACTTACCTTATGCCTATTACATGTAGTCATTTGTTTTCTTCTCATTATTCATCAATTTGATCTTTCTATGTAGTATAAGGTTGTTTTTGTATAGTTTAAACTATTTCTCCTTGAAATGCCTAGTTATGCAAGACCTTTGAAGATAGAGACTACATTTTTTTAATGGGCCTTATGGAAGTATAGAAAAAATAGGATCTTTAGAGATCAAATTATTAATAATATGAAGCTCCACTCCTAGCTAGCAAAAAGTAAATTCAAGAGAACATTGATGTTGTTCTTATTGGTGATACCAAAGTTCTAAAAAGTATGAAAGGATTGGTTAAGTAATAAGTACAGATGATCTATCTAAATCCTTGCATATTTCTGTTGTCATACAAAATTTTGACTACATGATTTTTAGGTTTTAATATGAATTTGTCTAGCTTTAGCCAAAAACATGATCCTTGTGTTGCAGTTGCAGAAACATGGGATCATGGTATCTCTAAAGAAGCATCCTTACAAGTTCAATCAATCAAAAGGCATGACCTCTAGCATGTTGAATGTTGTCTTACTTTATAGGATTTTTATTGTTCTTGTGACTAATTTGAAAAATATATTTTGATTGGATATTTTGTGGGAAGGATTCCACCCTAGAGCTATGTCTATGAATTGTTATAACCTAAAAATTTGGATATATGACTCTCAGTAATTCATCATCTCAATTGGTTAGTATATTATAAACCAACCAAAGAACATCAAATAACCAATCATATTAAAAACTCTTTCCTATAGATTTAGGTATGATCTAAAGTGGAAATTTATTCTCACAATATGGATAAGATTAATAGAAAATGACAATAAAATAGAGATTCAACTAAAAATGTGTCTACATGAGTGCAATTTAGATTATCATAATGATTAAACTGTGCAATTGATCCTATAATTGATGCAATTAAATGCTAAAAAATCTTAAATGATTTTAATAATAAATGTATATGGTTTATTAACATGTAAAATAAAATGAATTATGATCTAATATGATGAGTTTACAATTATCTCACAAATGTAATAAAATTACTCTAGAATCAATTTGGCATGATCTCCTTATAAATATTCTAGATGAAAATGCCTCTATGTGGGTTTTTTTAAAGATTTTTCTTGGAAGAAATTGATTGAATTTAAATTTTATGGTTGGTATTGGTCCACAATGAGTGGTTGAGAGTAGGACCTTGAGTGATCCATGTTATTCCATCTCACTAATGTTTGGTTTTAAGTATTATGTTTTTTGTGACTTGAGTGGATGATAGGACAATTAATTAATTCACTTAATTAATATCAATATAATTAAATAGTTTGGGCAATAAGTTGATTAATATACTTTGATGATTGATCACTAATCTTCAAGTATTTATGAACTATTTAATTAAATTGATGTAAACTAGTTACACAAGTAATCCTATGTTTGAATTTATTTATTTACCTTAACTAGGGTTAAATCACCTAATTAGGGTTTGGATCTATTTTATCATAATTTAGGTCTTTTGATAAGGATAGAATAAATTCTAGGTGATTAGATTTGCCTCTCCCTGAAGAAACATTTTATTAGTGTGCATCTAATGTTCGATGTCAATAGGGTTTAGATTCAGAAAATAGTTTGATATAGATCCTCAAGAAACTATTTAAAATATAAAGTTTGTGTAAAATATAAAATCTTGATGTGGTGCCTCATGATAAGTTTGAAAGAAAGACAACCAAATTGATATGAAGTGATAAAATTAATAATCTACTTATTCTGGTGATGTCAATTATAAAGAATAATGAATTTGATGTGCTATGATGAAGTTGATCACATGTCCCTATTAATTTAAATGATGAAAACACTAATAAGAGCAAGCAAGTTATTAGATGAAATAACTCATTCCCTATGATTTATTGGTTCAAGATAACCAACTTGATATGGATTTTGATGAATTTGATATACCCTTGGCAAAATCATTTAGTTTAATTAACTCCTACTAATTAGTTTTATGAAAATATGTCCTACTTATCAATATTATTTAGTTCAATTTGATAAACTGGATTTCTAATTCGATGACTAGTTGATTGATTTAAGATTTAATTTTATTGTAGATGCCTTGATTGTTCAAGGATGTTTGATGAAATTTAACTAACAATATGATGATTTGATGGACATTAATGCTTCTAATTTTCTAACAAAAATTTAATTCTCTAAATTAAACCCATGCCTCAATTTCAAAAAGTGATAATGTGTTTGACGGTTTGATTTATCAATTCTGATTATTAGCCTCCCTTGGGAGAGAAATAGAAAGGAAATAAATATTATGAACTAATTTTGAACATATTTTATTGATTAGAAATTGATTCTATTGATTAAAAGGGATTTTGAGTTATATTGAGATGAGTTTGGCTAACTTTGACTTTGATTTGACTTTATTTTTCAATTTAGACTATAGTTTGACCTGGTTTGACTAATTCACATATGAAATTATTTAAATCAAGCTTTAAAATATATTGAGTTTATTCTACAAATGATTTGATTGAATTTGACTTATATTTAATTGAACTTTGACTAGAGTTGACTTAAGAGTTGACTTGGTGCAATTGACTTTCATTTTGATTTTGATCCTAATGTTTCTTTTGATGATTTAAATCGGTCATTTGATGTCAATTTGGTTTCTATATGACCAAGTCAAAAATTAGGTAAAAATAATTATACTATTTATTTTATCTTTTAGTCTATGGTGATTTTCTAGCCTCTAATTGAGCATCATCTGGATTCCCATTGAGATCCATAGTTTTGAGCTTGTCCACATACATTGATGTCCAATACATTACCCTTCTCTTCTATATCATTGATTTGAAACCTTTTTGTTGATTTTTTTATATGAATTTATGTTGAAAATATTTGTTCAGCATTTTGTAATTTCCTATATCCTACATTGTATGTGATAGAGCCATCAATTTGAGGATGCCATCTGAATCCAAATCTATAAAAAATGGCAATGATTAACCAAGAAAGGTCAAAAGAATCATATTTTTATGATGGTTGACAATTTTCCATACATAAATCCCTAAACAAGATGATGTAGAGAACACTAGGAAACAATGACTATTACCTATAGCCCGCAAAACTAGTTTAACTAGAAACTATGTAGAATATCCCAACTAATCTCTAGTTTAGTAAAAATAAAATAGTACCTTACAACGCATTTCAAATTCTTGAAAATATCACTAAGACCTATCAACTTTGATACAACTTCACACCTCAAAATCTTCTCTTGAAGCCACTATCCCACTTAGGCTTCAACCTAGACATGTGAGGGTAATACCTCCTCTAGTTGCATGTTATGGATTATGCTTTTCCTCTCACTACTTATGAACTCTAGGGACCCAATACAATCATTGCAGATGGGTAGGATCCTTTGTGAGGTTTGAAACATGGCTTAACCCCCTCTTGTGGATTCTATTAGTCTATTGGTTGTATTAGGCACTAACAATTGACGTTTTGATGCCAAAAAAGCCCTATATTGTAATAATTTTTGTTAAAGCTTTGTCATAGGTTTAAATCCTTGTAGCTCATAGTGAGTGATGCAAGGAGGGGGACTATTGATAGTGGGCTAGTGTTACTCATGGGGTTCATGGCATGGATTAATTATCTCTTATGGATTCTATAAGCCTAGTGGTTGTATTAGTTATTGATAGATCAATATTTTGGTAAAAATGTAACTGTGGTAGTTAACATCAACTCTAAAAATCTATTACATTGTCCACACCAAAGTCCTTAAGGACATTTTCTTTGTAGAGGCCTAATTTTCTACTATCCTTATTTTAGAAGCTTTTTCCCTATAACTATAAAACAAAGAAACTCACCACATAAATCACATTTTGTATTAATCATTTTTCCCTCATTCAATGTACTTTGAATTGTGTTCATAATCCCACCATTAAGGACCCTAATTATTGAATAATGAGACATACTTAATTGATGAATTAGGTCACTTTTACAAAGTAATCCGTGTATAACGTATTTGTTTTTTCAAGACATAACTTGAAATAAGAATATACACATCCAAAAATACAGAATCCACTATTGCTTTGGGTCTAATCCATCCACTTTCTTTTCTACAATTAATTTTTTTGGTGTAAATATGTATTTACTATTTACCCTTACTTAAGTTTACTTAGGTTAATACATTATTTTATTATATTGCATTTAAAAATTTTTAAAAAAATTGTGAGACACTTAGGAGTTTGCACACCTTTATCAGTTGTCATGTTCAAAACATAGAACTATGCAACTCTAATTCAACACATGGTGTCTACAACACTGGAGTTTGCATCATTCACTAAGTTGTCATGTAAAGAACACAGTAATTTGCACTCCATTTTTAGCACATGTTGTCTACAACATAAATTTGCATGTTACACCATTGTAGGCTAATTGTAAATTTTTTTGAGCTTTTATAAATGTATATTGCTAATTTTAATATTGGTTACTATAATACAAAGGGCAACACTCATTTCCTTGTGTAGTGGGTTTTTTTCCTAAAAGGGTTTCCAACATTAAATCTAGTCTTTTGTGCTTATCTTGTGTGCATAGTATTTTTATAGTCTCTTTTACTTGCACATATTTTTATTTAGATTCACTTATGTTTATTTCCCATGCAAATTTTATGTTAGGAAGACATTTTTGTACTTTACCTTCCCTAACAAGTGGTATCAAAGCCAAATAGGTTTATTTTTATCATTGCTGGTAGGGTTAGGAGTATGTATCAATTTGGTTTCAATATGATTTTTTAACATATTTTTCTAGAAATTAGGATGGTGATAGTAGACATTGAAAAGTTTAATGGTGCAAACTATGAGTTATGGAAATTTATAGTTCAAGATATATTGGTTGACCAAGATCTGTAGATTGTTGTGTTTAACAACAAGCCTTTATGAATAAAGTAGGAGGTTTGGATCTGGTGGATCAAAAGGCTAGAGGACTAATAAGGTTGAGCCTTGGAGATTCTATTCATTGAATGCTCATAAAGAGAAAAATGTATGTTCTTTTTGCAAGAAGTTGGAAGGTATTTATAAAGGAGAATACTTGGTAAATAAGCTATTTCTAAGAAAGATGTACTCTCTAAAGATGGATAAAGGAGTGAATGTGGTAGATCATCTAAATTTTGATCTCTCTAGTTTTGTCATCTATTAGTGTCAAATACTTAATCATATAGAAGAAAAATTTGGTCATTCGTCAATGTAACTGAGTCACTCTAGATATAGACCAAGTCATGTATTTGTTAAGACTTGTAAATAATTTGGTCTATGCCAAGCTCTATAGGAGAAGGTGATTACTCTACCTCAACCTAACCAAGCAAGGTATACATATGAAATTTCATATTTAAAATGAGACATCTCACATCGATTCCTAATACAAATTGTGACAAAGTTCATGTTTGCATAAGATAAGATGCATTCAAACAAAATTATGGAAAGAACCGAGTAATAGAATCAATTGGATTAATAGGTGTTGAGCATTGATAATACTATCTATGTTGATCAAGTATTTCAATATGAATCAAATGCTTACAATGATTGAGTTGATTTTTTTGGTGGAGTCAAATGGTATGGACTAAGATGTAAAGTGAAGAAGCCACAGAAATCTAATTTCTATATATAGACAGAAATATATTCCATTTTGGTCTTTAAGGATAAGATAGGAAGGTAATATTCTATTAGCTCACTCTTTTAAGATAAGAATATATTTCATTTTGATCTTTAAGAATAAGATAGGAAGGTAAGATTTTATTAGCTCACTCTTTTAAGATAAGAAAGGAAGATGAGATTCTATTGGCTAGAGTAGCTATCCATGCATCAGACTAATCCAACCTTCCTGTCCTCTTTTACTATAAATTAATAGGTCTACATAAACATCATACACTAAGATTTGATTTCTAGATTAAAAATGTCAAATAGTAATTGAATCCCTGTCTGCATATCAATTTGTTTGAAAAGTGCATTTGGAAAAAGAAGATGGGACCTGGTCATGGGAGAATGGAAGTAGGAGAGAGCAGCCATGGGGGAAGGCAGAGAAGAAGGAGAGTAGAGAGAAGAGATTCCAAGAGCCTCAGGGTAGGGGTTTGATTCCTCGTCGGTAGAATTCGAAGGTATTTGAAGAATGGAAGATATGCAAAGCAGGTGCGCTGGCCAGCTGCTATCTTTATGGCTACCACCCTAGAGTACGTCGTTGGAGAGGTATTATTTCAGTACTTTTTTGGGTAGTTTAAATATTAAACATTAATAATTGTATTTTAGTTTTTCATATCTAATATAAAGGATGAATTTGTTCACTATTTCTTTCTATATTGTTACGTTCTGATAGTAATAAATTAAAGAAATATTGACACAATCAAATCTTTAAAAATTGGCTATAATTTCTTTCTTTTATTTCAATTTTCTAATATTCAACTCATTTGGTTGCTAGAATTGGAATAGAAATTTTGGAATACATTTTCTATTTTTTTTTGGATTACTTAAATAGAATAGAGAATCAGAATACATATTCCTATTTTACCTCTAAAATGAGCTTATACCCATTCCAAAAAAAAACTATTATTGGAATAGCCATTCCTATTTCCAATATTGTATTCCTATTCTCCAATCCTATGCCTACAACCAAATGGTGCTATAAATAAAATATAATTTGGAAACATTGACACAATCAAATTTAGTTCTTCTATTTCAATCTTGTTAGAATCTGAGATAATGGTTTGTGTTTATAGGTGTTAGAAGCTTCTGCGATGGTAGCGCGGGTGCCGGAGAAGAAGACAATAAATCCTCGGCATATTATTTTGGGCGTGAGGGGTTGAAAATATGACAAGGATGAAGAGAACAAAGGGAGAGATGGAAAAAATCAGATGCTCAAACTTTTTGGCAACGCCATCATTCCCTATGGCGGTGTGGTTCCCCACGTTCATCCTCTCCTCTGTCGAGAGAAGCTCCCCACTTCTTCTTCTTCTTCCTCCAAGCTGCCCAATTAAAGCACTTCCTAGAAATTGATTTGAAATCACTACCATCTTTTAACTAGCGAAAGAACGATGTTTGTTTCTTTGTATCTTGAAAGTTTAATTCGGTGTCATCCTGTAACTGCATGCTCTATTTTATTTCAACATCTTTATGTGAGTCTTGTCCTAGAAGAAATATCAAGCTTTATTTTATTTCAACATCGTTCTATGAGTTTTGTCCGGGAAGAAATATCAATCTTTAAATTTTTTTTGGTCCATTATAACTTCCTTTAATTTGTCTCCTTGCTGTTTAACCTAACAGATGTTCTCCTACACAACTGAAGCATCTTAGGAAGGACCTCTAAGTAATGCCCTTCCGTAGCATTTATTCCATTACATTAAATATGAAAATGTGTTGTTGATTTACTAAACTTATTGCCATACTTCTATCTATATATTGTATTTCAATTCATGGAATTACAACAACTTTCTAATTTATGAAGTAATATTAAATTTCAAGGACCATGATAAAAGTAATTTTTGCCAACACTGCATTTTAAGCATTACTATTTCTTCCATAAAAACTCTAATTTATATTGTTCGTTTATGATATGTGTTTCAATAATTAATATTTTAGTTTATATTGCTATATTATAAGAGTTATTAAACTTAGAAGAAGAATACAGTATTTATGGAAGTAATTATATTAATAGATTTTTTAAAAGTGTAAATAAATTGAGCATCTAACTTTTTTCATCTCTCCCTTTGTTCTCTTCATCCTTGTCATATTTGCAGTCCCTCATGCCCAAAACAATATCCTGAGGAATTATCGTCTTCTTCTCCAACGCCCGCACTGGCATCCTAGAAGCTTCTAACACCTGTAATTATCTAATTATGTATCTATACAATTTTAATATCATATTCCATTATTAGAAATAAAGAAATTATTTCAGTTAAATAGAATAATAGAAACTCTCTCTTTCTTGAATTTTCTGCAGTTAACATTTTACATTTTAAGAAGTTCTAGTGCAACTCAAGTGAGTTCCTATTTAGAATTTGTATAAATCAAATCTCAACCTCCTTGGCAACATTTAAAAATGTTGCCAATAGGTGGAAGAAGCCAAGGAAATCCAATTTCTATATCTAGACAGAAATATATTCCATTTTCGTCTTTAAGGATGAGATAGGAAGGTAAGATTCTATTAGCTCACTCTTTTAAGATAAGAAAGGAAGATGAGATTCTATTGGCTAGAGTAGCTATCCATGGATAAGACTAATCCAACCTTCCCCGTCCTCTTTTACTATAAATTAATAGGTCTACATAAACATCATACACTAAGACTTAATTTCTAGATTCAAAATATCAAATAGTAATTGAATCCCTGTCTGCATACCAATTTGTTTGAAAAGTGCATTTGGAAAAATAAGATGGGACCTGATCATGGGAGAATAGAAGTAGGAGAGAGCAGTCGTGGGGGAAGGCAGAGAAGAAGGAGAGTAGAGAGAAGAGAGTCAAAGAGCCTCAGGGCAGGGGTTCGATTCCCCGTCGGTAGAATTCGAAGGTATTTCAAGAATGGAAGATATGCAAAGCAAGTGCGTTGGCCAGCTACTGTCTTTATGGCTGCCACCCTAGAGTACATCGTTGGAGAGGTATTATTTTAGTATTTGTTTAGGTGGTTCAAATATTAAACGTTAATAATTGTATTTTAGTTTTTCATATCTAATATAAAGGATGAATTTGTTCACTATTTCTTTCTATATTGTTATGTTCTGGTAATAATAAATTAAAGAAATATTGACACAATCAAATCTTTAGAAAATGGTTATAATTTCTTTCTTTTATTTCAATTTTTTAATATTCAACTCATTTGGTTCCTGAAATAGGAATAGAAATTTTGGAATACATTTTCTATTTTCTGTTTGGTTACTTAAATAAAATAGAGAATCAGAATACATATTCCTATTTTACCTCTAAAATGAGCTTATACCCATTCCAAAAGAAAACTATTATTGGAATAGCCATTCCTATTTCCAATATTGTATTCCTATTCTCTAGTCCTATGCCTGCAACCAAGTGGTGTTATAAATAAAATATAATTTGAAAATATTGACACAATCAAATTTAGTTCTATTTCAATCTTGTTAGAATTTGAGATAATGGTTTGTGTGTACAAGTGTTACAAGCTTCTGCGATGGCAGCTCGAGCACTAGAGAAGAAGACGATAATTCCCTGGCATATTGTTTTGGGTGTGAGGGGCTGCAAATATGACAAGGATGAAGAGAACAAAGGGAGAGATGAAAAAAATCAGATGCTCAAACTTTTTGGCAATGCCATCATTCCCTATGGCAGTGTGGTTCCCCGCATTCATCCTCTCCTCCGCCGAGAGAAGCTCCCCACTTCTTCTTCTAAAAATCGATTTGAAATCAGTACCATCTTTTAACTTGGGGAAGAACTTTGTTAGAACTGAATTTGATGTTTGTTTCTTTGTACCTTGAATGTTTAATTCAGTGTCATCATGTAACTGCACTCTCTATTTTATTTCAACATCATTATGTGAGTCATGTCCTCCAAGAAATGTCAAGCTTTATTTTATTTCAACATTGTTCTATGAGTTTTGTCCTGGAAGAAATTTCAATCTTCAATTTTTTTATTTATTTTTGTCTATTATAATTTCCTTAATTTTAATTTTGTCTCCTTGCTACTTAACCTGAATGGTGTTCTGCTACACAAATGAAGCATCTTAGGGAGGACCCCTAAGTAATGCCCTTCTGTAGCATTTATTGCATTACATTATATATGAAATTTTTTTGTGGATTTACTAAACTTATTGCCATACTTCTATCTGTATATTGTATTTTCATGGAATTACACCAAATTTCCAATTTATGAAGTAATATTAAATTTCAAGGATCATGATAGAAGTAATATTTGCCAACACTGCATTTTAAGTATTACTATTTCTTCCATAAAAACTCTAATTTATATTGTTCATTTATGATGTGTGTTTCAATAATTAATATTTTATTTTATATTGTTGTATTATAAGAGTTATTAAACTTAGAAGAAGAATATAGTATTTATGGAAGTAATTATATTAATAGATTTTTTGAAAGTGTAAATAATTTTTTTATACAAGTTTTAAATTCAATTTATTTTAACTTAATTAAGATTATTGATGAATTAGAATTAGATTAGTTTAGTTAATTAAATTTATGTTTCTTAAAGATTTGATGAGCTTTAATTTTACAACAGCTTCTATTAGATAAATAGTTTGAAAAGACTTTGTAAATATTAATGGTTCTCAAATCCTTGGTGAACTTTTAAAATGTATCAATGAATATTTCCATAACTAACTTTAGACCTTGGCCTAGGGTAAACTTTAAGAAACCAACCTCTAGAAAAAGATATAAATTATTGGCAAGTCATTCATTATTTTGCAAAACTAAATTATTTTTATTGGCGAATCTCTCAATATTTTTATTTTAAATATTATTTACATTGGTGATTATATTCGAATCATAATTTTTGAATAGAAAATATTGATGAATCTCAATAATAATAGGAAATTAGTGGAATGTTACAAAGCTCCCTTCCACCTCCATTGAAAGGGATCTGACCTCAATATGGTAAATAGTTTGAGAGGAAAAGTTTAGAGAAGACTGCAACCAAAACTACCCCACCTTCTAGGTAATTGCAACAAATCAGCCCATGTCCAATCTACCAACAACTTCACCTACAAAGTATATTATTTCCTTAATAGATGACATATACTTCTCCATAGGATTGGAGTTTTGAAGCAACAAAAGAGAACCCTTATGCTAGAAAACCTCTAGTAGATGCCACAAGGACCAAAGGAGAAGATAAACCTCTATAAAAGTCTCTAGGGGTAAAATTAGAGGAGAAATAATAAAGGTTTGAATGTGGAAATTCCACAAACCATGGTGTACATTGCTAAATATCATCATGGGACAAGCCTCCATACTAGTTGCATTCTTGAACTACAATCGAGAACAAGGTACCCATGTGAACCCTTTAAAACTATCAGGGACTACTGAGTCATGGGAAGAAAAGAATCAAAGAGGGAGAAACAAACTCATCCTCAAAATGCTCAGTAAGCAACCTAAGGTCATAGATAGCCTATCCTTCTTTAACCATAAGAGCTGAAGGAATAGACCTTCAAAACATTAGTGCTATCACTACTGGTAGTCCAACTACCATCTCCTTTGGAATATATTACCTCCCACACAAAAATCACAAGATTGGACTCCACTTCTATAGGAGACAATCTTGCCATAAAAAAGATCATGTAGGAAGGAAAAAACATACTCCAAGTCCATCATCTAGAAGAGAACATATATATCTTAAACAAGAGGCAAAAGGAAGCCTTTTCATCAAGTAATATCTTACCTAATGAAGGGGGAAACCACACATGACCTTGTGGCTCAAAGGCACAAAACATGAGTCAAATAAGTTAATACCATGTCTCATAAAAAATATGAGCTTCTTCTCACCACTTAGCCACTCATCCACATCAAAATATATATCCTTTGACCTATTTAATCCCTTGGACAAGAATAACCTCTTTACATTAATTCTGAAATTTGTCATGATAACATCAATTTTGGCATAGAACTTGGCTCCCAGAGATTAAAAAAAGGAGGTAGAGCCTAAGCATCCTTTGTATCTCCCTTCCACCCCCATAGAGAGGGATCCCACCTTGATATAGTAAATAGTGCGGGCAGGAAAAGTTCAAAGAAGACTACTACCAAAACTTACACATCTTACAAGTACTTGCAACAAATGAGGCCATGTCCAATTTTCTAAAAGCTTCACCTAAAATTTATATCATCCCCTTAATAGATGACATATCCACCTCCATAGGATTAGAGTTTTGAAGGAATAAAAGAGAACCCTCATGCTAGAAGACCTCCAATAGATGCCACAAGGGCCAAAGGAGAATTTTAACCTCTATAAAAGTGTCTATGGGTAGACTTATAATAGATCTTAGAGTCCACCAAATCATAAAAACTAAGAAGCACATGACTCTAAAATGGGTAAGAACCCTTGAGAAGATATATTCACTTAAACAAACATAGATGAGAGCCAATGAGGTCCCTTGTAAACTACCATCATTCACCAAGATTCCCAAAGGAAAACTAAGAAACAAACTATCCCATATGAAGACTAGGGTATAAAATTTTGATATTGTCAAGGAACTGAAAACATCCATATCACCATGGGTCTTCAAAGTCAATTAGGTAGAAACAAAAAGGAAAACATGACACCGAAACCTTCCCAGCTAGAAACACTCAGAAAAAATAAGCAGAGGAGAAGCCCAACCATGAAGGGGTGGGGGCTCAAACACATCTTGCCCATAAAAGTGCCAAAGCCCAAAGTTAGGGTGAAAGGAGTGGTGAGCCCAAAAAAGAAAAAGAAAATAAAACTAAAGTGCTTCCAAAAAAAAGGAGGACCATCCATATCCAAGAATATTTTATTTGTAAATAGATAGGAATCTATGATTATATAAGTTCTATAATTCTTACCAGTTGATAACACGCAAGATATTTTATCTTTTAAAAATTCTAATCCACTTGTATGGATCTTTGTCTTACTAATCGATAATGGTGAGTAGAATACAATTTTAATCTATTGTAAAAGATTCCAAACCATAATCTACCTAACAATTGATCTAAAAATTAAAATCAATTTTTATTTGTGTGTTTTTACATAATTTTTAAAGAAATTTCAATTTAGTACCATCGTTTAGTTTATTAGAGAGTTCAGAGTGACTCATATGTGGGTTGTATAGTTCTCATTATTTGGTGAAGAATTTATCCACGATTCCATCATAGGGATTCTAGCATATAAAATTTATCCAATGGTTATGGCATATTGTACTAATGGTCAGTATGATTACAGGGATGGAAAGTAAGAGTATGAAGATGGTGAGTATGAGTATGATGAGTATGAGTAGGGAGATGACAAGTATGAGTGTAGAAATGATAACTATGACTACAAAAATGAAAAGTAAAAGTATGGTAATGGTGATTACAAGTATTAAAATTGTGAGTTCAAGTACAACAAAGACAATATGATGAGGATGACACAATACCTATGCCAAGTACAATTTCAAGTATGTTCTATTAGTACAATGCTAATTCTTGCATAATGATAAATGGGGATGCTTGTGGAGTAGAGTATGTGTTGGCAAACAATTCTATTATGGCTAAAAATTGCACTAATGGAAGAAGGTATACCATTTTTTAATGTGACAGTCAATATACTAAATTCTATAATGACTTGCAGTGTGAATAAATGTCTTCAAAATTTCTTAGAAATGGATAGCTATGAAGGCTTAAAGAAGGTAGAGTGTCAAAGTGGTGTAAAGTCAGATTGATTGTAAAAAAATTTGAGCTTTTATAAATGTATATTGCTAATTGTAATATTGGTTACTATAATACAAAGGGCAACACTCATTTTCTTGTGTAGTGGGTTTTTTTCCTAAAAGGGTTTCCAACATTAAATCTAGTCTTTTGTGTTTATCTTGTGTGCATAGTAATTTTATAGTCTCTTTTACTTGCACATATTTTTATTTAGATTCACTTATGTTTATTTCCCATGCAAATTTTATGCTAGGAAGACATTTTTGTACTTTACCTTCCCTAACAAGTGGTATCAAAGCCAAACAAGTTTATTTTTATCATTGCTGGTAGGGTTACGAGTTTGTATCGATTTGGTTTCAATATGATTTTTTAACATATTTTTCTAGAAATTAGGATGGTGATAGTAGACATTGAAAAGTTTAATGGTGCAAACTATGAGTTATGGAAATTTATAGTTCAAGATATATTGGTTGACCAAGATCTGTAGATCGTTGTGTTTAACAACAAGCCTTCATGAATAAACTAGGAAGATTTGGATCTGGTGGATCAAAAGGCTAGAGGAATAATAAGGTTGAGCCTTTCAGATTCTATTCATTGAATGGTCATAAAGAGAAAAATGTATGTTCTTTTTTCAAGAAGTTGGAAGGTATTTATAAAGGAGAATACTTGGTAAATAAGCTATTTCTAAGAAAGGTGTTGTACTCTCTAAAGATGGATGAAGGAGTGAATGTGGTAGATCATCTAAATTTTGATCTCTCTAGTTTTGTCATCTATTAGTGTCAAATACTTAGTCATATAGAAGAAAAATATCGTCATTCGTCAATGTAACTGAGTCACTCTAGATATAGGCCAAGTCATGTATTTGTTAAGACTTGTAAATAATTTGGTCTATGCCAAGCTCTATAGGAGAAGGTGATTACTCTACCTCAACCTAATCAAGTAAGGTATACATATGAAATTTCATACTTAAAATGAGACATCTTACATCAATTCCTAATACAAATTGTGACAAAGTTCATGTTTGCATAAGATAAGATGCATTCAAACAAAATTATGGAAAGAACCGAGTAATAGAATCAATTGGATTAATAGGTGTCGAGCATTGATAATACTATCTATATTGATCAAGTATTTCAATATGAATCAAATGCTTACAATGATTGAGTTGATTTTTTTGGTGGAGTCAAATGGTATGGACTAAGATGTAAAGTGAAGACCAAGTTAATAATTGCAATATTGACCAAGATAGCTAGATTCCACCTAATAATGTACACAACATTTATGAGTGCCTTAATTTGAACGAATGAAGGTATATAGTAAAAATTTGAAAGCATTATACACACCTCACATTTAGATTCTAAGAGCCCAAGTGATTTGAGCAATTTGTAAAGTGATTTTAAAGGTGACAGAGAACATTTCTTTTTGAAATGTCATCAACTGTTTATTGTCACTTGCATTGAGTTATTCAAGAAGTGAATTTCAAACCTTAAATTTTAGAATGGCTTCTAGATCATCATCAACAGCAAGGAATCAAGGCAAAGAAGTTAGTAATGATAAATTGGTGAAGAGTGACACTTGTCCTCCACCAAAATATCATGTCATTATTCCTAAAATTTCTATGAAGGTAGACTCAATGGGTGCATTATCAATGATACCACATATGGTTATCATGATACACAATGCATGAAGTTCTTACATTTGTAAAATTAGTGAATTGGGAGCCTATGAAATTTGATTGGCACATCAGAATTTGTGTAGTGGAGTATTAAAGGGTGATTTTAAGATTGTACAGAGGAAAGGGTTGACATGAGCCCTAAGCTTTTTGAGAAATCTCAAGATTGACTAGATTAAAGCCATGTTGAGTTGAATTCATGATATAGATTTATGGCTAGAGAATGGGTCGGTAAAAATTACGAATAATTATGTTGGATGTCTTAATAGAAAACAAGGTACTAAGAGGAGGGGTGAATTAGGATCTAATTGTAAAAAATTTTGAGCTTTTATAAATGTACATTGGTAATTGTAATATTGGTTACTATAATACAAAGGGCAATACTCATTTCCTTGTGTAGTGGGTTTTTCCCTAAAAGGGTTTCCAACATTAAATCTAGTCTTTTGTGTTTATCTTGTGTGCATAGTATTTTCATGGTATGATTGAAATATTCATGAATCATTGAATTAGCTTTGTGTCAATGATATCTTTCAAGCGCAGTTCTTATTTGTTTTCAATAGCAATTTAGATCAATTTTAGGAAGAACTGAAATCATGTGATGCATTCCTCATCAATAGTTTCCTTTCTATCGTTTAAGTTGTAATTGTCTTTATTTTGAAAAATCACAAATACCCATATCTTATGAGGGAGTTGCCCCTCTCAAATGTAGAGGAAGATTGTAGTCAGATAGTTATCAATTACGATCTCTCCAACTGTTGGCCCACTTGTCACTGTTCATAGGGCAAACAAGGTCATTATCAGAAGTAACTTCGCAACAACAAACCTGTTTACCAAAAAAATAAAACTAAAAATTACAAAACACTTACCATTGACAAATCCCTTACCACTATTAGCCTCTTGCAATTATGGAGGACTTTTCCCAAATTCCTCCAAGAAACATAATGAGAGAGGTGCCTTATCATATTAGTACCTTGGTATTAGAATAACTATATGAAGCTCTTCAAGTTGACCATTTCAGATTATGTGATTATAATTTATTATGTCAGCTAAATTTAAATCAAATTAATATTGCTATTGTTAGTAATATAAATATATAAAGTTGATGTTAATTTTTTTTGAAAAGATTTATTATTGTTCATAAATATTATCTTTCTTATTGTTAATTTTGAAATAGTTTTAAGCTCACTAATACAATAAATAAAATTAGCATTTTTACTTATTATATTTAAGTATTATATTGTTTAACAAATTATATTAAATATCATTATAAATATATTTAAAAAACTATAAAGTACATAATAAATTAAAATTTTAATTTAATTATCAATGAATATTAATTTTATATTAATAAAAAAATGAAAAGATTTATTAATTTTATATTAATAAAACAAAGTTGAGAAGGTTTACATTAACATTTGTATCCAAAAATTATACTGAAGAAAAGAGAAATGAATATGATGGATGCAATAGTATTTGAGTATGACAAGTACAACAAGTGTCACATAGTAGCTTAGTACTTGCCTTTAGATTTTATATAAATATAATTTTAATTTAATAAATTTATTATAGTTTATAAAATATTTTAATTAATTAAAATATTATACATTTATATTTTTCTATAATGATATTAATTATAATTTAAATTTATATATTATTTATTAATATAATTATTTATATATATATATAGATATATTATTGTATATATAAATATCTCATGTGATACTATTATATTATAAATAAATTATAATATCTTTATAATAATAATATTTCTTAAATGATTATATAATATAAGGAAGATTTGCTTTAGTATTTTCTATTGAATGACAAAAATTATATTATAAAAAAATGTAATATTAAAATATTAAAATATAAATCAACCCACTTACATTAAAAAATAATTAAAAATAAATCACATTCATCTAATTAAAAATCAAAAACCAAGTAACCCAACCAATATATTCACCCAATCAAATATTAACAAAATATTTTTTTTAAATTGTAACATTAAAAATCTTGCATGTATGCTAAAGTTAAAATTAATTATTTGTCAGTTGTACAAAACAAAACAAAATTAATCAGTGATTAAAGCCTGGCTAAAATTCAAAATGTGTCACAATAGTATTTATACTAATAATAATAGAAGAAACTGTTACGAACATGATTGTACACCGATGTTTCCTCAAAGTTTACATTGAGGAGATAAATTCTACACTCCAACTGTTTCCATCGTACACTATTGCCATAACGAATATGAACATGAGACTAAAGAGTCATCTTTTCTCCTCCTCCTACGGTTTCTCTGAT
Organism: Cupressus sempervirens; assembly: GCA_028749045.1. Lineage (NCBI taxonomy): Eukaryota > Viridiplantae > Streptophyta > Pinopsida > Cupressales > Cupressaceae > Cupressus > Cupressus sempervirens. Next base: position 830,325,498 of record CM053787.1, on the reverse strand, counting down.
TTTTTCTTCGGAGGTGGCTTCTCAGCGGGCTTCTCAATGTGTACACCGCTGTGCGGAATCACAACGCCTCTCAAAATTTGGCTGATATCCTCATCGTCCCTTATCACCAAAGCAATATGCCGAGGAGTTATTCTCTTCGTCTTCATACCTCTCGCCTTACACCCCGCCATAAACAACACCTGAACACCATCAAAATTGAGTGAGTCACTGTTAACTTTAAATCCTCAATGAAAATGTCAGAATGGGAAAGGCCATTCAAATACGGCTAGAAACAAATTGAGTCAGGTTATATGAATTAAATATGAGTTATTAAATAGCAAAAGTTTGATAGATAGTTTTTAGATTTGATTGTGTAGTAATTTTATATTAATTAAATACATTGTATTGATGAATCATATAATATGATTTAACATCTTGATTAAAAAAGCTACACAATAAAATCCAAAAATTATATATCAAATTTAAATAGATAATAAAAATCTTATAACTATTTAACATTTTTAACCTAAAATATTAATAATACCTCTGCGGCTATATACTCCATAACGGCGGCCATGTATACGGGAGCTGTTTCTCCCACCCGCTTTGCATATCTGCCCTTCCTCAAGTACCTTCCAATTCTCCCAACGGGAAATAATAATTCCGCCCGGACACTCTTGGATTTCCTCCTCTGTCTTTTTATACGGCTACTTTCTCCAACCTCCCATCGCCCACGGCTACTTTCTCCAACCTTCATCCTCTTAATATATATGCTTGTGCTTTTATCAGATACAAAATCTGATGTAGGCAGTGGCTACACTAATATGTAGACAGTGGCTCAATATATAGTAAACGACGAAGCCCGTGATCGATTTGTGGGTCGCTTCTCTGACCAATAATATCGTATCTCACATTCAAGTTTCTGTTTCCTCATCTCTTTTCCTTAGATACCAAAATGGAATATTTCCTGTATCGATATAGAAATTCTATTTCTCACCAATGGAATCTTTTCAGCCCATCGAACACTCGCTTTCTAAATTTGCTGAGGATTGGCATTCAAACAAATTGCAATGTGAGTGAGTGAGGCTCGATTTTGTTGATACCAATAATCGACTTGAGATTCCCTAAAATTTATAAATAAAATGTTATTTTGGATAGAATTCTATTTTGTAAAGCAAAGGAGTTTGTAAAGTTCTATTTGTTATCATTATTTTCATTATCTTTCCAAAATTTGTTTAGGAAAAAGCAAAACCAAAATGGAATATTTCCTGTTTTCTCACCAATGGAATGTTTTCAGCCCATCGAACACTCGCTTTATTAATTTGCTGAGGATTCGCATTCAAACAAATTGCTATGTGAGTGAGTGAGGCTCGATTTTGTTGATACCAATAATCGACTTGAGATTCCCTAAAATTTATAAATAAAATGTTATTTTGGGTAGAATTCTATTTTGTAAAGCAATGGAGTTTGTAAAGTTCTATTTGTTATCATTATTTTCATTATCCTTCCAAAATTTGTTTAGGAAAAAGCAAAAATTCTTCAGACGCTTTATAGTAACTTGGGACTATTATATAAGTTTTATTATTTTTTGTAATTTTAATTTTTTTGGGTCACATTTTCAATTGGTAAGATATATATGAGAGGGATCTATTTGTCTTACTGTATCTGATATGGGAGTTGAATTTGTAATCTTTCTTTCAAGAACATAAGTTTTCCACTGATAAAATATTTAATTATAATTGAAAGAAAAGATAAAAAATCATATGAACTAATTTCATCAATATGTAATCCTCTACTAATATCGTATAAAATCCTCAACATACTCTACATGCAAGCTCTCTAACACTCATATACAAATATACAATTCAATTCTATCTTAATAATCAAACACATTATACATCATATCCCTATTAATAACCTCTCTTCATCTTTACATAAACCCTCATCTTTCCATAAATCCAACTACTTCTTACCACTCGTTACTTCATTCCTTGCATTGTCTGTTAAAAAAACAAAAAAACATCATTCAAATGCCACATAAAAATTCATCTATATTTTTATGTGACGCGCCTACTCATCCTCTCTTTTATGACACAAGCCGACTTCTCCTCTTTAACTATGCATTAGCAGTGAATTGCTTCATCATACACTTTGATGCCTCCCTTCCCTTTGCAAGAATTCCTCTATAACACACTTATTCGTATATCTTCTTGTTACCGTATTTTTCACTTGAATGATGATTATACTGGGAAATTTATATATATTTTTAATCTTCCAAGTGGTGTGGATTAATTTATTAAAAAATTGGAAAACTGGAAAATTGTAAAATGGGAAGGAAAGAATATTTTGGTTATCATAAACATAATATCAAATTCTAGAATTTTAACAACTTTAATTCTATCAAAGATATTTTCATAAGAATGAATGGTATATTTCCCTACAATTATTTAATTTGTATGAGAATCAACATTTCTAGGAAAGCATTCGTAATAAAATTTCTAAAGATAAGGGCTTTAGAAATTTTTTGACTTTTATAGAACATATAATAAAAAATTTATTCTATGTAATAGATTCTTAACTATTCTAATATTTTTTTAAGTTAGAGAAAAGATGAGCATATATTACAACACTAGTCCTTGTATATCTTATCTATTTGATCTGCATATTATTTCTTGAATAATCACATTGACGAACCCTTGTAGTCGAATCAAGTTTGGATATCTAAACTTATTCTTAAAATTAATAATTTTTGGTGAATCAGTGTTCACATTAATAGTCATATCTTCAACAAATTAAATAAAAGAGGGCTCTTGTTTGTGAATGGCTTCTCTTATATTTTATGTATTTTAAAAGTGTTGATCATATAAATTTTTACTTACCTTATGCTTATTACATGTAGTCATTTGTTTTCTTCTCATTATTCATCAATTTGATCTTTCTATGTAGTATAAGGTTGTTTTTGTATAGTTTAAACTATTTCTCCTTGAAATGCCTAGTTATGCAAGACCTTTGAAGATAGAGACTACATTTTTTTAATGAGCCTTATGGAAGTATAGAAAAAAAAGGATCTTTAGAGATCAAATTATTAATAATATGAAGCTCTACTCCTAGCTAGCAAAAAGTAAATTCAAGAGAACATTGATGTTGTTCTTATTGGTGATACCAAAGTTCTAAAAAGTATGAAAGGATTGGTTAAGTAATAAGTACAGATGATCTATCTAAATCCTTGCATATTTGTGTTGTCATACAAAATTTTGACTACATGATTTTTAGGTTTTAATATGAATTTGTCTAGCTTTAGCCAAAAAAATGATCCTTGTGTTGCAGTTGCAGAAACATGGGATCATGGCATCTCTAAAGAAGCATCCTTACAAGTTCAATCAATCAAAAGGCATGACCTCTAGCATGTTGAATGTTGTCTTACTTTATAGGATTTTTATTGTTCTTGTGACTAATTTGAAAAATATATTTTGATTGGATATTTTGTGGGAAGGATTCCACCCTAGAGCTATGTCTATGAATTGTTATAACCTAAAAATTTGGATATATGACTCTCAGTAATTCATCATCTCAATTGGTTAGTATATTATAAACCAACCAAAGAACATCAAATAACCAATCAAATTAAAAACTCTTTCATATAGATGTAGGTATGATCTAAAGTGAAATTTATTCTCAAAATATGCATAAGATTAATAGAAAATGACAATAAAATAGAGATTCCACTAAAAATGTGTCTACATGAGTGCAATTTAGATTATCATAATGATTAAACTGTGCAATTGATCCTATAATTGATGCAATTAAATGCTAAAATATCTTAAATGATTTTAATAATAAATGTATATGGTTTATTAACATGTAAAATAAAATGAATTATGATCTAATATGATGCGTTTACAATTATCTCACAAATGTAATAAAATTACTCTAGAATCAATTTGGCATGATCTCCTTATAAATATTCTAGATGAAAATGCCTCTATGTGGGTTTTTTTAAAGATTTTTCTTGGAAGAAATTGATTGAATTTAAATTTTATGGTTGGTATTGGTCCACAATGAGTGGTTGAGAGTAGGACCTTGAGTGATCCATGTTATTCCATCTCACTAATGTTTGGTTTTAAGTATTATGTTTTTTGTGACTTGAGTGGATGATAGGACAATTAATTAATTCATTTAATTAATATCAATATAATTAAATAGTTTGGGCAATAAGTTGATTAATATACTTTGATGATTGATCACTAATCTTCAAGTATTTATGAACTATTTAATTAAATTGATGTAATCTAGTTACACAAGTAATCCTATGGTTGAATTTATTTATTTACCTTAACTAGGGTTAAATCACCTAATTAGGGTTTGGATCTATTTTATTATTATTTAGGTCTTTTGATAAGGATAGAATAAATTCTAGGTGATTAGATTTGCCTCTCCCTGAAGAAACATTTTATTAGTGTGCATTTAATGTTTGATGTCAATAGGGTTTAGATTCAGAAAATAGTTTGATATAGATCCTCAAGAAACTATTTAAAATATAAAGCTTGTGTGAAATATAAAATCTTGATGTGGTGCCTCATGATAAGTTTGAAAGCAAGACAACCAAATTGATATGAAGTGATAAAATTAATAATCTACTTATTCTGGTGATGTCAATTATAAAGAATAATGAATTTGATGTGCTATGATGAAGTTGATCACATGTCCCTATTAATTTAAATGATGAAAACACTAATAAGAGAAAGCAAGTTATTAGATGAAATAACTCATTCCTTATGATTTATTGGTTCAAGATAACCAACTTGATATGGATTTTGATGAATTTGATATACCCTTGGCAAAATCATTTAGTTTAATTAACTCCTACTAATGAATTTGATGAAATTATGTCCTACTTATCAATATTATTTAGTTCAATTTGATAAACTGGATTTCTACTTAGATAGCTAGTTGATTGATTTAAGATTTAATTTTATTGTAGATGCCTTGATTGTTCTAGAATTTTTGATAAAACTAAACTAACAATATGATGATTTGATGGACATTAATGCTTCTAATTTTCTAACAAAAATTTAATTCTCTAAATTAAACCCATGCCTCAATTTCAAAAAGTGATAATGTGTTTGACGGTTTGATTTATCAATTCTGATTATTAGCCTCCCTTGGGAGAGAAATAGAAAGGAAATAAATATTGTGAACTAATTTTGAACATATTTTATTGATTAGAAATTGATTCTATTGATTAAAATGGATTTTGAGTAATATTGAGATGAGTTTGGCTAACTTTGACTTTGATTTGAATTTATTTTTCAATTTAGACTATAGTTTGACCTGGTTTGACTAATTTACATATGAAATTATTTAAGGAAAGCTTTAAAATATATTGAGTTTATTCTACAAATGATTTGACTGAATTTGACTTATATTTAATTGAACTTTGACTAGAGTTGACTTAAGAGTTGACTTGGTGCAATTGACTTTCATTTTGATTTTGATCCTAATGTTTCCTTTGATGATTTCAATTGATCATTTGATGTCAATTTGGTTTCTATATGACAAAGTCAAAAATTAGGTAAAAATAATTATACTATTTATTTTATCTTTTAGTCTATGGTGATTTTCTAGCCTCTAATTGAGCATCATGTGGATTCCCATTGAGATCCATAGTTTTGAGCTTGTCCACATACATTGATGTCCAATACATTACCCTTCTCTTCTATATCATTGATTTTAAACCTTTTTCTTGATTTTTTTATATGAATTTATGTTCAAAATATTTGTTTAGCATTTTGTAATTTCCTATATCCTACATTGTATGAGATAGAGCCATCAATTTTAGGATGCCATCTGAAACCAAATCTATAAAAAATGGTAATGATTAACCAAGAAAGGTCAAAAGAATCATGTTTTTATGATGGTTGACAATTTTCCATACATAAATCCCTAAACAAGATGTTGTTGAGAACACTAGGAAATAATGACTATTACCTACAGCCCACAAAACTAGTTTAACTAGAAACTATGTAGAATTTATCCCAACTAATCTCTAGTTTAGTAAAAATAAAATAGTACCTTACAACTCATTTCCAATTCTTGAAAACATCACTAACACCTATCAACTTTGATACAATTTCGCACGTCAAAATCTTCTCTTGAAGCCACTATCCCACTTAGGCTTCAACCTAGACATGTGAGGGTAATACCTCCTCTAGTTGCATGTTATGGATTATGCTTTTCCTCTCACTACTTATGAAATCTAGGGACCCAATACAATCATTGCAGATGGGTAGGATCCTTTATGAGGTTTGAAACATGGCTTGACCCCCACTTGTGGATTCTATTAGTCTATTGGTTGTATTAAGCACTAACAATTGACGTTTTGATGCCAAAAAAGCCCTATATTGTAATAATTGTTGTTAAAGCTTTGTCATAGGTTTAAATCCTTGTAGCTCATAGTGAGTGATGCAAGGAGGGGAACTATCAATAGTGGGCTAGTGTTACTCATGAGGTTCATGGCATGGCTTAATTATCTCTTATGGATTCTATAAGCCTAGTGGTTGTATTAGTTATTGATAGATCAATATTTTGGTAAAAATGTAACTGTGGTAGTTAACATCAACTCTAAAAATCTATTACATTGTCCACACCAAAGTCCTTAAGGACATTTTCTTTATAGAGGCCTAATTTTATACTATCCTTATTTTAGAAGATTTTTCCCTATAACTATAAAACAAAGAAAATCACCACATAAATCACATTTTGTATTAATCATTTTTCCCTCATTCAATGTACCTTGAGTTGTGTTCATAATCCCTCCATTAAGGACGCTAATTATTGACTAATGAGACATACTTAATTGATGAATTAGGTCACTTTTACAAAGTAATCTGTGTATAATGTATTTTTTTTTTCAAGACATAACTTGAAATAAGAATATAGACATCCAATAATACAGAATCCACTATTGGTTTGGGTCTAATCCATCCACTTTCTTTTCTACAATTAATTTTGTTGGTGTAAATATGTATTTACTATTTACCCTTACTTAAGTTTACTTAGGTTAATGCATTATTTTATTATATTTTATTTTTTTATTGTTTGTTTTGTGAGACACTTAGGAGTTTGCACACCTTTATGAGTTGTCATGTTGGCAACATAGAACTATGCAACTCTAATTCAGCACATGGTGTCTACAACACTAGAGTTTGCATCATTCACTAAGTTGTCATGTAAGGAACACAGTTATTTGCACTCCATTTTTAGCACATGTTGTCTACAACATAAATTTGCATGTTACATTATTGTAGGCTTTTCCTCTCATCATCGCACTTACTTTCATACTTAATAGAAGATAACCTATATCTGGTGGACATGTGTTTGGTTGTAGGACTTATCATGTAACATTTCTTAGGCATTCTAGATTCATCATAGAGGACTTTATATATAGGTATTCCTAGTGTACTTTCATTGATATGGAATTGAATACTATATAGTTATTGTAATCATACTCTACTCTATTTTATGCTTTTGTTTGAGTTCCTTGGTCTTATGTGAATTTTTCCCTAAGGAAAATTCTTACATGTTATCAGAGCTTGGAGATTCTGTCTTCACATAGCCGTTCAAGACCATTGTTGCTTCAACACCTCAACCTGAATCTAGAGTAATGTTATGATTGGGAGCATCTATAGCCATAATGAACCTCACCATTTCATCTAGAATGACTATAAATTTTCATACTGTAGGCCAAAGTCGATCGTGAGGAAAAAATTTTGCAAATCAGCACCTGGACACCCTAATTTGCAATTTAGGTATGTTCATTTTGCAGATTTAATTAATTATTTTTTTGGATTTTTAATTTTATTATTCTCTACTTTTGCAAAAAAAAATTGAATTTTTTTAAGGCCAGGTAGCCTTGTGGAGAATTTTTTTTTGAATAGGTACTAGGCAGTTAGATCTCAACCCTACACCCTGTATAGAGAATATTCTACAAAATATTCCTTTAAGGAGTGACATATTCCATTATTTCTGATTAAGTGTAATAGTCAAAATTAGGCCAAGATCCTGGCACGACGGGCCAACTAGTGGCCACTTCAAAGTTTGGCCAAGCCACATTCTCTGGTGACCAAGCAACCCCACACTTAAAATGTAGCTTTTTTTCATTAACTCTTGCCAATGGTTGCTTTTATATAGCAAAGTGTTATTTCCCATTGATGTGGTATAATACCTATTAACTTTGGCTTCCTATTTGCGAGGTTCTAGCTATCGCAAATCAAAAACCCCCAGTGTGTGAATGCTTCCAACCACTGTGAAGATAATCCAGTGCCTGCAACTTATTCCTAGTGCACACGATAGACACCATCGATGACCTTTTTTTTCTATGCCTACAATGAACCCACTATTTGAGCATGAAGAATTCTCATGACATTAGTGTTTTTCCATTTCCCGGTGATGATTTTTGGAGCTCTGGCATGTGCTTCCACATGCCACATGGCATTCCCATAGCAAGCTCCCCTACCACATGTCAAGCAACCTACAGTTTGCACCTCTAGTCATTGCATGACCCTATTCTCTCCTTCCATGTGGACCCATCCACATAGACTGGCCCACGTTAGCTTTGACACTATCCACCATGGTGGACTGACAACTTAGCCAGTTGTACCACTAGCTGGAAAGACCTACAGACTGCCATGAGAACTGCTAACAAGGAGCCACAACACACCTTTCCATACTATTTCATATAGGTGATGTCATCTAGTCATATGATCGTACAACACATTAGCTACCACATCATCCCAAGCATTATTTTTTTGTGCATTTCATAGGAAAATATTTAATGCCAAGAAATTTGGAACTACTATGACAGTCATTTGACTATCAAATTTAAGCATGCAATTTTCCTTCGAGACCCCTCTTTAGATTTCTTTTTGATTTTTTAGCCTGACTTTGTGAGGCCATAACTCAGTCATTCAAACTGCAATTCAGGTGCAACTTTTTTGATTTTGGGTAGAATTACCTAACCTTTTCAGTGGTATTGTTCTTTTCTAGTTTTGGTGCAAGGAGTTTTCAAAAATTGCATTTTTTGGCAACTATACTTGTTCAATCCTGCATTTTATAACTTCAAATGCTCCATATAGGCTCATCTAGACACAAAAACATGTTCCATTTTTTAAATGTGCATTATTTTTCATCTACTTTCCAAATTTGTAGTTAGATTCTGGGGTTGTGGGGACAAAAATCTCACTTTCAGAACTAAGGCTTTTCCTACATTGTATTGCTTTGATTACTTTTCAAAATTTTTGTACATCTGAGCTACAATGCATAGTGACAGATTTGGGCCTCAAAAGGTAGTTGAAAAAAGATAAATTAGAAGTTCACTTTGTACATTTTAATAAGTGGCCAATTGTACATGCACTACATATAAAGTGCCAAAAGCATCTTTTTTGGGGTGGTCTTTTGATTGAGTGAAAAGTGGGGGTGTGTACTATGTTCTTGTTTCTCTCTTGTTTTCTCTTTTAATTTTTTGCATCATGGGTTCACCTAAATGTCCACTTCTAACTTCACACAATTATTCTACATGGAAAGATCTTGTATGCAGTATATTAATGGCAAAAGGTCTAAATCTTTATGTTGATGGTACAATTCCAAAACCCACTAATGCTAAAAAAACTCATTGATTGGAAAATTATAGAGAATCAGGCTTTAGGAATTATCAGGAGTTGTGTACATAGAGATTTCTTCTTCCACATTGCTAGTTTCATGGACTCCAAACTTGAATCATTATATGGTAAGGTGGATGAAGGAAAAGGGTTTTTAGATTGAGGACAATCTACATCTCTTGGATCCAAAGAATGTTGACAAAATTCAAGATTACATCAACAAAGCCAATGAGTATAGGACACTACTTAAAGATTGTGAAAATCCCACGAAATATGACAAGTTGATTCATCATATCCTGAAGAAGCTACCTTTAGAGTATGCATCCTTTGTTTTGAGTTATAATACTCATAGGTTGACCATGGGAAGTGTTTTCTAAAAGCCTACATTTGATGCATTTGTAGAGATGTTGATTGTTGAACAATCTCACTTGATAGATTTTGGACTTCTCATGACATCAAAGACCAAAGCATTGGTGGCTAGTGATTAGCACCAATCAACTCAAGGAGGGAAAAGTTCTAGCAACAACAAGAAGAAGTAGTGGAAGTAGAAATCATAATTTGAGACACAACAATCCTCCTCACAACAAGGAAATTCTTCTTCCAAGAAGAAGGGAATTAATGAAAAGAAGGACAAACTTTTCTATGCATATTGCAAAAACACAAATCATGATGAACATCATTTGCAAGACTAAAAGAATCGATGTGTTGGAAAACCTACTCAAGAAGAACAAAATTCAAGTCTAGGTACTTCTAAGGATTCAACTCCAACCTCTTAAAATGGAAAAGGGAAAGCACTTATGGAAAATATAAGTTCTTCATTGGAATGGATACTTGACTCAGGTGCCTCCTATCATATGGGTTCTTCAAAGGGAGACTTTTCTTCATTGAAGCAATCATAGGTACTGTACATGTTTTTGGGAGATGATATTAAAATAGAAGTTAAAGGAAAAGGAAATGTAGAAATGGAAAATAAGGAGTGCAAAGATTTTCTCTACATTCCAAACCATAGCTCCAATCTCATCGTTGTTTACCAAATCACTCACCTTGGAGATGGTCACAAAGTTGAGTTCCTTCCAGATTCAATGATGGTACATAGTTTAAAAGATGATTCATTGGTAGTAGTGAGGAAATTCAATCATGACAAGAGGCTTTATTCCTTCTCCCACTTTGTGCCTAAGTCTCCTTCTCAAGCCTTGTTGAATCACTCTACTTCACAAACAACATTATGGCATTAGCAGTTTGGTCATCTTGCCGACCACTACCTTCAACAAATTTTCTCAAAACACATGGTCAAATGTCTACCTAACATTAACTTTTCTAAGGGTGAGTGTTCATCTTTTTTAGTGGATGTGCATCTCAAGGAGAAGTATGATAAAGGGAAGTCTTCTAGAGCACTAGTTGTTCTTCAATTGGTTTACATGGTTTTAGCAATTCCTTTTGTAGTGACTTTAGTCAGCCAAGGCTGCTACATCCTTACTTTTCTTGATGATTTTTCATGCTTCACATGGGTCTACTTCCTTCATCATAAGAATGAAATGGTTGATAAGCCTCAAGCCTTCAAGAGTCATGTTGAACAAAAATCAAGGAAAACCATCAAGGTTCTACGGATGGACAATGAGAATAGTGTTGGCATAAAGTGATTTGTGATTAGTGACAACACTCATCTCACAGTTCACACCGAGTAATATAGTTCACACCGAGTAATACAGTTCACACTGAGTAACATAGTTCAAACTAAGCACTGGCAACACAGTTCAAACCGAGCACTGGCAACATAGTTCAAACCAAGCACTGGAGACACAGTTCAAACCGAGCATCAAAGACACAGTATCAACCGAGTAAATTTGCACTTGGTTTCAACCAAGTAAAGTTGCACTTAGTATTAACCGAGTGAGGAAGCACTCAATGATAACCGAGCTCAGGAGGTTATCGAAGAAGTTAGTTTCCACCGAGTGACACTATATCTACCGAGTTACCAATGGTTACTTAGTTCTAGGCAACATTGGATGACTAGTATGAACCAAGCCCCTACCTCTACTGAGTGCATGACGATGCCGAGTAATGTAGTGGATGCCATGTATTAGAAGGTCACCAAGTCTCTCTAAAGAACCCGAGTTTATTTTACCATTTGGCCAACTCAGTTATATTTTGTTCACTTTTGTTTGGCCGACCTTACATGAATAATTATTGGAATGGTATATATACAATTGACACATTCAAAATAAGATATAGAATATTGCACAAAGGAGTGCCATAAGATATGATATGCGAATTCATCAGCAAAAAAGAATACTCAGCAAGGTCTACCAGGAGCGGAAATGATTTCATCAATCACAAAAGGTGATCTACAATAAAGAACTCAATCAAATTGTAAGTTGATCTGTTGGTTCATCCTAATAGGTGAATCATTTTTTGTAAATCCTTTAACAGGGTAGACTTAACCGTCTTTATTCAAATCTCCTAACAGAGTGCATACTTATAAAGTATGTTTGTAAATCCTCTAACAAGGTGGATCTAGCAATCCTCTGTGCTCCTAACAGGGAAGATCACCAAAAGTGATCATTGCAAGCCTTAACCGGCCAACTTCATACTATAGTAATGAAGCTTTGTGGGTATCATCCCCACCCCAGTTTTACTTTCTACTTTGAAAGGTTTCTAGGTCACCAAATCTCTCTGCATATATGATTTAAATGTTTAATAATTTTTATGCAGCAAGATAGATGAGTAAATGTTGTGTATGGTTGACTTAAAAGTTTTATTGTTATTGATTCAGCCCTCCGCTCTCAGTAACCTATTACATCTTGAATATTTTCAACAATTGGTATCAGAGGCTTTTGGTTCTCAGGACAAAGTTTGACAGCTTGAGCAAAAGATCTAAGTTATGGAGATATTTAGACTGGATAAAGTTATTGAAAATGAAAAGTTAGATCTAGAAATGGCCATGGTTCAACTCAAAGAAGCAAAGGAGCAACTTTCTCAATCCCTAAAAAGAAGAAAGGAACTTGCAAGACAAAAGAATGACCATCACTATGTTGAAGAAAAGATTGAAGATTTGTTACCATCAAGTAGTTCAGAAGAAGCTGACAAGGCAATCAAAGAAATTCTAGAAAAGAATGGATCTCTCCAAGAAGAGGTAAGAAAACTCAAAAGAGAACAAGAAGTCTAGTCAATCAGGTTATGTGAAGTTTTGGAACAGAGAAACAAAGCAAATGAAGACATAGAGATAAGGAATAATCTATTCCTTCAACATGAAGATCTTATAGGACAACTATCTAATGCAAATGAAGAAATTATGATTCTAAGATCAGAGAATGAAAGTTTGAGAAATGATTTAATCACTGAGAGACAAATCAATGTAAGTTTGCATAATGATCTGAGAACTGAGAAACAAGTCAATGAAACCTTGGAAAATGATCTAATCTCTGAAAGGCAAGTCAATGAAAGAATGATTAAATCCTGAGCAGATATGAATCAATTGAATTTGCAAAATGAACAGAATCTTCATAGACAAAAAGGTAAAGCTGGTCTTAGATACAATGAAGAAGGTGAATCTTCAAAAAAAAAAATCCAAAAGAATCAAAAACCTACTTGCAATCACTGTGGAAAGTTAGGTCATACATCAAAAAAATGTTGGAGCAATGGAAAAGCAAAATTCAATGGTAAATGTTTCAATTGCAATCAGCATGGTCACAAAGCAAATGAGTGCAAAGAAAAGAAAAAATTTGAAGGCAACTGTCACAAATGCAATAAAAATGGTCACAAGGCATTCCAATGCAGATCCAAATCATTCAATCCAGCTGAACAACTTGTCAAAGCCATATTTGGATGGGACTACAACACCTGGTGCAGATGTTACTATTGTGGAGAATATGGACATACTAGCATAAATTGTGCTAGACATCACCTAAGGAAGAAGGACACTACTGTAAGGTGCTATATATGTACAGAACTTGGTCATATAGCGAGAAATTGTATGAATATAGAAATAATTGAAGATGAAAAGAAAATCAAAGCAGACAACATCCGAAATCAAATGAAGTAAAAATGGATTCCTAAATCTACTAAACAAGATAAGTCAAGCAATGGCAATGTCACTCAAGAAATGAGTGACTCCATCATTTCCAATTAACATTCATAAAAGAAAGTATGGAACTGCATCCTCCAAGAATCATCCTAAGCAGTTCTAAAGGAAGAAAAATGATCAGATTAGTACACAGATACACTTTGATCCCAAATTGGTTCAAGACTCTACCAAGTTCGGTCGGGTGCAACAAAGTTTGACTCACCGAGTTGTATCTACCGAGCGAGATTGGTTCATGACCCTACCGAGTTAGGTCGGTGAATCAATATTTTCTCTTGGTTACCGAGTTGATAGTATCTACCAAGCAAGTGGATGACAACCTGCCATTTCATCTACTATTGTACCAAGCATTTATGACGAATGCTTCATCAAATAGGGCAAAATTTGATCTCATTCTTCACTACGAGCTTTGAGCTAAGTTATCTTTTGCGATTCAAGAGCAAGCTTAAAGCAATTTTGAGCGAATTTTAAGAAGTGAAAAATCTGTTCAGAATTTCTCTTCACTTACGAAGCAGCAATGGCATCTGGAAGTAGCAACTCCAAGGCAAAAAGAGGCTCATAAATGTTGGTTAAAGGTGTGGAATGGAAGGTGTCGAACTTCAAATTGGCACCAGCAATTGCAGAATCACTCGACCCTAACGGTGCCCAGTCTCGAATTCCTTCGAAGGTACTCCTTGTAAATGATATTCACTCTCATTTCAAATGTTCCATTCAAGAACTTGGAAATCTAGAAATTGATAATGCCCTAGGAGAAATGAGAATAGATGGAAATTTGAAACCCGAGCATAAGCATCTTGAAACAAAAGGGTTAACCCACATTTCACATTTGCCAAGAAATTTTCAAATTAAATGGGTTAGGTATGTACTCAGTCAGTTTCACAATGGGTGATTGTGGTTAGAGCAACCAGTGCTTATCACAAAGAAAATGATTAACAAGATTACTGGCCTTCTCATAATGAGCAAAGCTAAGACTACCAAAACCCTAGGTCGGGAAGAATTGCAAAGGCTAATCCAGGAAAAATGGGATGGTAGAGGGCTTAAGCTTAGTACAGTAGCTAACGTTGAGTTAAGATTTGGTATTCATGTCATTGCTTATAAAATTTACAGTTCTAGCCATCCAAACAATGTACCTTGCGAAGCAGTAGATTTAGCATATAAGGTAGTAAAGAAGAATGTTGAGTTTGATTTGTCTAAATTTCTTTTGTCTCAATTTAATAAAAATATGGAAAGCATAAGGACTTCAAAGAACAATTCTTGCAAATTCGGTTCACTTTTGATCTGTTTATTTTTCTATGTTCAAAAGTCTTTTCCATCAAAAGGAATAGTAGTATGGAGAAAAGATATTCCCATTCTCTATCAAATAAATGAGTTTATTGTAGAGTTAGGTGAAAATTTTGACAGTGTTTTGGATAATTACTTTGAAGATTTTAAGGAAAGAATGAACAATAGGTTTCGTATTCCACCAAAACTGGTTGAGGAATATAAAGAAGATGTATGCTTTATGGTAGATTGTGACAAAGTATACATACAGGCAGTCAAGCCCTGAGTTGCATGGGTGAAACCTCTTCCTTATGAGGTTAATATTGATGAAACCAGATATATCATAGAAGCACTGGTGAATGAACCAGTAGACCCAAAGCAGCCAGTCTTTGGAACTTATGATGAAGCTAAAGCCAGAATTGAGCTTTCAATCAAAATCCCTCAGGTCATTAGCAAAGGAAAGAGGAAGATTGCAAAGCTAAAAATAGAACTTGGTCCTCTGATGATTACTGAAGGGAAAGGAGAAAATGATGAAGAAGAAGAGGAAACTGAGTTAGAAAAAGAAGAGGAGCCTCAATGGAAGAAAGGTAAGGTGATTATCACCAAACCTAAAATGCAAGCTACTGCAGTCTTCTCCAGAAGAACAAGACAGGAGAAGAAGGAACCTGTATTTGTCAAGCCTCCACTCACATTTGAGGCAAGGTTGAAGCAATTAGAAGAAGGTACTAGCTTCACAAACTTCAAAGCATTGAAGTTTGAGAAAAGAACAGAACAGGAGAAAATGCAGATTGAGGAGTTGGTATTAAATAAAATGGGAAGATGGAAATACTCTCTAGATGAGATTGCCTGTTAGATCCCTAAAGAACTACTAGAGAGGTTGCAACCAAGATGGGAAATTGCAACCAAAACTATCAAAGATATCTTTGAAAAAACCCTAAAAAATCTCCTGTCGAGTCTCACTGATGCAGAAGTAAAGAAATCACTGAAAGATCATGAAGGTAATATGATTATTAGATTTCACACTTATTTGATACTTATCAAAGACATTGAGTATGTTGTCAATGATGCAACAAACATGTGGAAACATATCTATCATCTACATAAATCCAGTGAGGATATTGTTGAAATCAAGGACAATGACAGCAGTGATGATGATATTGAAGATATTCTAGGGGATCTGCACTCAATGATGATAAAGGTTGAGGAAGAATTCAAGGAAGATGAAATGGAGGAAGAAGACAAGGAAGATGAGGAAGAAGAAGTTGATCAAGCTAAGGAGGAAGATGATCCTGTAAAAATTGCAGCCAAAGTCATTGCATCTCTTCCTCACTCTCCACCTAAAGTAGCTACATGAACTGTGGAGATAGCCTCTACTAGTGAGATTGTGTGCACAATAGCTTCATCAATTGCCCAATCTTCACCTGTCTCCTCTTAGCTCCAGGCACCACCTATGCAAGTGTCTACCACTTCATTAATTGAGCTATAGCCATCTTCATTGACTGAGGCATCATCAGCTATAGTAGTAAGTTCATCAGGCATATCAACTTCTACTGTAGTGTGTACAGTTAGTGTACCCACTAGTACTCCAATTTTGACAACTTCATCTACTCCAATTTTTGCATCTGTTAGTTCTCCCATACCAACCTGTACATCAATCTTGGGAAGAACATCAATTTTTGATACTGTTAGCACTTCTCTTAGTTTTCCTCTAGCTAGTCCTATTCTAGTTTTGTCAACCAGTCCAGCCTCATCAACTATTGTTTCAGATTCAAAAGGAAAAGGTGAAGTCATTGCAGGAAAAGCAAAAAGATACATGATTTCTAGCAAGGCAGTGGATGAGGAAATAGACTTGGATAAGGACATTATCGTTCCTAAGATAGATCTGGATAATGCAACAATTGATGAAATGAGAATGGTTAGTCAGCTATTAGATCAGAAGGCAAGACAAAAACAACTAAGGCATGAGAAAGACAAGGAATATAGTATTATTGAAAGTGCTAAGAATAATCTAATAGAGGCTATAGGTGTTGAAGTATATTCTACTCAACACATTTTGATTTAGTTAGAAGAGGCTGTATATAAATTCAATGAGGATACCTCCGGCCAAGAAAAAATGATTGAAAAAGCAGAGAAGAAATTTGACAATAAGGTGCTTGAGCACATTGCTTAGCATATTGCATTAAAACAGGTAGAACTGTCTACAATTTTGAGTAATTTTGAACATTCTTTTAATAATGTAACTTCACTTTTTGGAAAACTTTGTAATGTTACCGAGTATACTAAGGAAATCAAAGACAAGTTTAATAAAATTGATGAGGATATGAAGGTCAATGCACAAATGTTGCAGCTTGACCACAGTTCAAGTTCATCCCATCATCTCATAATAAGATTTTTGTCAGAGAAATAGGCAGAATTGTTGAGAGAGGAAGCAAGGATTAGGTGTACTCTGATTGACATCCAAAATATGATCCTTCCTATCATGGACACAATGCAAAAGCACATTGCCCATTCCAAAACATTGATTCATGACAAAAACTTCTCAATTACAGATCATATGATTGAACTCTCTGCAGAAGTTCAAATAGCACTCTCCAGCAGCAAACTTTTGCAAAAAAATTGGGATAAGACATTGGCTCTTATTCTCAAGGTACATTCTGAGTTTATCTCCCATTTCGGACTCTCTGTGTAAATATATATAGTTTAACTTGGCATTATTGTCAAAAAGGGGGAGATAGCACACTCTTGGAGATAAAATTGTGCAAATATGTGTAATGACTTGTAAATACTATGCATATTGTATGGGGGAGATCCATGTAAGGAAAATATATGTAAATAAGACTTGCAAAGAGCAATTTTGAAAATTCAGAACTGTATGTCTATTATTTTGCACATAAACTTTGAATCATAATTGTTTTTGTCACTAATGCTAAAGGGGGAGATTGTTGGCATAAAGTGATTTGCTATTAATGACAACACTCATCTCATAGTTCACATCGAGTAATACAGTTCACACCGAGTAATACAGTTCACACCGAGTAATACAATTCACATCGAGTAACACAGTTCAAACCGAGCACTGGCAACATAGTTCAAACCAAGCATTGGCAACACAGTTCAAACTGAGCACTGGCAACACAGTTCAAACCGAGCACTAGAGACATAGTTCAAACTGAGCATCAAAGACACAGTGTCAACCGAGCAAAGTTGCACTTAGTGTCAACCGCGTAAAGTTGCACTTAGTGTCAACCGAGTAAAGTTGCACTTAGTATTAACCGAGTGAGGAAGCACTCAGTGATAACCGAGCTTAGGAGGTTATTGAAGAAGTTAGTTTCCATCGAGTGACACTATATCTACCGAGTTACCAATGGTTACCGAGTTCCAGGCAACATTGTATGACTAGTATGAACCGAGCCCCTACCTCTACCGAGTGCATGAAGATGCCGAGTAATGTAGTGGATGCCATGTATCAGAAGGTCACCAAGTCTATCTGAAGAACCCGAGTTTATTTCACCATTTGGCTGACCTTGCATGAATAATTATTGGAATGGTATATATACAATTGACACATTAAAAATAAGATATAGAATATTGCATAAAGGAGGGACATAAGATATGATATGAGAATTCATCAGCAAAAAAGAATACTCAGCAAGGTCTACTAGGAGCGGAAATGATTGCATCAATCACAGAAGGTGATCTACAATAAAGAACTTAGTCAAATTGTAAGTTGATCTGTTGGTTCATCCTAATAGGTGAATCATTTTTTGTAAATCCTTTAACAAGGTAGACTTAACCATCTTTATTCAAATCTCCTAATAGAGTGCATACTTATAATGTATGTTTGTCAATCCTCTAACAAGGTGGATCTAGCAATCCTCTGTGCTCCTAACAGGGCAGATCACCAGAAGTGATCATTGTAAGCCTTAACCGGCCAACTTCATACTACCATAATGAAGCTTTGTGGGTATCATCCCCACCCCAGTTTTACTTTCTACTTTGGAAGGTTTTTGGGTCACCAAATCTTTGTGCATATATGATTTAAATGTTTAATAATTTTTATGTAGCAGGATAGATGAGTAAATGTTGTGTATGGTTGACTTAAAATTTTTATTGTTACTGATTCACCCCTCCCCTCTCAGTAACCTATTACATCTTGAATATTTCCAACAAATAGATATATGGACAAAAGACTTAAAGACTTCTACAAACTTGAGGGGATTGATCTTTAGAATCCACCAACATTCAGTCCACACAAGATAGATGTTGTAGCTATGAGGTTTAGGACTCTTAAGACCACAAAACATTGCATGATAAAAGCCAAGTCTCTTGATCCAGGACTTGAAGTTGAAGCCATTAGCAGTACTACTCACATACTTAATAGGTTAGGTCTCCTCATAATGCCCTATACGGAAAAACTCCTTTTTAGGCATGGTGCAGTAGAAAACCAACTGTGAGTCACTTTAGAGTCTTCAGTTGTCTAGCATGGGCAAACCTATCTTCCAGGGGATGCAAGGAACTAGCACCTAGGCCTTATACTTTCATCAATTATGAAGATAGTGCTAAGGTATATAGACTTATGGATCTTGAGACTCATGATATTTTTGTGGAGAAGGATGTTTACTTTGAGGAAAGTTCAACCAACTTATCCTCTAATTCTCTCCACACTTCATACATTATGGAAACTGATAGTGACACCAATGATAGTACTTCAATAGATTTAGACACGTGGGGTATCATCGACAGTTGTAGTGAGAGGTCATGACATTAGTATAGTCCACATGCATACATTTCCATAGTGATAGGTCCAACACAGTAGGGTACACTTTGTCTTCCAACTCTAGCTTTAGTTGATGACTTCTTGGTAGATGTTATAGGTTTGTTCATGGAGTCACACACCATAGATTTGGGAGATAGCCTTGATGATTTACATCTTCACTTTGATGAAGATGATCCTTCTATAGTTGTTGTGAGGGCTCACTCTAACCCTCATGTCCATTCTCTACATGATCAATCTCCATGATTTGGCATGATTGTGGATTATTCTGTACATCAATTGTTGGAGGTCTCTTTATCAGCTGAGGAGATAGATGGTTCATTGGAATAGGTTCAATAGACATCCTTGCTAGATCTACATTCATTCTTTCCAACACAGTTGGAAGGGGCAACCATCAGCATTGACACATGGACACTTGAGCGGGTTTCAAGGCCACCATACATCTTTAGGATTATATCTTTGCCATTATTTCTTCCAAAGGGGAGGAACATTGTTTTGCACTCATGGACTAGCTTCTTCCTTGGAGTAGCAATCACTAGTTTTCATTCTTCATTAGCAGGGGGGGGACTCCCTTGTCTCTCTTCCTCTTCTTTCTTATGGGGGGGACTTTTTCCTCTTATGAGATCTTGTTCTTCTCATTCTTAACTATTTTATATACTTGATATATATCATAATGGGGGGGTCTTGTTTACTCCATCCATCCATGCATCTAGTCTTTTCATCTCTCTTTATGGGGGAGGGTTTTTCCAGTGAGGTTTTCCTTCTTTCTCTACTTTATGAGAGATTGCATTTAATTATGTACATGGGTACCTAACATGGCCTAGTAGCTGGGACCCATTATGCATTTCATCCTAGTTTTTGTAAGCTTAAGGGCATCCCCCTAAGTTGCACTTAAGGTGGGGTGTTGGTATAAATACATATTTACTATTTACACTTACTTAAATTTACTTAGGTAAATGCATTATTTTATTATTTATTTTATGATACACATAGGATTTTGCACACCTATATGAGTTGTCATGTTGACAACATAAAAGTACGCAACTCTAATTTAGCACATGGTGTCTACAACACCAGAGTTTACATCATTCACTGAGTTGTCATGTAGACAACATAGTTATTCACACTCCCTTTTTAGCACATGTTGTCTACAACATAAACTTGCATGTTACACCATTGTAGGCTTATCCTCTCATCATTGCACTTAATTCTATGCTTAATGGATGATAACCCATATCTAGTGGACATGTGTCTGCTTGAATGACTTATCATGTAGCTAATTCCTAGGCATTCTAGCTGCATCTCAGAGGCCTTTATATACAGGCACTCCTAGTGTACTTTCATTAATGTGGAATTGAATACTATCTAGTTATTCTGATCATACTCTAGTATATTTTGTGTTTGGTCTTGGTTGAATTTTTTCCTAAATAAAATTCTAAAAAATTTTGTATTCAACTATGAAGAATAACATAGAAATCTTTGGCAATAAATATTTATTTATTTACAACACTTTTACTTCCTGGTCTAAGACCTCACTCATTTTAAACTATATTGGAGATCCTAGCTATCTACTAGTATTGCAAAAAGTTAAGATATCTATTTTGCCTAGGAAAGCAAGGGTTTTAAAATTATCTACACTAAAATAAGGATAACTATTTTGAAACTTAATGAAATATCTTCCAAATAGTTCTAATAGCAAGCTAACACACTAGTCTACACAATCATATCTATTTGATCACTAATTGAATCCTACAATATTATACTTCAAACAAGAATCATATAGTTGAAAGCAAAATAAAGTGTCTTATTATTTTCTACATTCAAAATCTCTATAATACCCACATCTTGACCATATGATGATTATATAAAATTATATCAACTTCCTCCAACCATAATTTAAACCAATAAAAATTGTTGGATGTGAGTTTTATGTTATGTGCAAAAGTTGCATAATTGTTGTTAATGTTATCATGAAGAATTTTGACTACTTTTTCCATTTCTTAATAAAATTTCTCAATTTGTGTCATGTGTCAACATAATTACATCACAAATTAGTTAAGCATATCCCAAATCACATTAAATACCTATTCTAGACTCTTGTAGACTCCTATTGACCCTTTGACCAAAGTTGTCCAAAGTTGATCAAGTTGATATATACATGCCTAATAAGGTCAATGGCCTTACAATTAGGTCCAAAAACTACCAAAATTGTGTCAATTGATGCTTGGGATCTTATTAAACCCAATAAACTCATTGCAAACCATGAGCCTTCAAGTTCCTTTAATTGGCTATGAGGTGTCTCTAAATGATAAGTCTTAGGTGGATGAATCTCTATTCCCTCTTAAGGTGAGATTTTTGACTTTTCTTCCATGCTTTATGGTGTCATTATGACCTACCCAAACTACTTATGCTTTAGGTAATCCCCTTTACTTAACCTAAAATTACTTATATGTGTTCTTCCTAGACAAATTCAAAAAATTTATGACCAAAGTTATTTTAATCTTCATAGTTTTTCTTGTGGGGGTTTCCTCAACCATTCAACATCATCTTATTTCTGTATACGTATCTTAGAACCTAAAACATCATCACAATTATAGGAAATGTGATTTGAAACATTAAAGATAGATGATATAACTACGTTAGGAGGCAACCCAATTTCATAAGCATTAAGACTTGTGAACTATTCTACATGAATCGATATTCTTCATCATTAGTTTTGTATGGTTCCTCTTTGGTAGCCTTTATCTCTTTAAGTGTACCCATACCAAATCCCCAACTTGAAATGTAAACATCTCTCATCTTTATATATTCTTGCTCCATGTATTTGGCTATAATTGTACTTGGTCATGGATGTCCTCATTAAATTTCACATCAGGAATTGGTTTTCCATGATTCAATAACTAAGTGAGATCCAAGATCCCTTTATGATTCATTCTATACAAAATCTAAAATAGGATCTTACTTGTCCTTTTCTTGACTGAATTACTATAGGCATACAGTGTTAGGAATATAGTAGGGAAGTAAACTCTAAGAGGGGGGGAGGGGGTGTTAATCAACACTTAAAACTTTTAACCTTCAAAACATTCACCACACATTCATCTCACAATCTATCCATATAAACTAAAATACCAAATTAAGTATATACATCCATAGCATGAAATTAAAATATTCAACACATTTATGACACAAGATATTTGGTTAGCCAAAAACCCTCCAAAGACAAGGATAACTAGGGTGGAGATGAGACCCATAAATATTCAGTATTGTAGTAATAAAGTGTATCAAATTAAGGTTACAATGTTTTGATCATTGTTGTGGTTTCACATCCCAAACCCCATTTTGCATAGAAATGGGGACCCCCTACTTTATTTTTTAGCTTTTTGCAACCCTAGTCTAAGGTCTAAGTCTTTTCTAGGGTTTTTTGCCTAGTGTTTTAGTTAAATTGAGGTCCTGGTGTAAAAACTTAGATCTCAAAAAATTAAAAATTTGAAGGCACAAGTCTTTTATTTACAAGAAAGAGGCACACCAGCACACCTCATCAAGTGCACTAGTGCATCAAAGAAAATGTACAAGGGCATCACCCTTGATGATGCATAGTAGCGCAACCACACAACACCAAGGGGAGCCTAGGTTCATTCCCTCACCTTCTTTTTTCTTCCACAAAACACTTGACTACAAAGCCACACCTCTTGAAGTGCACCTTTGCACTCCACTTCTCCTACGCAAACAAAAATAACAAATTTCAAAAAAAACTCTTTCAAAAAATTTCTAAAGGCTTACTCCTAAATAGAGGTGCACAACTACACATCTCATTTTGTACATAACAACAGCCAAGTGAATATAAGGGTGGACATCAGTGCACCCCATGAGGTGTGTTACTAGGCACCCTATGTATTGAAACTTTGCAGAGGATAATGTACACCAGGTGCACCTCTACCTCAGAGGTGTGCCAGGTGCACTCTTTTTTTCTTATCAGAGGCTAAAATGAGGTTTTTGCATGTTTTGTAATATTTTTGTGCTCTCAAATTTTTTTTTTCATAATTAGGGTTTGTTTAAGGTTTGATTTTCATCTCTTTGGACTAGTGTTTACTTCTTTTTCTAGATAAAAAAAGCATCCTTAACATGTCAGGATCATAACTTTTGACCTAGAGCTCAAAAATCAAAACCATTTACATTGTCAAAAAGAAGAACAAAAAATATAATTTAATTCCCTAAAACAATGAGACTTCAGCTACCCATTTTTAGGGACCAACAAAGGTTTCAACTTGAAATTTTTTGAAGCAGACCTCCAAAAAAGCTAGTTAATAAAAACTTCCTAGAAAATCTTGTGAAAAATCTTCAAACGTTTGATCATTTTGGATAATTTGGATCGCTTGGTCTCTAACCAAAAAGGATAGGGTAGTTGGAGAGAAGAAAAAGATCAAAGATACAAAGCTTGGACATATAAACTAGAATACGTTTCTTGTCTTATGCAACTATTAATGACAAGATTCAACATAGGTGCCTTGGAATTTTAGATGGAAGAAGCAAGAGTTCAAATGTATGAAAGTTGTTTGTCTATAAAGAGAGTATAAATCATCAAAGGGATCAAATTAAGTGCACAAAAGTGATCTAAAATCCTATTTAAGAAAAACCCAAAAACCATTTTCAAAATTGGGAACTTTGATTTTTTTGTGAATTTAACACCGTCCACAAATTTCTTCTGAAATGTACTAGTGTGCTAGTGCATGGGGTGTTATTTTTTAGTATTGTTCTCAAATATTTTTGAAGAATTTGAAGGTGCACCGATAGTTAACTACTAGTACTAAAATTAGAGCTTTCTTTCCATGCATCGAAAATACATTCTGATAGCAATTTAACTCTGACAGACACCTAGTGAAGATGGAGCTTTTATTTTTAGCACCTTTAGACACTCCTACATCAATTGATGTCTCTCTCTTTCTTTTTTTCTCATTTTTTGTTTTTTTGAAAATATGTAAAGGCTCACACATCCAATCAATGATATAAATATGGATGGAGTCTTAATTTAACCACCAATTAGAGAGTCAAGTTATACATAAATAGATTTGTTTTATTAGTTTAGAAGCATATATTTGCATAAATATATCTCTCACTCTGAACACAAATTGAGGAGAAGATTTCCTATAAATTTAGGAATGTAACTTGTATTATAGATCACTGCCATTATTTTGCAATAATATATTCTTTTGGTGCTCACATTTGGTGTGTAGTAATTCTTGCCTGAATGTGTTATATTTTGTGGATGTATGTTCATAGAATGTAATTGAGAAAAAATTTATTGCTTTATTTCTAGTTGTGTGTTCTTTTAATTCTAGTGTTTGCTATGGGTTGACAAATTTTGATGACAAACTTAGTTTTAGAAGAGATTATTATATTGTTCCCACATAGCTTTTTGTCTTACATGAGCACACTTTTGTGGCCTTGTGATTTGATGAAAAGTGAAACATCTTATGGTTACTAAATTCTCATCAATGATTGCATCAGTAGAATTAAGGAAGTGTTGCTCCCATTTTCATTGGTTACCCACTCATCTTTTTGAAAGCTTAACTCACAGACATGTTGTTTCGATAGTTTATGTCCATTGGGATTTTACTTTCAAGTTATTTTCTTAAACTTCATGTTACCCTATCTTTGTTATTTTCTTTACTAACCCCTTGGTTAAATTAGAAATTCATATAGCTACATTGTTAGATTGTACTCTTAATAGGAAATACCAAAAAACATATCTCTTCTGTGGTTAATTTTGAAGCAACAAGCAGGTTGGCCATTTTATCTAAAATTGGTTCAAACCAATAAAGGCTTCTTTGTAAACATTCACATCTATCTTCAACTAAGTGGATTCTAGTAGGTCACAAGATCACCCAAAACCTTGGAGTTGATCCTCGGATTATCTTTTCAAGAAAGGAGTTTGGAAGGATTTCTACCATTAAGCATCGTGCAAAATGACAACTCAAAAATCATGAAACATTATCTACCCTATAAAAGGTTTTCCCTATTAAAGGCTTACAAGATTGTTAGATCTTACCCTATCAAAATATTTCAACACCCAGTTAAAAGTGTGCCTAGTAAAAGGACTTTAACTTACAATGAAGTAAGTGCCATGTTAAAGGATTTACAATAGCTTGTCAAGACTACTTTGTTAAGAGATTTAATAGATTCACCTATTAGAATGTCTTAGAAATAATCCTTTAATTAGCACTGTATTTCTTGATCTTAGATCACCTCTTTCCTGATGTATACTCGATCCTTTCTGATCAGATGTATCTCTGTTGTCTTCTAATACCTTGCTATATTCTCCTCTAACTGATTCTACAATGTATCTAAAATCACAACTCCTTAGTCACCATGAATTCTTTGTTTTCACATCAAAACTTCTCTCCTTTCTCCTTACAACATTCATAAAATTTTTAGGGTTTGTCATCCTTAAGAAGACCTACGTGACTTAGGGTTCTAGGTATAAATAAATGATAGTGATTCACCCATATTGCTACATTATCCTCTCCTTTTTTTAATTAGATGTATGTAATCCATAGGGATTCACAATTAAGATTTTTCCTTATCATCTAAGATCATAAAATAATCCTTAAGTTATCCAAAAATTGGTCTACATACAAGTTTCTACCATTACAAACAACTATGTCAAAACTATATAACTTGGCACTTGAAGTTCTTGATGCTTGGCATCAACTACAACTTCAATGCTGTAACTTGTCCTCTGAATGACTTGGCATCCATTGATTACTTTGCATCTAAATAACTTGTCACATACTATATGCTTGGCACTTGAGTGACTTGACACTTACCATTTACTTGGCACATACTAAATATCCTTCGCTCGGCATATACTATCTAACAACTTATTCTTGCCATGTATTACTTGTTCAACATGAACTAAGTAAATGACTTAAGTATATTGTCACTCATATGTCAAAACCAATCTGAGATTAACAATCTTCCCCTTTAACATGAGTGGCAAAAATACTTGGTCATTCTTGAATAACTCTGACCTTTAAGCATAACTCAGATAATATCCATTTACATACAAAATTTAAAAACTTGAAAATTTTGGAAAAACTTATGACTCGTTAGTCATTACTCAAAATTCAATAACTTCCCTTGAGTTGATTGTGTTGTTTTGTATCTGAACAAAAATCATTCCTCCTCCTGAGTAGATTTGCACAAGATGATGTGTGTACTTTGTTTCTATCATTGACTCCTCTTTTCTCAAAAAATAGTAGCTCCTACAAAAAATATTATCTCCACATACTTGTTTCTCCCCATTTTTGACACTAATGTCAAAGGGCTATACACTTATAATATGTTTTCCCAAAAACAATTTATGGAGGTCAAGCATAATTTTCAAAGTAGCATCCCAATTGTCACAAGCTACCTCCAATGATTTGATTTGGATGGCTAGCTTAGAAGCAAGATGTAAGAAGCCTTCATGAGTAGAGAGATCTAGATCTTTCTTCATGAGTGTTTTAGAATAGGCTAGTTCCTTGTGCAATATTTTCATATGTGGAGTCAAGATAGACTAGATGTTGATCAATTTAGACTTAAAGTTTGCTTCATATGTATGTAGTGTTTGGAATAAGGTGTCTCAACCTTGTATAATTCCTATTCTTATTATTTGTTTTGTAAATTTTATTTCTTGCAAATAATGTTGATGTGTCGACATATTGAATTGTGTGTAAGGAGATCATGGCTGAAATGGCTATGGCGGATTCCTATGACATGTAAGAGCTATGTTAGGAAGATTCAATGAGAGGTGAAGACATGTGGCAACAAAGATATTTGGGGTTCCTATTTTCTTAGAGAATGGTAAAACCTTAATATGGTTTACCTTTGGGAGTAGCCCTAAAGTGAAGCGCATGTTATAAGCATTTTTAGGGTTGCGAAGAGAGATGATGCAAAAAAGGTGTATTGTTGGTACTGTGAGTTTCTACTGAAGTCTTCTGTTGTCAATGTTGAACTTTCATTGCAAGTGTATTGTAACCTTGTGTTGAAGATAATACATTGTGTAGGTTCTGAAGGGGTGGGGTTGTTTTACCGAAAGGTTTTTTCCCACCGGAAAATCTTTGTGTTATGTGTTTCTTTCTTTGTCTATTTTCTGTATGCATGGTTGGCTGCAATACTGTTGTTTACATGATATTGAATCAATAAATGTAGAAGATTTTAATAGGATTTGCATCATACTTTCCTTATGAGATTAGTGTAGGAAGTTGTTTCCGCACCTGAGTTTCCTTACATGTATTACCGCTAACTAACTCTAGGATTTCAAGAGATTCCTAAAATGTTTCTCACTTTGGGCTAGAGATCTTGGTAGAGTTATACTAGAGGACTTCATGTGACTCTCCAAACTCATTGTGTGGCTCCTAATTTCCTATGTGAAGATTTTTGGATTGTACAATTTGGTGTAGAACGAGAAAATATTCTCTAATACCTTCTTCACATTATTAATATTGCTTGCTAACTCAACATGTTATAGTGCAATAGCACTTGATATCTTTTCATTAACTTTATTTTGAAACTTTCTTTCAAACCATTCAAGTAATTTCGCATTTGAATCCATTTCAATGTCATTAACCTTCTCAACTAAGATGGTTAGCTACTCTATGATAGGCTTGGTTTGTTCAAGTGGTGGTAGGTCAAATGCATCAAGAAAAATATCCTTCATATGTAGTAGAGCTTCCATCTACCTATGCTCCCTTCTAAGTAGTTCTTGCTCCTTTTTCCTTGCAAGATCATCCTGTAGTATGGCCATATGTTCAATAGTGATGGTTTCAAGATTTAACTTTGGTAACTCAATCACTTTTTCCAAGTTCACATCCCCAAATGATGTAACTTTAGCTATCCTAGATGTGCTTGGACCTAGCCTAGATGACTATAAAGGTATAGCTTCTATACTCAGCATATGAAGAGCTTGACTTGGAGGAGTAGAAGTTTGTAGCATAGTCACTAGTTTTTGTATTGCAAGTTGCTCCCCAACTTTTATACTCAAATATAGCTATATAGTCCTATCATGTGCTTTCTCTACATTCTTAGTTTTACCTTGATCTTGTGTTGTAGGTGCAAGAGTAGCATCCTATCCTATTTGTGCTTGTGTTCCTTCATCCTCTTATATTTCATCTTTATGCTCTCCAATTGTCTCACCCTTTTTATTTTCTTTTTTCTTTTCATTGTCTAAGAATGGAGCATTTTGTACCAATGTACTAATAGTAGATGTTGTTGTCTCCTTCCTTTGATATACCACAATAGGTAATATAGTTTGTACCATGGTAGAATTAGAAGGGGTTGTAGATATATTTTTTGTTTGAATTTACTCCCCTGCAGATGCCTTGTGTGCCTTCTCAGTCTCATAATAGCTCACCAGTATAAGATTTTCTCAAAGTTTGGCCTAGGTAGAGGATTCTACCAATATCTTCTTCAAGTCTTCCTCTATAAGGGGAGTGATGCTATAAGTGATAGTATCATAAAAATTCTTAATCTTTTTAGTATCAATATCTCTATTCAACTCATGTTAAGGACTGGGTGGTTTTCTATTACAACATCCTCGATATTTTTCTGCAATATGATGAATGCCCTTTATTTAGGTGCAATTTCCTAGTGTGCTTCTTTACTTTCTTTTCTATTATTTTCCTATCCAATTCTAGCATCACTTGTGCAAGTGTAGTTTCGTTGATTTTCCTTTCTATATTGAGACTATATTGCTACTTTTTCTCAACTCTTTCACATAGATCTTTTGGTAATGATTTGGTAATCTGAATTGGAGTTTTTTTGAATGTTTCCATATGACATATATTGACTCCTCTACATGATTCATCTCAATATTTCTAATTTTTTAAAACTCAATGTGTGTGAGACTAGATAAATTAGCATTGTTCCTCATTTTCTCACATATACTATCTAAATCTAAGGAAGGATGGTGACACAAAGAGGGAAAAGAATAACTAGGATAAATGCACACCCAGGAATCCAAACCAACCTTGCAAAGTAAACACAATGGATGAAAACACACAAAGAGAAAAACACCACTAAGAGAGAGAGAGAGAGAGAGAGAGAGAGAGAGAGAGAGAGAGAGAGAGAGAGATACTTTTATTAATTCATCAAATGATAAACATACACACCTAGCTATAAGACCTTCTGGATTATAGCTAGATACAATATACATTCAAGATCTAAGTTCCAGCTTAAAATTTGCATTTTTTAGTTCTACTCCCAATCAATGTACCCATAATCTCTCTCACTCTAAGCCTAAACACTCTATTCATAATTGCCAAAATGGCTTATAGAACATTCTAGAACATTACATAATAGAAAGGCCAACCCAACAACTATATAGACACATCCCAAGAAAAGATCTTATCATAAATGTCATGATCAAAATAAATCTCACAAGCTAGCTCACACCAAAAAAGTAGAAAACACATCCAAAATACTGATGCTCAGTATCAATAGGAAAACTTGCCACATGAAGGATCACTCAGTACATTAAGAATAGCTTAGCACACATTATGGAACTTGGCACATACTATAGAGTGAGGTGGGATAACACATGAACCTAAGTGTTAACATGACATGGAAAAACCTTAGCTTGGTTTAAACAACAAAATTACTAGCACTCAACAATTGTAACAACTTAGCAATGACTATAACTCAGCAACAACTGGCAAAAAGAACATAATTGAGCAAGATAAGACATCAAGCTAGGATGCTCCTACATTAGACAACCAGGATAGAAGGAAATGATTCTCCTAAATCATGCAAGTGTCACAACCCACTAGTACATAGGCGCCCATTTTTGACCAAAATTTTTTACCAAAGGCCTATTTGGGTTGTTAAATTCATTTTTTTTAAAAATGGGCCCGACATTGTCAAAAGTTTGACCATGGTTGAGTTGGTAGTCAAAATTTCAACCTTTCGAACATATGATGTGATCATAAAAAAGGTCATGGCAGTGTTAATTTTGATTTTGTGTGCATGACTGCAGCAGGTGGGAGTTTGGCGTAGGGTCAACAGGAGAGGAGAGGTTTTTGGTTATACTTCTTTTGTTGGGGAAAGAGAGAAGCAGAAGAAAAGGTTGTAGAAGATAAAAGGAGGAGAATTTTTTTTTCACATTTGAAATTTGATTTAGGTACTTTCATTTGGGTTGCTCAATTTCTTAATATGCCTTGATGTTTCTTCTAGTGCTCTATTCTATGGTCTTGAGGTGTGTTGGAATTGCTGAAACAACTGATTAGTATTACAACTTAACATCTATTTATTTCTTTTTTCTATTTTTTTAAAGTCTTGGTGGAGTCATCTTTAAGTTAGGATGGATATCTCCATGCTTAGAATGATAGCCATGCCTTGATGTCGGGTGAGATTTAGATCATAAACTTAGGTTTATGAGGACTTGTGCCAGTTAACTTTATTGGATTATATTTGTTGTATCATGCTTTTTAATTCAATTGAATACAATATATTTGTTTAATGTTTGAGATCATACAATTATCTATAGTCAGGATGAGAGAGCTGTAATTTATCCATTTTCTTTTTTATAGCTCTCTCATTTTGAGGATGGATCATGGAGTGTGGTGTAAACTATTATGCACATAGAATCTTTAGAAGAATGACACAGTTATTAGTTATCATTATTTATGGACTATGGAAACCTAATATCTATGATGGATTATAGTTTTCTAAAGCTATCATAAGTAATGAGTCTAGGTCATGCCTTGGGAAGATTTTGGTGAAAGAAATACCTATATATCCTGGGCTCTTAGCTGAAGAGGTTCTCTAAAACTTCAACACAACAAAAGACTATTAGAATTTCACCTAGCTTGCTCTATTTCTATATGCTATATGCTCTGTTAAATTTACCAAGATCCTACACCTGGCTTGCTCAGTTGGAGTAAGTGACACAAAAAATTGGTTGTCTTAATGAGGTGGTAAAATGTCTTTGGAAGATTTGAACATAAATTTTTACTCTTAGGGCCCTCAGTGAATATGTAACTTACCTTCTAAGCTAGGTTAAATATACTCTAGACCTTCATTAAACTTGTTCTATTTTTGTATTCTATATGTCATGTTAAATTTACCCAGAGTCTGTGCCTCTCTTGATCAGTTGGAGTAAAGTGCAAGGAGTTTTGAAAGTATTAATGAGTGTGCAAAATGTCTTTTCAACATATCAACAGGCATTTGAACTATGAGAGCCTTGAATGAATATGCAACTTAGCTTTTGAGATCTCCACTATAAAGGCCAGTAGATTTTACAAATAATGAGTTATTGTACCTTATTTCTTTCAAGATCTTCACTATAAAAGCCTTCAGCATATAGTTGTTTTCATGGGACTTTGCGCCCAAGTTTTATTGTTAGTTCTTTATTTATTTAAACTTGGTTGCTCTAAATTCACTAATATTTTGGTGCCATTGTCAGCGTAGGGGGGTAAAATGATTAGCTCTTCTAAAAAATTCCCATGTTAACTAAATCTTTCTTGGTTGTTTTTATTTGTAATTTAGGAATTGTTCACTTTCTTTTCTGACACTTCTTTTGGAAATGATTCAATTGGCTCTTGTTTTCTGATCATAAGGGTTGTTGGGTGTTCAATGGTATAGGTGTTATTGATTCTTGTCAAGTAATAATTGAATTGGCTCAAGCTAAGTGTTTTGAACTAGTTTGTCGGGCTAGATCTTTGCAGTTCGATCATAATGGGCACCAACTTGAACAATGATTTGATGTTCCTCATTTTGTAGTTTCTAAATGAGAATAGGTTCAGTGAAACGGCTCGCAAGTAAGTGTTATTTCTGGTAATTTTGGACATGGTATTGTTTTAGCATTGTAATTCAATTGAATAGCTCAAGTCTCTTTTTGTCTTCTTTTGATGTTTAAAATACTATGATTTTGCATTTGCTTAGGTTGGAACAAGAGTCTTGTTGCTACTTTAACATGGAATATTTTGAATCCCAAGTTCTGACTAGAGAATGGGATCAAGCCAACAATTACCTCTCTAGTTTTATAATAGTCGAAGAGAATTTCCACTCTACAAAAAACTTTCTATGAGATCAGGAAACAAAAATATTTAGAAGCATTGGACATGTAAGCAGTATTCTCTATTGAAATTTGACTAGTATTAGTGCTTGTTGGATGTGTTGTGAAATGCATTTCCTACATGGACACTAGAAACCTTATTTTGGCAACCTCTAATGATTAAGAATTCATATTTTTAGGCTTTTTTTGTCGTGAAAATTGGGCTTTGTGTTATATTTCATCTTTCTCTTTGTAAGAGGTGATTTTGAGTTTGTAGTTTAAATTTAACACTAATAGATGATTTTTTTCAATGCCCACATCTTAGATACTAAAATTAAGTGCTAGCTATGTATTCTAAAGATATTCATGGTTCATATTGGAGAATGTTTGTTGGTTTTTTTTTTTTTTTTGTTTTTTCTAGTCATTAAATATTTTGTGAATTTTGTAGACAGTTATTTCAAGATTATGGGTTTATGGTTTTGACTACTCTAAAAAACCTTTCTTTGAGATCAAGAAATGTAAATATTTAGAAGCATTGTACATGTAAGAAACATTCTCTATTAGAGTTTAAGCATAGGTTCAATGTAAGGCTAATTGATGATTTTGTTCAATACTTCTATTTTTGTCATTGGGATAATGCTAGCTTCTTATTCCCAAACTCTTCATGGTTCATATTTGAGATGTTTGCAGATTTTGTTTGTTCATTTAAAATTTTCTAGTCTTTTCATATTTTGTGATATTGTAGACAATTATATGAAGGTTATGGGTTTTAGGTTGTAATTTCTTTAGCTATATTTTTATTATACAGCATAGAGTTTTTTAGGTAAAAATTTCTGATTAGTTTTACACTTTTCTAGGAAAGAATATGCAAGAGTTGTGGAAATACTTAGAAAGGATCTCAAAGTATTTGAAGATTTTATTAGTGGAATTTACAAAGAGCTTACAGATTTAGTACCTCTAGGAAACATCAGGTAGTGCTTTGTTTTATAACTTTTTAAAGCTGTCCCACTTTCTATTTTTTGTGTTGGTTCTAATTTTAAAACATAATTTGGTTCAATGTAGGGAAAATGAGCAGCTTTCAAATTATGGGGATACAATATCTCAATGGCAACTAGTTTTTCTAGACCTGCAAATGTTTATAAAGGGCAACCCTCAAATTTGCAATAAGCTGAAATTTCCACACATCAACACTTCTAGGTTAAGGATCCTCATAAATCAAAGGTCAGACTTCTCTCCTTACATTTCCACTATTTCCAAACTTGGTTAAAGAAAAACTATTACTTTTTGATAGTTGTAAGAGTTGCATTATAGAGTTGCCGGAAATATATTGCACTCACTAAAAATAGTATCTTCAAATGAGAGATGTTTGATTGACTTAAGGAACTAGTTAGTAATAATTAAGAACTAATCTAACACCAATTACCTCATTCCAAAGATGAATCATGATAAAGCTCAAGTAATTTGATTAGAATTTTATTAAATGGAGCCAATTTCATGTTTGTTAATCACTTTTTAATTAGCAATCTGCAAAATGTTTGAAAACAATTCTACCTATTTGGATAGTGCAATTTTTTAATTCAAAAACCCATTAAGGGTTAGATTTTCTACTTCAAGAGGGGATTATTTCTAATTTTTTTAAAAAATTCTTACAACTAGCTCATAAGTTTTATATGCCTATTTTCCCAGTCTAAATTGGCAGGATCATCATTGCAAACACCCTACTTCTATTCTTGATATCAAAACTTTATTTTTTGATCACATATGTGCACCTCCTGGTGGATCTCAAAGCCACAAAATTTAAAAATAATTCTATTGTTGGAGTGATTCACCATTGTATACCTTATTTCCCTATGCCTTTAGATGTTGTAAGTTGTGTTACCAACCAATATTTGAAAAAAAATTATACTCACTCCATATCTTAACTATTCAAGTTATAGGAATTTCTTGATATCATGCCCTCTATCAGTAACACACCTTTCCTTTGATTTATTAAAGTCATTTCCATAGGTAGTTGATCTCTTTGGTAGATGAAGGTTGTCTCTTACAAGATGGATGGCAAATTCTGAGCCTTCCATATTACATCCTCTTGTACCTTCGAGCACAAACAATGCTTTCCTACCTCAGAATGGAGGTAAATATTTAATGGGTCTATAAAAACTTAATTTTTTAATCAATCAATTTCTTAGTCATTCATGAATGTTTATTATGGGATGTTGGTTTCTTAATTACTTCTCTTTCTTCATATCTAAATTTCAATAGGATCTACCTCCTCTGGCAAGGAATAAGCAACCAAACAATGTATTTTTTATATATGTTTTAGTGTGTGATTCTTTCAGCAAGTTTGTAGAAGCAAATTAGAGCACCCACTACAAATATTACTAAATCTGATTATCAATTTGTGACTCCTATCATTGTGAGGCTTCTAAGGGCCAATAAAATTATGAAGGTGAAGATTTTTGATGCAGATCACCTAGTTTTGGAGGCTCTTGTGGGTTCTGGTATTTAGGTCATGGTGGGCATTCCAAATTACATGTTGAGGCTTATGAGCGTCTCTTCAGTAGCTGCAGACATGTGGGTTCATGATAATGTCACTAGATATGTCTTCAGAGGGGGAAAATAGACCATTATATTTTTAGTATAGATGTTGAACTTTGTATTCAAGTAAATAGGAATGTTGTTGCTCCTTGACCTAAGATCTTTCTTTTTTGGATTCAACACATTGAGAAAGTTACTTATTTTTTTGACCCATGTCAAAACATGCCATGTTGATTTGTTTGGTCCTATTTCACCCCCTTCCATAAACTTATATTGGAGCTCATGAGGGTGTTTTGCAGATGAAAGGGAGTGAGTGGTGAAAATTGTGCATTAATCTGCCATTGAATCTAAAATATGGGAAGAAACTTTACAAATCTCTTAACTTAGTCCCATTACAATAAAGAAAGAGGGTCATTGAAAAAGTGTTTATCAAGCCATCACTAATTAGTTTCAAGGTCTCATCTCTCCATTATTTTTAAACATATGGTATACTAAACAAGAGCATAAGTGCTAAAATACATATGTCAAAGATGGAGGCGAGGTTGTTTAAGTTTATAGCTTTGTTTACATCTTGATAGAGTGTATAGGTTTACAAGCTCACTTGTTAGCTTATCCAAATTTTGTGAGTTTAAAGTTCAAGAATTGGTTTAGACTCCTCCAAACCTAATAATGAAGAACCCAAAATAAAAATACTACATTTATCTCTTAGTAAATCTTTAATCACAATGATCAACATTGGCATATTTTAGTGTCATCATTTTATGATAAGTTGACATAGATGCCATTGTGACCATATCCCAATGTAATTATTATAAAAATTATTCTTACAACTAGAATCATCAAGTAGTAGCTTGCTAATGCCATTTTAAAACAATCAAAATCTACCCACCTTTGATAGATTTTATCACATTCTTCTATATAATTTTAACTTTTGAGATAAGCTTTGCTAATGCATAATTATATAACTCATGATATCATTGTACAATGACTAAACTTTCTTAAAAGGATTATCACTAAGTTGTGGGAACATATAGTTGTGTTTTAGTGATGGGAGAGTGAAAGCCTTTCTTGTGTTTTACACATTCTTAATCATGCTAGAAATTTGATTTCTATCTCAAAGCTTAATTATTT
This sequence comes from Cupressus sempervirens, assembly GCA_028749045.1. NCBI lineage: Eukaryota > Viridiplantae > Streptophyta > Pinopsida > Cupressales > Cupressaceae > Cupressus > Cupressus sempervirens. The sequence continues at coordinate 830,289,052 of CM053787.1, read as the reverse complement.
AAAGTTGCAAGCAATAGTTGATAAGTTTGGTTCTAGGTTAGTAGGAGAGAATTTAGAAGTTGCTAAAGGATCCCATATAGAGATTTTGTATAGGTCGAATGTTGTCATTAATTGCAGCTTTGCCAATGTAGTTGATTTCAAAAATACATTTATATTGTGTTTGTGCCACATTGGAGAAAAATAGTTTTGGATGGGTGGGCTTTACAATCCTACTTTTAAATGCCTGGCAGTATTGTAGACATCTAGACAATGTGTAATCCAAGACACATTGAATAATTTTGATCTGTTCATTAAATACCTACTTGCATAAGTAAACACAGTTCTTGGCTATGAGTAGGTGGACTTTGGAATCTTGTTTCTAAATGCTTATTAGCACTATAGATGTTCATGCAACACAATGTCTGATGGGCATTGAATAATTTGGACCTCTATTGAATATTATTCCTGCAAAAGAATTCAATTCTATCAAAAGAGGACTTCACAAATTTTAATCTGAATATTCACCTAGCAATAATGTGTAGTTTAAGATGTGATTTATTATAATATTTCTAATGAATATTTTCCCTTTTAAGTAAATTCAATTACTTTTTATGTGTGAGTGGCCTTTCTAGAAGAGAATGGTGTGGGACATATCATATAATCTATTTTTGGTTTAGTTCTTAATAACTAGAAAAATGTATTAAGGCTTTTATTCTCCTATCTTGTCTTGAATCTTTTATGGGAATTTGTAACAGTCCATAACATCTACAACCTGCACTAAGAACTCGATTCATCACCATAGCACTTAGTTTGCAATATGAAAAAAGTAGGTTGTTTCACCTCAAACTCACTGAAGATAGTTTCAAAATCCAAGTTGTCCTTCTCCTAGGGGATAGGCTTGGCTGTATATTTTTAATAAACAGGTTGAGATAACAAGAAATTCTAATGGTAAAGAAAATGTTAAATATCCATGGCATGGGGCATCTGATACAAGTATATCATCAATTATACTACATGGCTTTAGCAATAATAGATTAATGAATTGTGGTCCGACATATGGTGTTGGTGTTTATCTTGCTCTTGAAGATTGCTTCTACCTAAGGTATAAAAGATTATGATCAAATATGATGTCTTTGGTGGCAATTTTTTTTAAATGTTTGAATTCTAGAATATTCTTTCCTTTAATACGCATATTCTTTATTTAAGAAGGAATGTTTGACTAACTAGTACTGCTTATTCTTTACAGTGTTCCATTCTCAGAATTGGACATTAATGGGGAATAGTATGCTATGTTGTGGTGAGTTATTTTGGGGAATGTTGAGGAAGTTTGATGCAGAGCCTTCCAATATCCCCTTAAGGAACCCTATTCAACTCAAGGACTCAACAACATCTTGGAATCCACTCAAGGAATTAGAGTTCAACTCAATGATCAAGTAGAAGTCTCTAACTTTAGGAAACCAACAAAAAACTCCTCTTGAATAGGTTCACTCCCCTAAATCATTTCAACCAACTTATCAACTCACCTTGCCTTTGTTTCAACTTCCATCTCCTTGGGAATACTCCTAATTAACCCCTCACGCAACCAACTCTTGATCTCTATACTCAAGGATTCCCTTGATCCTTGAAATGCTTCAATACCCTTCAAATATCATAACTAAGAAGTTTCAACCTTCTCCAATCCTCAGTTTTATCCCAAACCTCAAAACTACCTTCAATAGGACTATCTTACTAGCCCTGCTCAATGAGTAATTTGCACTTTACTCTCAAACTTCCCAAACAACCTAGTAACCTCTTTACCTTTTCAAGTACTCTTTATTGAGTTCTTCAAACCCTATGAATCCCATCCCTTCAACCTATGATCGATGAACCTTTCTATGATTATTCCAACACTTGATCTCCTTTACATCAAGATTACACCTCTACAATTGGCTTTACCAAAAGCATACTTTGGGTATCTCCATAGATTATTCTCATATTGTAGTGACGTAGCTCTTTATTTTTCAAGTCATCAGAGAAGTAACCTTTTATATTTCTATAGGATGGAAAACACCTTTGACAGAAATGCTTTCTAGGGAAAGAAACGCTTTGAAGCATTTTCCCTTGTTTCAATCAGATAATTTGAGATGAGATTTCAAACATGGATTCACCATTACGGGATCAGATGAATTTTTTTCACTATCACGCCTAGTCTTGTCCATGCATAATTTTTTTTGAATTGAACACAATCCATGCTAGTGTATGAAACATAATAGAATTTTTTCATTTCCATCAGTGAGCTACTGAAAACCCACAGGCTTGTTTCTCTTCTCAAAAATGGATTTTACCTCAGAACTTTTACTTAAGAGCTTCTTAGTTTGTCTTGCACTTTGCTATAACTTTCCATAAGAAGTTAAGAAAGTGTACATCTTTAAATACTATCGTTACTTTGGTCTTTGAGTACATGCTTCAATTTCACTAAGTCGGATAGCTATCCAGATTACTCAAAATTTGAAGGAAATGAGAATGCAGGAATAAGCAAGAAGAAATCAAATCAAGGAAGACTCACTTCTTACTGGGAAGATGCTTAAAATATATCCTAACAAAACCTAAATCACCTAAGCCCCATATGCATTGAAATGAAAAGAATCATACATGGAGGACTAAAGAAAGGTAAAGCAAGAGAGACTCGAAAAAAGATGGAAAGTGGGAGACTAGGGAGGTCGATGAGAAGTGAGTCACCTAGAGGCTACCTCGACAAGTATTATGAAAAAAAATGCAATGAATTACCAACAACTACAAACCCAAAGGGGAAAGACTAAAAGTTGGCAACATATATATAAATATTTAAATGATATATAATATTCAGATATATTATATATTAATAGAATTAAGTAATATCATTGAATTTAAGTTTTTTCAATGTTTCTAATTTAAAATTTGGATCTTATTTTAAAAATATAATTGAAATTACCATACACTAAGTAAAATCTAGATTTAAAAAATTAAGCTATCATCATGAGCTCACTACTATATATAAATATGTTTCATACATTTTAAAATAGCTTAAGATAAGTTTATCATAAGAAAAGAAGAACTTTGTATGGATAGACACTTTATCTATATAAAAACCAATATTTTTAGACAAAACTTCCTGAATTATCTCAAGTTCTATTTTATAGAAGTAGAGATCATCAACATACTATTATTTAACTAATCTTAGTAAAACTATACTTTATTCAATATTGATAATGATAATAACATTTTTTCTAGAAATGATAATGAGGTAATTCTTTTAGTGTTCAATTTATAACATCAATATCTAGGGGATGCATTTGGTTTAATTCATTTTGGTAAAATATTAAATAGTTTATGAAGTTTGACATCAATCATAATTCAAACATGCATTGATTTTGACACAGATAACTTGAAATCAATTTATCATAAATAAAATTTTCTTTTTTTAATACAAAGCTATCTCAACAACCTATTTCCTAGATTTAAAAAAAAAAAAAAAAAAACCTAACTTACAAATTTTCCTGAAGTGTTAAAGTAAGTTGATGTTCAATCATTAATGAACCTATAATGAATTAAACTCATATTTTAAAGTCTTAATGAATATAATATGTATTACACTTGTAGTCATCGGAAAGCTTGCTCCAAGCAACATAGATTGGTTTTTTTTATTTTATAGTAGAGGATCACTCGATCTCAATTTTGGGGGTCAAAACCACCAATTTCAATTATTTTTTAAGAAAATAACCCCAAAATTTTATAAATTAATGTGTTCATACAAATACTATGTTCACACAAACATATTTAGCATGTTTGCGCAAACAATTGTTCACGCGAATGCACAAGACAAAACATTATGTCAGTCAAAAATTTAATTTGATAGGTTCACGCAAACATATAAAAAAGCTGATGTTCATGTGAACATTCCAATAAACAAATTTTGATGTCACTTAGGTAGTGAGGACAAAATTTTGAATGTGAAGCAAAATTTTATAAAATTACTACAAAAATTTTATAAAGTTACTACGAATTTTTTAAGGCAATGATAATTTTTTTATTTTTATAATTTTTTGATGGGAAATAAGAAAGGAAGACAAAAAAAATGCAGGGAATAGATCTCATGAAGTAGAACAAAGAAATCTTCAACTAACTTTGGCATGTTATCATCAAATTAAACAAGGTTTTTAATATTATATATATATATATATATATATATATATATATATATATATATATATATATATATATATATATATATATATATATATATATATATATAATTTATCTATTTTTATGGTCTTGAATTTAATTATGTATCAATCTTATTTTTTATCTAATTTGATTCATTTATAAAATTGTTTCAGACAATCAACAAGTTGAAGGTGAAGAAAATGTTGAAGGAGGCTCAATAGAAGTAGAAGAAGTGCATATGGGAGAAGGTTCATGATTGCTCCCTATGGAATCTCAAATAATGAATGTTGAAGAAAGTTCAAGATCACTCCCTTGAGAGGTTCAAGTAACAAAAGTCAGAGAAGGGTCAAAATATTTTCCTATAGAATCTCAAACAATGAACGTTGGAGAAGGCTCAAGATCTCTCCCTATAGAAATTCCAATAATAGAAGTCAAAGAAGGGTGAGGATCAGGTGCAGGAAATGGTATGGAAGAAATATTAAATATTTTCTAATCTCTAAAGAATGGAATTTCTCATAAAAATTTAGATCATTTACTTAAAATGAATGTGGATAAATTGAGAACATTTGCAGCTACTATTCAACCCTTAAGTTTGTCTAAGAAAAGGTCAATGAATAAGAAGATAAGACAAATAATAACTAAATTTGATAACATTGAAACACTTGAACAAGTTTAGTTGCTTTCACTTTTTCTTACACAAAGGGAGTTGCAAGAGGCATTAAAAAATTTAGGTGTAGACACAACATCAAAGAAGAGAAAATTTTCTAACATGCAAACTAATGTGGTTGAAAATGTTAAATAGGGTTTGAGAAACACAGGAAAGTAGTCTTAAACTAAAGATAAGTCAATGGCAAGAAAAGTGATGTTGATGTCTATTGTAAATAAGAATATGACCCAAAATAGACAAATATCTTCAATTTTGTCTGATATGGATTTTAGTAGGAAAACAATGATTGAATATGTTAAAAGAAGGTTAATTCTGGATGGCATTACTATGGAAGGAAATTGGAAAATTATATGTAGATCACCTCATTCTAATAGGATTGATGAGGGATTCAAAAATTTAGTCATATCATTTTGGATTGATAACACTCTTCATTCATCAAATAATAGAGATGTTATCAGGCATAGGATTATATATGGTAAATATGAACATCATATAAAACATTGGTTGGACACAACACAACATGAGTTATATGTGTCATTTTGCAGTGAACATCCTAATGTAAAAATTGGGCAAAAATAGTTTCATTAATTGAAGCCATACTTTGTGAGGTCAAACAAAGTGTTTAAACCATGTTTTTTCGTCATCATATTGAGTTTGATCTCCACTATCAAGTATTTCAAAAGTTTGTAGAAGACACACATGGTTTTCATGCTTCTCCTCTTAGTAAGAGAAGTGAGTTTATCTCATGCATTCTATGTGACTAAATAGATGATCCAACTGGTCAAAGAAATTGCATCAAAGGATTATGTGAACATGTGGTGAATTGGCTCTATTTCATTTGGAAATTGAAAATATTGATGTAATTAAAAAATTGAATTGCAAAAGTTAAAAGTATGTGAATAATGAAACAAAGTTGGGGAAAGAGACAGAAAGGTTGGAATATGTTGAAGAGGAGTTACCTATTGTAACATTTATGGACAGATTTAAGAATTCAATTCAATCTTATATTTGTCACACATTTTTTACAAAGTGGGAAACACAATAGTTTCAAACTTTGAGAGATAATTTCCCACTTGAAATGATTGTATCAGTCATTGATTTTGCATAGAACTATTCCTTTGTTCGTCAAAAAGAAATTCATTTATATTATTTCTTTTCTAAGTAGGTCACTATTATGGTACATGTTTGTTATAGACATGCATAGTTAGATTTGGATGGTGTTCAGAGTACACTTGAAGCATGAGTGATTAAAAAAGAATATCACTCTTATATAAGTGATGATAAAGAACAAGACATTCACTATGTAGAATATTTCTTCGATGTGTTCTTTTCTTATTTGAAAGAAAGAGATATAAATATTGATAAAAATTATGTTTGGTCTGATGGATGTACCACACAGTTCAAATCATCTAGACCATTTTATGCATTATGTAGATGTTATCGTAATGAGAATATAAAACACATATATAATTTCTTTGAGAGTGGGCATGGAAAAGGTGAACATGATGGTGTTGGAGCTTGCATCAAATGTGCTTTGTGAAACTATCAAATGAATTATCGGGGAGTTCATATAAATGATGCACATGATGTTATTGAATGGTGTAAGACACATTTTGCATTAGACAAGGTCAGGACATCATCAAGAACAAGTTGATAGGTACCACAGAGAGTCTTTTGGGAGATAATAGGTATGTATGTGTACATTTATTTAAATTTTATGCAATTAAGTTTTAAAATTTCATTTTTTATCTTGATTGGTTGAATTCTAAATTTAATTTTTCCATATTTTCAATGTAATGAAATTTCAGGTGTTAATAGAAAAAATATGCATGGTTGCAAGGTGATATAAAAGACACATTTCTTACATTCGGTCATGAGTACAGATAATTTCATAATTGGACATTGAAGACAAGAGAATACTCATGTTTTTGTGATAGTTGCATTGATGAATATTATCAAGAATGCATCAATCAAATACATGGATGTACAGGTGCATGGATTTTAGTACCACTTGATGTTACCGATACATTTGATAAAGATGTTGAAAATTTTGATGATATTCCATTATTTTTTGATGATTATAATTATATCTCTGGATTGGTAATAGTGGGTAAGTGTCATAAAAATTAATATCAACTTGCCAATTAATCTGAACTTGTTATTTAATTATCAATGAACTGCTTATATATTGTACATGTATGTATACTTTTTCTATAGGAGATGTCTTTGTAGTGATTGTTGAGCATGGAAATTATGAAGGTGTTAGTTATTATTTATGGTGATTTACTACAAAGAGGATAAATTTATATGATCCTGAAGAAAGTGATGAAATGTTGTGCCCCATAGGTATTATACATACATGTGCACATACAACTTTAAATCTATCAAATTTTAAAATATTTAAATTTTTGGTGTAGGTTTTGTTGTGATATAGGGAACATATTTCAAGAAAGACAAAATAGTCCAACACATAATACATTTTGTTGATTATCAACTTGACACCAAGGTTTTAAAATACAACCACCTACTTGTTGCTACTTGCTTTATTTGCATCTAATCAAATTTAAGCATGTTCGTCACAAGTGGAGACTAGACAGTGAACATCATTAGAAGATATTACATGTTAGAAGTGTACATCACGGTTGAATTGACCTTTGAGATGGTAGATAATTGAATTTTAATCAAATTTTAAGACCTTTAGATGTAGACAATTAGAAGAGATGAATGTTATATTAATTTAGTAATATTATCTTAAGTATATATTAGTTCTTCTTAAGACTTACTTTATTATCATTTAAATTAATTTAAAGTTGTCTGCCTTGATATATCAAATTTTAGGACCTTTAAATGTAGACAATTAGAAGGGGTGAATATTAAATTAATTTAGTAATATTATCTTAACTAGTTATTAGTTCTTCTTAAGATTTATTTTATAAACAAATTGAATAATTTAAAGTTGTTTTCCTTGATATATCAAATTTTGGGACCTTTAAATGTATACATTTTAATAATATTAATTACCATGGATGAAGATTGTTAAGAATATTATGTTTTGTAAAAGTTTTTTAAAATAGTGTATTGGCTTACCTACTAGCATATTTTTATCCACATAAAAAAAATATGTATCTTTAGTCCTACTAATTCATTTAAAAATTAGAAAGGATGAATGATATATTAATTTAATAATATTATCTTAAATAGATATTAGTTCTTCATATGATTTATTTTATAATAATTTGAATTAATTTAAAGTTGCTTACTTTGATATATAATGAGATGAAATTGTCATCCTAGGACTCATTAGTATGGAACTAATGAATAATTAGAACTTATAAATGTGTTATTTTAATAATATTACTTACCAAATTAAACTAAAGATTATGTTATCATTAGTTTATTAAAAATCTATATATTAATGTTAGTTTATTGTAGGATCATACTCTTAGTTATCATTAGTTTATTAAAAAATTATATATTAATGTTAGTTTATTTTAGGATCATAATCTTAGTTTAATAGTTTATTAATGTGTTTTTAAATGCATATATTTTATTATTTTTCAAAATTACAAATTAGGTTCATAGACCAATTTGGAACTTCTTCATATTTAGCTATTGAAGTAGGCAAAGAGAAGTTAATTTGATTATTTTATAATGATCACAAATAAATCTAAAGTTTAAAATCTATAATCTAATTCATGAAGAATGTTCTACTAAAATAGAAAAATATACATATACATATGTCTGAATAATAAACATCTACATCTAATATCTCTACTAAAATGCATGTATGCAAACTGTAAGTCTTGAATAAACATGTATGTAGTAAAATATAAATAGTCAAATACATGTCATCCAACTACTGAAGCACTAAATAGTCAAATAAATGGTAAAATGTACATGTCATCAAGGTACTAAAATACAGATGTATGTAAGTCTCCAGAATATACAAAGTCTCCAATATATAAATGAATCAAAATATATATAAATCTACTACTACTGGAGGGACCCCTCAAGACGCATACAAACAGAATGACCCTCTAATCAAGTCTCTTGTACATCTTATGTTTGAGGTGTAACAATCGAGCCCTGCAAATATATATACATTAGAACTATCTAAACATGTGTGTGTGTGTGTGTGTGTGTGTGTGTGTGTGTGTGTGTGTGTGTGTGTGTGTGTGTGTGTGTGTACATGAATCTGAGTGCATATAGTTTGAAACATAAATAACTTTACAAACTATTTAAAACTTTTATCTTGGCACTATTGGGTGTCTCAGTAGAATCCCCTCTTTAACATACATGCCTTGACCCAACACTATATGTAATCATGTGCTTGACAACCTGTGCCTGCATGATTTATTATAACTTTAAAATATCTATTTGAACTATTTTTAAATTTCATATATTTAAATTTAAAGTATTATATATATGTACCTAGGTCTCAAGAGGTGGATGGTGATCATAAGACTCCATCATATCATCTATCGATGCACATCTAGTATCAACATCCTATCCTAATACACTAGCATCATCTCTTGAAACTTCAACACCTACTTAACCACCCTCAATGCCACAATCTCCTAAAGCACCCTCATCACCAGGATCTCCAACTACTAGTAATGATGTATGAAGTGGCATGTGTAACTGGCTAGGTAATGCTATAGAATCAGTGTTGGGTCATAGTAGCATGTTCATGTATGATGAAAATCCCATGCTCAAACTAGTATCAATCTCAAATAGCAATTGTAACTACTCACCAATATCATCAAGGCCCTTAGCTATGTTCCTGACATCTCTAGCTCATATGCTTGAACCACCTATACAGTAGCATGAGCCTAGTGTAGAATGTTGTGAGCTATGTTGTGTGGTGACTATCACTAGTGTGGTTTGTGCCTATTGAACTATGGGGCTCTAATATTTTCTAATGGTGTACATCATTGACTGAACTAGTTTCCCCTATGTATCAAAAACATAACTAACACCCTACAATAGATCCTCCAAAAAATAGAGTGCTAGACCCATATGTGTGCATTTTTTAGAAAGAGCATGATCATTTCCTGGTACTGGTAGTCCAGCAACTCTCTATGCCTCATCAAGGGAGGTTCCTAGAGTGCTACTCGAAGCCTTTGAAGATTGTCAACCTAGATGACTCCATCGAGTGTGAATATAGTGATCGAGAGTGTCAAATGTGATACTAGCATCCACAAATGCAATGTGTCCAATACTTTCAATTACTCCCTTGTGGGAAGCAAGGACAACTCTATCTACAATAGAAGCTAGTGTTGGATTCACTAGAGGATGTCTCTGTCCAATGAACTATCTAACATTTGGAGGTGGTAGCATTGTGCACTATGATATTGGTCATGATCTTCAATCTAACCATACCCCTATCCGCAATAATTTGGAATATCTAAGTAGTTGACATTGAGCCCCATGTACAACTCAACATACAACTGTTGTGCAAAATAAAGATATCTCTAATTGTTATTAGGATAATGACCATGTGCGGCTAAGAAACAAGGCTAGATCATGCTAGCAACAATAGGATTGCTACAATGTGTCACTTGATAGCTTCTCACTCTACCTTATGTACCCTCATAAGATGGAAACAAATCTCGTTTGATGACATATTTTGGGGCCACCCTCTTGACATCACCAAAAGATGCATCTCCTAAAATCTTAGCTCTAAGCTCCCTAGATATGGAAGTTAATATATCAGGGGTAAATGAAGGATGAGCTCTAAATCTAGCAGTGAGATCCTATAAACTCCTACATATGGTCGTACATATGTCTCTATATAAACCATCATTGCGAGAAAATATAGACTACTCTAATCTAATAACCTCTTCCTCTACAAATAAAAATAATGCATCAATATCAATGCATGGAGGTACCATAGTAGGAGCTACAACAAGAACTCCAACATGAGCCACACTAGGACCTCAAGCAAGAGCCACACCAGGAGCCACACCAAGAGCTACACCAAGAGCCACACCAAGAGCTATAGCATGAGCCATAGCATGAGCCATAGCATGAGCCCTATGATGATCCTCAACATGAGCCACAACATGAGCCCCACCACGAACTACAGCATGAGCCCCACCATGAGTGCCACCATGAGAAACACCACAAACTACACCATGAACCCCAACAAGAGCCACAATAGGAGCCTCATCACCCTTAGGATGATGAGTAGGCTGATCATGTGAAGTCATATCTACAAGGTGGGAGCTTATATATATTCTAAACACACACACACACACACACACACACACACACACACACACACACACATGCATGTAGTCTAGTACACAAATTTTTATTTAAAAGATATGTAATCTAACATTATCTAATCTACACATCAATATGTATCATACATGAGAGTTAGAGTTAGGGTTTGAGTTTTCAATTAGGATTAGATAAGGGTTTGAGTTAGATTAGGGTTTGAGCTTTTAGTTACAATTAGATTAGGGTTTTGATAGGGTTTAATTTCTATGGTTATGGTTAGATTAAGGTTTGAGTTAGATTAGGGTTTGATTACTGTTTCATTTAGATTAGGGTTTGAGTTAGATTGGGGTTTGAGTTTTTAGTTATAATTAGATTAGGGTTTGAGTTAGATTAGAGTTTTATTAGGGTTTGATTTAGATTAGGGTTTGAGTTACACTAAGGTTTGAGTTTTTAGTTAGGATTAGGGTTTGAGCTACATTAGGGTTTGAGTTAGATTAGGGTTTGATTTAGATGAGGGTTTGAGTTATATTAAGGTTTGGTTACCTAGGTTAGGTTTTGATTTAGATTAGGTTTTGGTTAGGGTTAGATTAGGATTTGATTTCTAGGTTTACATTTAGATTAGGATTATATTTCTAGTGCTAGATTAAGGTTTGAGCTAGGGTTACAAATTAGGGTTTGAGTTTGAGTTAGGGTTAGATTAGGGTTTGAGTTAGGGTTAGGATTTGAATTTTGAAGTGAGGGTTAGATTAGGGTTTGAGTTAGGGTTACGGTTTGAGTTCTTAAATTATAGTTAGATTAGGGTTATGGTTCTATGGTTAGATTAGGGTTTTAGTTAGGACTAGAGTAGGGTAAAGGTTAGATTAGGGTTAGAGTTTTCAAGTTACAGTTAGATTAGGGTTTTTGTTAAGGTTAGTGTTAAATTAGGGTTAGAGTTTTCAAGTTAGGTTTAGATTATAGTTACAGTTCTGGGGTTATATTAGGGTTTTAGTTAGGGTTAGTGTTAAATTAGGGTTTGAGTTTGAGTTAGGATTAGATTAGGTTTTCAGTTCTAGGGTTCGATTAGGGTTTCAGTTACAGTTAGGTTTAGATTAAGGTTATCTAGTTAGATTAGGCTTATTAAAAAATTTCTAATATTTTGTAATGTTTTTCTAATATTCTAGAATATTATTTTCCAAATATTTATCTAATGTAACATTAATATTTTTCTAAATTTGTTTCCTAATGCTACATTAATAGAATTAACTAACATAAATAAATAATAAAACTATTAAATTAACATGAAAATATTCTTTGAAAACATAAAAAAACCATTTAAAACATTCAAATAATAACATATAAACATACCCAAAATAGTGCAATGACCAAAATTTGAAGGAGAATGATACAAAGTGATGCAACTCGCTTAACAATGGGATATGTTTGCTCCAACATCCAAATCAAATTTGCCTCAGCATAAAAATGAATGGGAAAATTGCAAAATCAAGGTTTTAATCCAAAAATTGCCATAAATTTATGTTCACGAAAACATATTTGTTAGGCTTGTTTGCATGAAACTACCTCATTTTAAACAAATATGTCTGTGCAAATGTGTAATACTATTACATTAATGCAAACATAGTTACTATGTTTGCACGAACATATGTAAAATAGAATTTGGAAATTTTCCACCATTTCATGGTTTTGTTTGTGCAATGAAACTGGTACCCAGTATTGTGGGTTCAACCCCTGGTGCTTCATCTCTATGAGCATCACCTAGATCCAATGAGTGAGAAGTGTTCCATTTATTATCATGAGAAATGGATTCATGTTGAATCAATACTCATGAAATGAGTCAATGAGTTTGACTCAAAAAATACATAGTTAAATCCTTATAGCAATATAACAATTTGACTTGTTGTGGAAATTATCTCCTACTTAACAATTGATGAACTTAAGGGGCTTTCTAATAAATGGTTCATAAGGCAAAACACTTAGTGAAGGTTTTTCAAATGGGGTTAGAGGAAGAGAGATTTTAACCATGGAGGGAACCTTGTAGTTAAGCGTGCTCAAGCTAGAGTAGTACTGGGATGGGTGACCTCCCTGGAAGTCCCAGTGTTTCACCTCTGTGAGAAACACCTAGATGCAATGACTAATAAGAGTTCCATTTATTATCATGAGAGATAGATTCATGTTGAATAACTACTCATGAAATATGGGTCAATGAGTTTGACTCAAAAACTACACAGTTAAATCTTGATAATAATATGACAATTTGACTTGCTATGGACATTATCTCCTAGTTATTAATTAATGAGCTTAAGGAACTTTATAATGAATGGTTCATAAGGAAAAATACTCAGTGATGTTTTTACAAATGGGGTTGCAAGCAGAGCGGGTTTAACCATGGAGAGAACTTTGTAGTTAAGTGTGCTCAAGCTAGAGTAGTATTGGGATGCTGACCTCCCAAGAAGTCCTAATGCTTCACCTCTATGAGCATCACCTAGATCCAATGAGTGATAAGTGTAACATTTATTATCATGAGATATAAATTCATGTTGAATCACTACTCATGAAATATGGGTCAATGGGTTTGACTCAAAAATGACACAGTTAAATTGTGATAGCAATATCACAAATTGACTTGCTACAAACATTATCTCCTACTTATCAATTGATGAGCTTAATGAGATTTCTAATGAATGCTTCATAAGGAAAAAAACATGGTAAAGGTTTTACAAATGGGTTTTCAAGTAGATTGGGTTTAACCATAGAGAGAACTCTATAGTTAAGCACAATCAAGCTAGAGTAGTATTGGGGTGGGTGACCTTCCGAGAAGTCCCAGTGCTTCACCTCTATGAGTATCATCTAGATCCAATGAGTGATAAGTGTTCCATTTATTATCATGAGATATGGATTCATTTTTAATTACTACTCATAAAATACAGGTCAATGGGTTTGACTCAAAAACTACATAGTTAAATTCTGATAGCAACATCACAATTTGACTTGCTATGGAAATTTTCTCCTGCTTATCAATTGATGAGCTCAAGGAGCTTTCTAATGAATGGTTCATAAGACACAACATTTGGTGAAGGTTTTTCAAATGGGGTTGCAAGTAGAGCGGGTCTAACCATTTAGGCTAATCTATAGTTAAGTGCGTTCAAGCTAGAGCAGTACTAGGATGGGTGACCTGCCAAGAAGTCCTAGTGCTTCACATCTATGAGAATCACTTTGATCCATTGAGTGATAAGTGTTTCATTTATTATCATGAGAGATGGATTCATATTTAATCACTACTCATGAAATATGGATCAATGAATTTGACTAAAAACCTGCATAGTTAAATCCTAATAGCAACATCACAATTTATTTATGTTGTCAAATAAATTTAATAGAATTACATTTGGTCATTCTTATTTGCAATTATTCAACTTTTTCTAGTAGCCAATGGTCAATCAAATTTTTTTTTACAATTTGAACTTTTTGATGAATAATCCTTTTCTATTAATAAAAATATACTAAGAATAAAATTCACAAAAAGAGGCCAAGGGATACAAGATCACCCCGTGAATGAGTTCACATGGCCAAAGCCTGAGCAAAAACACATGGCTGCAGCCAGAATTAGACACTATTCATAATTTTAAAAAAACATATATAAGGCATTCTTAGGTGGCCAAAGTAGTGCCAAACGAGGGTGGTGGTTCATCTCTATCATGGAAACCCAAATCATCTTTGGAATTTGGGTGTGGGCTAGGAATAGTCTAGCCATCTTCAGTAGCAGCAACAAGAGGATCAGTGGCAGTCTCTACATCTTTGACCTCTGGCCGCGGAGGAGAAATCACCAGAACTAGGCGAGGCCATTTTCTATAGAACTTTTTATTTAACATGAGTTTAAATATGATAAGTGTTTCTAGGATATAAAATTACCCAAAAAACTAATAGAGTGCATCATGATCGAATATGTAAAGTTCATCAAATAGAAAACATGTTGTGATACATGTATAAACTAGCTCAAGTTGAAACAATTTATGATACCATAAAAGGCACAAAGACCAAAAGTGTTAGCAAGCAATAATGAACCGAAATTCATCAAACCTAAAATTCTTCTTCTAGTCATTAGATAGACTAGTAAGGTAGAATTTATAGTCTTCAATATCTCCCTTGCAAGGCTTGTTGTCACTAGTTTCATCCTTCTATCATCTATTTGTCACTTTCTTGAATTTGCTTCTTCCTATGACCACTCAAAATAGAGCTTTTCACATAACATCATGCAACACCTTGCACATAGAATTGATGGAATTTTGATATTCATTCCTAACATTCTTCTGTAGTAGAGAAAAGACCTCAATAGAAATAATCTTGATTTGCATGTCCTCAGTTTGATCCTAATGGAAAAAGGTGCATTTTTATTATACCAACAAAGGAAAGTACAAATTTTAGATGTTTGTTACTAGTTTGGATGAGAGATGCATATCATAATTACCATTATGTCCAATTCTGTTACATTCACTATTATTTCCATAAATTTTATTTTAGACTCTTCCCAAGTTTGTGAACTTCAACCACAAAATTTTTATTTTCTATTATCTCCACGCTTTCATCTTCCTTTTCACATTCCTATTGTTCAACTATCTCTAACATAATTTATTGTTTTAATATGTTTTCTAGATATTCTATTGAACTTTCTTTCCTTTTTCTCTCTCCCTATTTTAGGTTCTTCTATACATTTTGTTTCATTTTCTTTATCCTCCTTATAGATCTCTATAAAATTATTTTTCTTGTTAACCATGTTTTCTATCATTTTCCTTAGAAAGGGTTTCTTTGTAGGGACATTTTTCCTCTTTAGAGGAGTGGTTTAAAAATTTTTTTTTTTTAAGGGGGAAATCCCTATCATATATGGCTAGGGAAATCCATGTCTGTGTACCTAAGAAAGATCATAATGGGCTTGGTGAACTTAATGAGATATTTCACATGTCCCCACCATAAGCCATCCAATGTTGTAAGATTTACTTTTTATGCCATTTCACTACTACTTTGTCTTCATATAACCCAATTGTTTTTTATTAGAAAATTAGATAGTACCCCTTTCACTTCCATAAATCATCTCAAACTGATTATATTTGATGCAAAATGTGTTTAAAAAAGTTGTACATGAAATAGACCAAAGAAAAATGTGATTGTGTTATGCTTCATATGAATAAACTCTCATACAAGACATAATGGGATCACATTATGTCTACTATGACTATACTAGACATAAAATGATCATGTTATGTCTAGTATGACTTTATTAAACATAATGTGATTGGGTTATGTCTATCTAAAAGTATAGTCAATTGTTCAAAGGCCTAATAGGATTAATATATTAATTTCATCAAATTAATGATTCAGTCAACTAGGGCACTATAAAAAATCTAAATCTTGAGTTTCATGCTTTGAAGGAGCTATGCATGGGACACGTGAAAACCATCACATATTTCAATCTCTTCATCATTTGTTTCAGAATATTGTTATAGAAATCAGAAAAAACATTGTAAGGAAAATATGCATATTATCAAAGAAACACCAAATACCACGACATAAAGAGTGTGGTGGATGGACGATGCATACTCGATTTTATACAATATTTCAAATGCCAATTCATATATAAGTTAATCTAAAATTGTTGATAGTGTATTGACCAAAAAGGATAGCAATATCACACTTAACATTGCATATCTTACTTTTGAAGTAAACCAACAAAAGATATTCAAACTAGAATAGCACAAAGAGAGTAGAATCACTTCTATAAAGTCAGATGAACTTTTTTTGGTTGTAACAAATATGTGTAGAAGTATTTGGGTTTAAGTATGTAGTTATGATTCTATATATTAATAGGGTATGCAGTTTTACCATTAATGTTAGTTTTCTATAAATACTATAGTTTTTTGTAAAATAATTATTTGATTTGGATTTATCAAACTTCTAGAGTTAGTATTGTAGATGGGTGAAATGCTCATTTGGTTTACATATCAGAAGTTGGATATAAATCTTAATGTTAGTATCAGAGATGGGTGTAATCACCCTTTTGGCTAACACAGTGAGATTATTGATTAGTGTTATATTAGATAAGGGCATACTTCTCATTTGGTCAACACAATTTAAATGGATATAATCTATATAATGTGGGTATTTGATATTTATTTAATCTCCATTTGACCAAATATCTTGAGATTCAAATAATGAGAACAATATTCCGATGATGTCAACATATACAAAAGTGAACCTCAACAAGTGCATTCTAGAGACCATGGTTGTATAAATAAGGTTTACAAAAACTAATCTAGAGATGTATTTAAGGTTGGAGTTAGGATAAACAATAGAATAATATGTTTAGCCTTGTTATTTTTCAATACTAACATTTATTTTATAGCTAATAATTAACCCAATCTAAGTCTAATAGTTGGGACATTACATGTATCAACACACATGTATAATGATTGAACTCTTCCAAGAATCCGTGATGTTCCCTCCCTCCCTAGCCATTTATTTAATTTATCATGGTGATCTTTAGGTGTCTTGAGAACACTCTTTGGGCACTATTACTAAAAATGAGAATAATTCTATAGATTTGAAATCCTCATCCTTCATTGACAATAGATGGATTTATGTATAATATTTTTAAAGCTCTTGCAAGATGGATTCTATTCCAATTTCATATTGCATGTTGGATAATTCATACACTAGAAGTCATTTCTAAGAAAAAGTAGAAATCTATTGACTAGACTTCAAGTCATAGGGATGAGTGTGGTAGGAAGTTGGTTAGGAGCTTGGTGATGAATTGCAAAATTTGGAGTATCATGAGGAGAAAGTGGTGCATCTGTAGAATATTTTTCCCTCTGATTAAGAAAGATGAAATATTGAAGGATTTTTTTCCTATGAAAAAGGAAAGGACCATTGGGGATCAAATTAACAATTTGATCTCCCGTAATAATTCTATGCAGGAAAAAATGGAGGCCAATATTGGTGGCTTGAAACTTTAGCTTGAAGCAATATTGGCAATGAGGAAGTGCAAGGAGGAGACCTCAAGAAAAGTGGATGGTAATCCAGTATCCTCTGAGGGGATGAGTGAGACAATGCATGTCTTCCCTAGCAAGTTCTCTTTTCTAGAGCAACTCCATGAACTTTAAAAGTAGTTGGCTAGTCTTCTAGTTTTCCCTCTGGTTGGTTTGTGCATGATCCCCTTTTTTAAGTTTCTAATGTTTCAATTTTTTGGTAATTTCTGGTGTTTGGTCTTTTGGTACAACTGGTGTGGTGTTTGATGGATGGTGTGTGTTGGTTCAGCCAAGCCCTTACTATTGGTTGTTGGGTTTCGGTTAGCTAGGTCAATTTTTATCCATTTTGGTTGTGCATGGTTTTTGTGTGTGTGTGTGTCCTAGCCTAGTTAGTTGTTCTTAGTCCTGAGCTAGGCTTTTTTCTTTAGTTTAGTAGTTGATGGTCCTTATTCTATTTTGTAGGTGTATCTGCTTGTCACTTTATCTTTATATCCTTGGACTCAATATTATTTTTGTTGTAAGAGTTACTTCCCCATCCCTCCTTACTTAATTAAAATATGTGTATAATAACACAAAATAATATGCTAATTATCATT
This sequence comes from Cupressus sempervirens, assembly GCA_028749045.1. NCBI lineage: Eukaryota > Viridiplantae > Streptophyta > Pinopsida > Cupressales > Cupressaceae > Cupressus > Cupressus sempervirens. The sequence continues at coordinate 830,270,390 of CM053787.1, read as the reverse complement.
TCATTTTGTGAAATATCCTCATAAGACAAACCTTTGAACTCACCTAGCTATTAGAACAAGAGACAAAAGAATAAGACTTGACCAACCATAAGATAACATCATATAGAAACCTAAAAACAAGATATGAAGATACATATAGGACCTCTACAATTCCTAGACCATTCCATAATGTCTACATAAGAAAATGAGCTAACCTGATTAGTCACTACTTAAACTAATAGGAAAATTGTCCAAACAAAAAAGAAGAACAAGAAAAAAACAAACTGAATGAAAATAATTTTGGACATGATAAAATATTGCAAATGACCCAAGGATTCTCATGTATCAATGTTATAAAATCCCTAAACTATGGAACATATAAGTAGACCTTGCAAAAAAAAAAAATTCAATAACTTGAAATGCAAAAACAAATTAAAATTGAAATAAAGAACTCTCTCTCTCTCTCTCTCTCTCTCTCTCTCTCTCTCTCTCTCTCTCTCTCTCTCTCTCTCTCTCTCTCCCCATAGATTTTATACTTTCATTCATTATTTAAAAAATCATCTCCTATAATAATAAAGGATTACATCATTAACATCTATCACTCAATCATATTTCAAATGCAAGAGGAGGTTTGTCTCATTTTTTCTAGTTTGTCTATAAAAGCTAGCATAACCAATTTATTTTATCCTTAGTCAAAACCACAGTAAGAGTCAATGTAGTATATATAAAATGAAAAGTAAAATATTTCATTTAGACTCATAGCCAAGGAAGAAAATGTCTCCCTCTATTAGAGCTTATAGGTCAAGTTACACAACCTAGGAAAAGGTATTGATGCACCTAATTCCAAGGGTGAACATCATCTTGTCAAATAAACTTAACGAAATAACTATAAAAATTGATATAGGATCTCTTGATTAAAATCATAAACATATTTTTTGAATTTATTCACTTCTTTCTCTACTCTCTCATTCATATTATTCTTTCTTCACATTTGAATAATAGAAGTTGAACCAAATTTACACTTAATTAACACTTTCACATTCATATATATATTGTCTCTTCAACATCACAAATAGAACAAGGTTAGGCATAAGCAAAAAAATACATCAGTGTACAAAGTCAATCACCATGAGCATAAATATTTATGTGATATAGGCTAATATTTGAAAGGGAGGCCAAAATCATTTTAATACATTGTCAATAATTAAATTTATAAAATTTTAATTATTGCAACAATCCTTAAGGTTGAAATGAAATGAAATGTATGGAAGAGAATTTAGGTGTGTCAGCAAGTCAAACTAAAACACTTTCCAATGCACACAATTCCATGGAAAGAAATACAGATAATGACATGATCTCTTTCAATGTCCTAGTTTTTTCTCTAGCATATATCCAAATTAATAATTCATAAATCAATTAATCTTAAATGGTTAATAGTTTATTGACCAACAAAGATAGCAATATCATGTTTAACATTGCATATTGTCACTTCTTAAGTAAAGCAACAAACGATATTCAAACTAGAACACCACAAAAGTGTAGAATCATTTCCATAAAACCACATAAGTTAATATGTCAATGCAAAACAATGAATAATATTCTCAACTTGTCATGATTATTCCTAAAAAAAAGGTTTCTACTCAACAAATAAGAAAACATAACCTCTTACTTTCATTCATTGTACACTTAAAACAATTTCTCTAATTAAAGAATAAAACATAGTCATTTCCTTTCAAATATTGTATACTTGAAAATAATATAATTTAGTATTTAAAGGTTATAGACTATTGCATGCACATCATAAATCATATAATTCTTATTCAAAAGAATAAAAACAATCTACCATAATGACTTTAATGACTCTAATTGTCACCAAAGGTTAGAATATTTATGTAAACATACAATACAAGACATCAAATATACATTCTTTCATATCAAGTTTCAAAGATTAGTTCAAATATGTTAGACTTAGAGAATCCTTGTCTATTAAATTTTGAATTTAATATTTGTAGCATATCAAACTTCCTATACTTATTAGACACTCTTCTCCAATGTTAACATCTTGATAATATTTCTTGAATATCAAACCTTGTATACATTTCATACCACTTCTCATATTTTACTAAATTAAATTGGCATTAATACCTAGAATACAAGGTCATTGACACAAATTTATATTCGACCATCTTATAATAGACTATTTTTTCTAATAATTCTTGTCTTACAATTAATATAGAACTAATATATCCCAACTTAAAGCTATAGAATAGCATATTAGTTACAATACTTTGATGTTTATTATTTCTACATAAACATTTTTTGTGGCCGTACTTATAAATGATGCACTTCTTAATGAAATATTGTCACTATGTTAGCTTATCATTTTCCTGACTAATCTATGGTTTTAGTTACACAAGCTTTCAAATTAGTAAACTATAATTCCATAAAATAAAATAAAATAATTTAATTTAATTTAATAGAGGTTACTGTTGGACTACAAGGACAAAGCACAATTCAATTAGGGTGCAAATTCTAAATATCAATAAAGGTATTATTTATTTATTTTTTTAAACAAATAGGTGTATTCACCCCCAAAAAAATACCTTCATTTTTTTTGATGAATAGTCCCTTTCTATTATTAATTAATATAATAGTTACAATTCACAAGAAAAAGGGTCGGGGGATACAAGACCATCCTAGGAGAGTTCACACAGCCGAAGCTAGAATGAACAACTAACCATAAAAAATAAAAATAAACAACCCCTCAGGCTACCAAAGAAGTGCCAAATGAGAGGGGTGGTTCATCGTGATCATGGAAACTCATGTCATCCCTAGGATTGGCAGGTAGGTAGGGAATAGTCTAACCATCAACAACATCATTAGGGGCCTAGTCTTCATCTTTTGTATCAACTCATGGAGGTGAAATAGCCAACTCTAGGCAAAAAGACCATTTTCCAAAAACAACACGAGAAGCACCAAAAGGAGATTTTGAAAACCCTAAACAAAGAATATTGGTTGGGCCCTAAAAGAAATATTTTTCTCTAGAAACTAAACTACAATGCTGACAATAGTGGAAGTAATGGTACTCAACCAGAGAGGAGGACGTCCAAAATGCAAAGGGTATCCATCGAGTGTAAATGATGATGATGTCTTGTAATATATTTTAGTGTAGAGAATTTGCTACAATAATCAAATTTTTTTCTCCAATCCATCACACTGATGATATTGATTCTACATTCAAATTCCAAATCTATGTTAATTCTATATCATATTCAAGTGTCCTAATTCTATAACCTAGTCATGTAGATATTAATACTATTTCTCTATTGTGTTCACAAAAATTAGAAAGATAGCACGATCAAGTTATCTCAATTCTATAACCTAATTATGTATCTATAATATTTCTATATCTTATTTAAATACTATTTAAATATTAGAAATAAAGTGATTATTGAAACTGACTCCCTTTTATAGTTGTTGTGAAAAAAAAATGTTTTTTCTCTAATTAACACTGTTTTCAAAGAAAATTTAGTACAATTCAAGTAAATCCTTGCTCAAAATTACCATAAATCAAATCTCAACCTCACTCCTACATTTAGAAATGCCAATATGAGGAAGAAGCCAAATAAAGACAATTTCTATATCTAGCTAGAGATATATTCTAGTTAGGTCCATGGATCACACTAACCCAACCTTCCTCTTCCTCATTTATTATAAATTGAACAAATGGCTTGAATATAATATGCTAAGACTTGATTTCTAGTTGTGTGTGGGTACTATTTCTATATCATTTTCCAAAATTAGAAAGATAGTGATCAAATATCCCAGTTCCATATCCTAATTATGTATCTATCATTTTTCAATATCATATTCAAATATTAGAAAGACATAAATGATTTGAACTAAATAGAATGTTAGAAACTGCCTTTTTGTTCACTACAATAAATCATACTAAAACACTCTCCAATGACCATAATTCCATGGAATGAAGTATACAACATAATATGATCTCTTTAAATTACTTACTTTTTTCTCTAACATATATCCAAATTAATAAGTCACAAATCAATTAATCTAAGTTGGTTGAGTAGGTCATTGACCAACAAAGATAGTAATATCACACTTAACATTCCATATCTTCACTTGTGAAGTAAACTGACAAAAGATATTAAAACTAGAATACTACAAAGAAATTAGAAGCATGTCCACAAATTTTGAATTTAATATTTGTAACATATAAAATTCCATATAATTATTATTAAACATCTTTCTTTAATGTTAAAATTTTGATAATCTTTCTCACATATCAAATCTTATATACTTACCATGCAACTTCTCATATTTTACTAAATTAGATTGGCATTTATACCTATATTACATGAACTATACAATATACTAATATTTTTAGTACTTCTCCTCTTACAATTGATATATGAACTTATATATCCAAACTTGAAGCTATACAATGGCATATTAGTTTCAATACTTTGAAGTTTCTACATCATACATTTATTGAGGTGAAATATCAATAATAGTAATATTCAGGTGCAATGTACTATTGTATTCACTTTGAATGATTTTTTAATTAGTTTTAAACATATCAACCAATCAAATTCAACTATTTTTATATACTTTCGTATTTTCCTACGTTTGCATATTTTTTAAAAATTAAATATATTATGACAAATAATTTATCTCCAATTGTTCAATTTATTTGGTGTTATTAAGACCTTTTCTGGACCTGGACCTCTATATTGCATTTTTCATGACAAGATTTTTAGAATTTATTGATAAATATAGATATTTGTGTGATTAATATTAAACAATTTTTAGGTTTTATTGATAAATATAGATATCTAATTGATTGAATTTAAACATTATTAATACCTAAAAAATTAAAGTGCAATATATTTGATTAAATAAGTACTTGTTTGACTTAATTTCAAAGTATAAGACAAAAATGATTAACCAATAATAGTTTTGAAATTTAACAAAACATAAATAACTCTGAAATTTAACAACAAAAAAAGAAATATACTAATACCATGAAAACTAAATTAAAGGTGGATGAATCCATGAATATATTAACCTTATTAATGCCTATAGGCATTCTACGTAGAATGGGTGGAGTGGGATGGTGTGAGCGTGTTAATGTTAACGTTTATTCTTCTAAGTTAATTTTGACAACCATCTACATGTCAAAAGTTTAAATCTTATTATAAATAGATTATACGTTCTAAAATAATTTACTGAATATCACAAAAATATTCATTTAAATTATAATATTTGGAAATATAAATCATTCATTTTTTCAGAAATTAAAATAAAAAGTTCACATTAGTAACAAACTAAATAAATGAAAATAAAAAATATATAAATAATTTTGGATGTAGTAAATAAAATTATAATTATTTTGTAGTGGATATCTATCACCATTTCTTTAGATAGATTTATTTAAGATATCTATACTAGTTTTTACCTTTTCTCCAAAATTATTTTACAAGTCAATGTCAAACTTCCCACAGTAAATTATGTGCTCTTGCCCATTATAAAGTGTTTAGGCTTAACACAATCTTATTTAAAACAATTCTCTTTCTTTTAAACATAATATTGTAAAATAAAACAAAGCATAATTGTAAAATAGAAATAAAATTGATTTCGCTAGGAATCTTTAAAAAATAAAATTATATTAGTTTTGTGTACTCAATAGTTTAGACTATATTTTTCACTATTGGAATTTTTTTTTGATTTAGTTAACAATAAACTATCATATATAATTTCTACTTTTTTAATATTTGACTCACTTTACCACATTAAACTATTCACATTATCATGGTTATTGGGATTTGGTTAATTAAATTAGTTTAAATTTTATAAATATAATAGTTTTTTAAAGTATATATAAAACATATTCATTATGCTAAACCAAGCAGACACCATTACGTGGCACTTATTTATTTATTTGAAAACAAATGAGTGCATTGATCCCTAAAAACCCTAATCAATGATATTGACAGAGCCGAAGCAGATTTATTTTTTTTAAATAAATTAATCTACAATGCTGACAATATGGAGGCAATTGTACTTGACCATACAGGAAGACATCCTAAAGGCAGAGGGTATCCGGTGGGTGTAAAAGATGATCTCCTTTAATATCTTCATCATATTTTAGTCTTCTATTATAATTATTTCTGTAAACCCTCAACTATTTTCAAGGACAATTCGCTACACTAATTACTTGGTTTGCCGCAATCCATCACATCAACGATACTAATTCTATATTCTAATTGCAAATGCTAATTCTATATTCTATACTCTATTCAACTGTTCTAATTTTATAATCTAGTTATACATCTATAATATTTTTATATCCTATTCCAAAATTAGAAAGAAAGTGATCAAATATCTCAATTCTATTATCTAATTATGTATCTATACAATTTTAATATCCTATTCTAATATTAGAAATAAAGAAATTGTTGCAGTTAAATAGAATAATACAAACTCTCTCTTTCTTGAATTTTTTCCAGTTAACATTTTACATTTTAAGAAGTTTTAGTGCAACTCAAGTGAGTTACTGTTCAAGATTTGTATAAATCAAATCTCAACCTCCTTGGCAACATTTAAAAATATTGCCAATAGGTGGAAGAAGCCAAGGAAATGCAATTTCTATATCTAGACAGAAATATATTCCATTTTGGTCTTTAAGGATAAGATAGGAAGGTAACATTCTATTAGCTCACTCTTTTAAGATAAGAATATATTCCATTTTGATCTTTAAGAATAAGATAGGAAGGTAAGATTCTATTAGCTCACTCTTTTAAGATAAGAAAGGAAGATGAGATTCTATTGGCTAGAGTAGCTATCCATGGATCAGACTAATCCAACCTTCCCGTCCTCTTTTACTATAAATTAATAGGTCTACATAAACATCATACATTAAGACTTGATTTCTAGATTAAAAATATCAAATAGTAATTGAATCCTTGTCTGCATACCAATTTGTTTGAAAAGTGCATTTGGAAAAAGAAGATGGGACCTGGTCATGGGAGAATGCAAGTAGGAGAGAGCAGCCATGGGGGAAGGCAAAGAAGAAGGAGAGTAGAGAGAAGAGAGTCCAAGAGCCTCAGGGCAGGGGTTCAATTCCCCGTCGGTAGAATTGAAGAATGGAAGCTATGCAAAGAAAGTGCGCTAGTCGGCTACTGTCTTTATGGCTGCCACCCTAGAGTGCGTCATTAGAGAGGTATTATTTCAGTATTTGTTTAGGCGGTTTAAATATTAAACATTAATAATAATTGGATTTTAGTTTTTCATATCTAATATAAAGGATGAATTTGTTCACTATTTCTTTCTGTATTGTTACATTCTAATAATAATAAATTAAAGAAATATTGACACAATCAAATCTTAAAAAATTGGCTATAATTTCTTTCTTTTATTTCAATTCTCTAATATTCAACTCATTCGATTGCTAGAATAGGAATAGAAATTTTAGAATACATTTTATATTTTTTGTTTGGTTACTTAAATAGAATAGAGAATCAAAATACATATTCTTATTTTACCTCTAAAATGAGCTTATACCCATTCCAAAAGGAAACTATTATTAGAATAGCCATTCCTATTTCCAATATTGTATTCCTATTCTACAGTCCTGTGCCTGCAACCAAATGGTGCTATAAATAAAATATAATTTGAAAGCATTGACACAATCAAATTTAGTTGTTCTATTTCAATCTTGTTACAATCTGAGATAATGGTTTGTCTTTACAGATGTTAGAAGCTTCTGCGATGGCAGCGTGGGTGCTGGAGAAGAAGACGATAATTCCCTGGCATATTGTTTTGGGCGTGAGGGGCTGCAAATATGACAAGGATAAAGAGAAAAAAGGGAGAGATGAAAAAAATTAGATGCTCAAACTTTTTGGCAATGCCATCATTCCCTATGGCGGTGTGGTTCCCCATGTTCATCCTCTCCTCCGCCGAGAGAAGCTCCCTACTTCTTCTTCTTCTTCCGCCAAGATGCCCAATCAAAGTACCTCCTAAAAATCGATTTGAAATCAGTACCATCTTTTAACTTGGGGAAGAACTTTGTCAAAACTGAATTTGATGTTTTCTTTCTTTGTACCTTGAATGTTTAATTCAGTGTCATCATGTAACTGCACGCTCTATTTTATTTCAACATCCTTATGTGAGTCTTGTCCTCCAAGAAATGTCAAGCTTTATTTTATTTCAACATTTTTCTATGAGTTTTGTCTTGGAAGAAATATCAATCTTCAATTTTTTAATCTTTTTTGTCTATTATAATTTCCTTAATTTTAATTTTGTCTCCTTGCTGCTTAACCTAAATGGTGTTCTGTTGCACAACTGAAGCATCTTAGGGAGAACCCCTAAGTAATGCCCTTCCATAGCATTTATTGCATTACATTAAATATGAAAATTTGTTGTGGATTTACTAAACTTATTGCCATACTTCTATCTGTATATTGTATTTTCATGGAATTACAGCAACTTTCTAATTTATGAAGTAATATTAAATTTCAAGGACCATGATAGAAGTAACTTTTGCTAACATTGCATTTTAAGTATGACTACTTCTTCCATAAAAACTCTAATTTATATTGTTCTTTTATGATGTGTGTTTCAATAATTAATATTCTATTTTATATTGCTATATTATAAGAGTTATTAAAATTAGAAGAAGAATATAGTATTTATGGAAGTAATTATATTAATAGATTTTTTGAAAGTGTAAATAATTTATTTATACAAGTTTTAAATTATATTTATTTTTAACTTAATTAAGATTATTGATGAATTAGAATTAGATTACTTTAGTTAATTAAATTTATGGTTCTTAAAGATTTGATGAGCTTTTAATTTTACAAGAGCTTCTACTAGATAAATAGTTTGAAAAGACTTTGAAAATATTAATGGTTCTAAAATCCTTGGTGAACTTTTAAAATGTATCAATGAATATTTTTGTAACAAATTTTAGACCTTGGCCTAGGGTAAACTTTAAGAAACCAACCTCCAGAAAAAGATATAAATTATTCGCAAGTCTTTCATTATTTTGCAAAAATAAATTATTTTTATTGGCGAATCTCTCAATATTTTTAGTTTAAATATTATTTACATTGGTGATTATTTTGAAATCATAATTTTTGAATAGAAAATATTGACGAATCTCAATAATAATAGGAAATCGGTGGAATGTTACAAAGCTCCCTTCCATCTCCATTGAAAGGGATCTAACCTCAATATGGTAAATAGTGTGAGAGGAAAAGTTTAGAGAAGACTGCCACCAAAACTACCCCACCTTCTAGGTACTTGCAACAAATTAGGCCATGTCCAATCTACCAACAACTTCACCTACAAAGTATATTATTTCCTTAATAGATGACATATACTTCTCCATAGGATTGGAGTTTTGAAGCAACAAAAGAGAACCCTTATGCTAGAAAACCTCTAGTAGATGCCACAAGGACCAAAGGAGAAGTTAAACCTCTATAAAAGTCTCTAGGGGTAAAATTAGAGGAGAAATAATAAAGGTTTGAATGTGGAAATTCCACAAACCATGGTGTGCATTGCTAAATATCATCATGGGACAAACCTCCATACTAGTTGCACTATTGAACTAGAATCAAGAACAAGGTACCCATGTGAACCCTTTAAAACTATCAGCGACTGCCGAGTCATGGGAAGAAAAGAATCAAAGAGGGAGAGACAAAATCATCCTCAAAATGCTCAGTAACCAACCTAAAGTCATAGATAGCCTATCCTTCTTTAACCATAAGAGCTTAAGGAATAGACCTTCAAAACATTAGTGCTATCACTACTGGTAGTCCAACTACCATCTCCTTTGGAATATATTACCTCCCACACAAAAATCACAAGATTGGACTCCACTTCTATAGGAGACAATCTTTCCATAAAAAAGACCATGTAGGCAGGAAAAAAACATACTCAAAGTCCATCATCTAGAAGAGAACATATATATCTTAAACAAGAGGCAAAAGGAAGCCTTTTCATCAAGTAATATCTTACCTAATGAAGGGGGAAACCACACATGATCTTGTGGCTCAAAGGCACAAAACATGAGTCAAATAAGTTAATACCATGTCTCATAAAAAATATGAGCTTCTTCTCACGACTTAGCCACTCATCCACACCAAAATATATATCCTTTAACTTATTTAATCCCTTGGACAAGAATAACCTCTTTACATTAATTCTGAAATTTGTCATGATAAAATCAATTTTGGCATAGAACTTGGCTCCCAAAGATTAAAAAAAGTAGGTAGAGCCTAACCATCCTTTGTATCTCCCTTCCACCCCCATAGAGAGGGATCCCACCTTGATATAGTAAATAGTGCGGGCAAGTAAAGTTCAAAGAAGACTACTACCAAAACATACACACCTTCCAAGTACTTGCAACAAATGAGGCCATGTCCAATTTTCCAAAAGCTTCACCTAAAATTTATATCAGCCCCTTAATAGATGACATATCCACCTCCATAGGATTAGAGTTTTGAAGGAATAAAAGATAACCCTCATGCTAGAAGACCTCCAATAGATGCCACAAGGGCCAAAGGAGAATTTTAACATCTATAAAAGTTTCTATGGGTAGACTTATAATAGATCTTAGAGTCCACCAAATCATAAAAACTAAGAAGCACATGACTCTAAAATGGGTAAGAACCCTTGAGAAGATATATTCACTTAACCAAACATAGATGAGAGCCAATGAGGTCCCTTGTAAACTACCATCATTCCCCAATATTCCCAAAGGAAAACTAAGAAACAAACTATCCCATATGAAGACTAGGGTATAAAATTTTGATATTGTCAAGGAACTAAAAACATCCAGATCACCATGGGTCTTCAAAGTCACTTAAGTAGAAACAAAAAGGAAAAAATCACACTGAAACCTTCCCAACTAGAAACACTCAGAAAAAATAAGCAAAGGAGAAGCCCAACCATGAAGTGGTGGGGGCTCAAACACATCATGCCCATAAAAGTGCCAAAGTCCAAAGATAGGGTGAAAGGAGCGGTGAGCCCAAAAAAGAAAATGAAAATTAAACTAAAGTGCTTCCAAAAAAAAGGAGGACCATCCATATCCAAGAATATTTTATTTGTAAATAGATAGGAATCTATGATTATGCAAGTTCTATAATTCTCACCATTTGATAACACACAAGTTATTTTATCTTTTAAAAATTATAATCCACTTGTATGGATCTTTGTCTTACTAATGGATAATGGTGAGTAGAATACAATTTTACTCTATTGTAAAAGATTCCAAACCATGATCTGCATAGCAATTGATCTAAAAATTAAAATCAATTTTTATTTGTGTGTTTTTACATAATTTTTTAAGAAATTTCAATTTAGTACCATCTTTTAGTTTATTAGAGTGTTCAGAGTGACTCATATGTGGGTTGTATAGTTCTCATTATTTGGTGAAGAATTTATGCACGATTCCATCATAGGGATTCTAGCACATAAAATTTATCCAATGGTTATTGCATATTGTACCAATGGTCAGTATGAGTACAGGGATGGAAAGTAAGAGTATGAAGATGGTGAGTATGAGTATGATGATGATGAGTATGAGTAGGGAAATGACAAGTATGAGTGTAGAAATGATAACTATGACCACAAAAATGAAAAGTAAAAGTATGGTAATGGTGATTACAAGTATGAAAATTGTGAGTTCAAGTACAACAAAGGCAATATGATGAGGATGATATACAATACCTATGCCAAGTACAATGTCAAGTATGTTCTATTAGTATAATGCTAATTCTTGCATAATGATAAATGGGGATGCTTGTGGAGTAGAGGATGTGGTGGTACACAATTCTATTATGGCTAATAATTGCACTAATGGAAGAAGGTATACCATTTTTTAATGCAACAGTCAATATACTAAATTCTATAATGACTTGCAGTGTGAATAAATGTGTTCAAAATTTCTTAGAGATGGCTAGCTATGAAGGCTTAAAGAAGGTAGAGTGTCAAACTGGTGTAAAGTCAGATTGATTGTAAAAAATTTTGAGCTTTTATAAATGTATATCACTAATTTTAATATTGGTTACTATAATACAAAGGGCAACAATCATTTCTTTGTGTAGTGGGTTTTTTTCCTAAAAGGGTTTCCAACATTAAATCTAGTCTTTTGTGTATATCTTGTGTGCATAGTATTTTTATAGTCTCTTTTAGTTGCACATATTTTTATTTAGATTCACTTATGTTTATTTCCCACACAAATTTTATGTTAGGAAGACATTTTTGTACTTTACCTTCCCTAACAAGTGGTATCAAAGCCAAACAAGTTTATTTTTATCATTGTTGGTAGTGTTAGGCATTTGTATCAATTTGGTTTCAATATGATTTTTTAATATATTTTTCTAGAAATTAGGATGGTGATAGTAGAAATTGAAAATTTTAATGGTGCAAACTATGAGTTATGGAAATTTATAGTTCAAGATATATTGGTTGACCAAGATCTGTAGATCATTGTGTTTAACAACAAGCCTTCATGAATAAAGTAGGAAGATTTGGATCTGGTGGATCAAAAGGCTAAAGGAATAATAAGGTTGACCCTTGCATATTCTATTCATTGAATGATCATAGAGAGAAAAATGTATGTTCTTTGTGCAAGAAGTTGGAAGGTATTTATAAAGGAGAATACTTGGTAAATAATCTATTTCTAAGAAAGAAGTTGTACTCTCTAAAGATGGATGAAGGAGTGAATGTGGTAGATCATCTAAATTTTGATCTCTCTAGTTTTATCATCTATTAGTGTCAAATACTTATTCATATAGAAGAAAAATTTGGTCATTCATCAATGTAACTGAGTCACTCTAGATATAGGCCAAGTCATGTATTTGTTAAGACTTGTAAATAATCTGGTCTATGCCAAGCTCTATAGGAGAAGGTGATTACTCTACCTCAACCTAATCAAGTAAGGTATGTATGAAATTTCATATTTAAAATGAGACATCTTGCATCAATTCCTAATACAAATTGTGACAAAGTTCAGGTTTCCATAAGATAAGATGCATTCAAACAAAATTATGGAAAGAATTGAGTAATAGAATCAATTGCATTAATAGGTGTCAAGCATTGATAATACTATCTATATTGATCAAGTAATTCAATATGAATCAAATTCTTACAATGATTGAGTTGATTTTTTGGTGGAGTCAAATGGTATGGACTAAGCTATAAAGTGAAGACCAAGTTAATAATTGCAATATCGACCAAGATAGCTAGATTCCACCTAATGATGTATACAACATTTATGGGTGCCTTAATTTGAATGAATGAAGGTATATAGTAAAAATTTGAATACATTATACCTCACATTTAGATTCTAAGAGCCCAAGTGATTTGAGCAATTTGTAAAGTGATTTTAAAGGTGACAGAGAACATTTTTTTTTGAAATGTCATCAATTATTGATTTTCACTTGCGTTGAGTTATTCAAGAAGTGAATTTCAAACCTTAAATTTTAGAATGGTTTCTAGATCATCATCAATAGCAAGGAATCAAGGCAAAGAAGTTAGTAATGTTAAATTGGTGAAGAGTGACACTTGTCCTCCACCAAAATATCATGCCATTATTCCTAAAATTTCTATAAAGCTAGACTCAATGGGTGTATTATCAATGATACCACATATGGTTATCATGATAAACAATGTATGAAGTTCTTACATTTGTAAAATTAGTGAAGTGGGAACCTATGGAATTTGATTGGCATATCAGAATTTGTGTAGTGGAGTATTAAAGGGTGATTTTAAGATTGTAGAGAGGAAAGGGTTGACATGAGCCCTAAGTTTTTTCAGAAATCTCAAGATTGACTAGATTAAAGCCATGTTGAGTTGAATTCATGATATAGATTTATGGCTAGAGAATGGGTCAGTAAAAATTATGAATAATTATGTTGGATGTCTTAATAGAAAACAAGATACTAAGAGGAGGGGTGAATTAGGATCTATACAAGTTTTAACATTCAAAACAACTTACTTTTATTCGCCATACACCCTCCAAGGTGAAGGTCAAATTGGGGTGGGGATGACACCCACAAATATTCACTATTGCAATAACAAAGTTTTCCTATTAGGACGGTAATTTTGATCATTTCTAATGATCTACCCTATGAGGGGGCTTCCCTATTAAAATATTTCAAATTGTTAAAGGTCTACCTTGATTAAAGGATTTTATACTTACAATGAAGTAAGGACTTAGTTAAGAGATTTACAAACTATCTATTAAAACCACTCTGTTAACATAATTTCCCTAATTCAATATGTCAAAAATAATTTAGTACATGATCCTTCGGTCTGTAGTTACAATTAATGATTACATATCTCCTCCTTCCATTCTCTGATTAGATCTCTTATGTGATATAGCTTTTCTTTGTCCTTCACTACTTCATTAGGTTGCTAACTCTATTTTCTCTACAACTTTATCTTGTTGCATCCAAAACTTATGTCCTTCACTTCCTTCTCATAATTCACACTATCTTCTTTGACATATCACTCTATATTATAGAAATAGGGTCTACATCTACCTATTTAAAGGAATCTATAGAATCTTCTAGAATGAGATCTACAATCTAGATATTTTCCTTTTTACCTCTTCAACTAATTGGTTGTCTAGTCATCACAAGTATCAATGATCCACATAACAACCCATGTAAAAACTATAAAACTATTAAATTTTATTTATATGTCATCTAAAAATGGTTTAGCCAAAATTTTGTATCATTTTAGACATTTTTGTTCTCTTTTTGTTACTTGGAATACACTAGCTCTAATACTCAATCTTAACTTTTCTTCATGTTGTTTCTCAACCATAAATTGGTTACTCTTTCTGTATAACTTAGCATCTATGTGCTCTTGTCTTCTCATCATTAACCATACTCATATTATACTAAAATAGTCACTGACCAAAGAATTTGTCGGCTACTATATGATGGGTGTGCAATTTGCTTTTGTTTTTGTATACTCTTTATACCTTTTTCCCTGTCTTAAGCCTGTCTAAACCCCTGTTATGCCATTAATTATTGAGGAATATAATGCATTTAATAAAGTCTTAAGGTTTGAAAATATTTCTTGAAAAGAGTGGATGTTCATATACATATTGATATATTGTGATCTATTCTGCTACAAGAACTAAAGATGCGAGAATATGGAGTCGGCCATTCAGCTGGAAGAACAGTTTTTGAAGTTGTCATTTTGTTATAGTTTCGAATGGTTCTATTTAGGCCATATGCTATTATAGTTAGACTATTGTATAAATTATTATATATGGCCTATGGCCAAAACAAACTATTGTCTATGTTTGGGAAATAGGCCAGTGGCCATTCGAGTTAGTTGTCACTATGGTTAAACACTTTAGATTATATAAGAAAATGTGAATCAAAAGACCCAGGAGTGATAATATATGAAATTCCCTATTTTTGTATCACCTCCAAAATACTAAATTGAGAACACAGAACTCCTATAACAACCAGCTTTAAATTAGTTCTCACCCTGCATATCGGAGGAGGGCCCCCTCTTGGGAAACTTGGTGAGATTAGTGTAGTTTATTTTGTAAGTATTTTCATTGTTGATGTCGTGTGTTCCTTTCAAGATTTAATTATATGCATTTTAAAGAAGTCTACTATATATTTGATTGAATCTATATAGAGCTTGTTGATTGATTATTAATTCAGTTGTCTGATAAAGTAATTGGTTGTTATAAGTTATAAAGAAATTGTTTGATACATATTACTATTTGCCACATTCCTCCTACCACCTGCATTTGTCCTTAATACTCACAATATCATTCATTGTATTCCCCTTACCATATCCCTTTAGTCATTGAGCTAAAATACTCCCAATATTCATAACTTCCTATCGCCATCCATAGTATTCTCTGCCTTCTCTGTCATACTTCCTACCGCACTCATCACACTCTCTGTTGCACTGTGTTAAAACCAGTCAGTTAAAAACCTCTTGTCGCTACCATACTTCCTGTCGCAGTTGAGCAGATTATAATCCTTAATGAAACCAACCTCCAATTAGATAACAACTTTGACAATAAGCATTCATTGAGATTAATTATCTAAAAGGGTGTAATTAATTACTTAGAGGTTTGTTAATAAATACATTGTTTTAAAAGGTGTGAACTTTAGATAATTTTAATCTATTTATAAAAAGTATTGTTTGGATCTTAAAACTCATTTTGTAGTAGATGTATGGTGTGTTTGACTTTTAATTGCTTTGTGTTCATTTGCAGTGAATGTGTGGTAGTTTAATTTATTAGTAAGCAGTAATTTGCATTCATAAAACCCTTGATTTATTACTTTCACCCCTTGAGCAAACAACCGTTATATCTATCACAAGTTTACAAATCCCAGATTGACATTTGTAAGGGTAATTTTGATTCAATTGTATCCATGAGAGGCTATCCCAGTGAACCTCAGTTTTACCCAAACATTTTTGGCACCATTTCCAAGGAGGGATATTAAAGGCGTGAAATTATAATAAGTCAAGATAGGAACAGTGAGCCCTTGAGAAATCTTGAGCAATTGTCGACCTTGCTTAGGATAGTACCTTTGGTTTCCACTGCAGTAAATCATTTAGGTGCATGAATAGGCCTAGAGATAGTCAAGGTAGATTTGTTAAGAAGGAATCCGTAGGTAGCTCAAATAATCAAAAATCACAAAAAGAGAAAAATCCATCAAACATTGAAACCAAATCAAACGGTGAAGTTAAAATCCAGTCAGTTTCTCAATTCACCTCTCCTACTACACCCTTTGAAATTGCTGAATAGTTTGCAAAATCATACGAAATTAGGTGTAGTAAACCTCTAGAACCCTAGGAACAACCCTTTAAAACATATTTTACACCTTGGGCAACCAAATTTCTAGAAGAAGTCATGGCTGACAATGTCAAAAACAACAATGTAGGGGGAAATAATGATGAAAACAATAGGAATGAAATTGTTCAACATAATACAAGCTTTGAATTTCCTATTTAGCCTCCCATTGATGATGCCCCTATGAAAAATATCCCTCACTCAGAACTTCCCATATTTCAAGGGTCAACCTCTGAGGATCCTAATATGTTCTTGTTCAAATTTGATGTCCTTTGTAATAGCTATAATTATCAAAGTGATTCACAAAAATTAAAGCTCTTTCTAGCTACTTTGAAAGATGCTGCATTACGATGGTTTATGAGTCTTAGGGACATTAGGACATGGAACCAAATGAAAGATGCTTTTCTATCAAAGTATAAGGAGTACTGTAAGACCAAGGAAGTATGGGATGAAATCTTTCGCATGACTCAACAGGAAGAAGAGTCAGTTGAAGATTTCCTGGAACATTTTGCCTTTAGCTTACAATGCTCATGACATCCTGATTTAAATTCAAAAACCATCAAGATGCTTTTCCTAAGAGGAATTCGCGATGAAACCATGGATGCCTTAAATTTGATTGGAAAAGGTGATATTTCTAAAATGTCCTTTCAAGATATTTGCGGTATATGTAGGAATTATTCACGATCTCATCGATCTATTCATGGGAATTCAAGTAAGTTTTCCACTATGGGCAATGCATCAGGTATTTACAAGCGTGAAATTGGTAATTTACATGAAGATCTTAAAACTAACTTATTAAATCATATGGGTAAATAGATTGACACGTTGTATTCTCGCAGGAAACACAAGGAAGCTGAAAAGGCCTTAGCCATATATTGTCCAACTTGTTGTAAGAAGCATGGACCGAAGGATTGCCCTTATAATCAGACTCATGTAGCATCACTTGAGGAAGCTAGTAAGACTTCAATGCTACGACCTCTTCCTGAAGGGATGATTCCTATGGAATATATCAAAGAACCAGCTTATTATATGGCTCCACGATGCTAGTTTTTACCTCAAGGGTTCTCCAATGAATATTTTTTCGGGCCACCTCAACAATTCTCTAACCAAGGCCCATGGTATGGAGGTTATCAACAACCCCAACCTTATCAGCAATGGCCCCAAAGCTTTCAGCCAAGTACACAACCATGGCATCAAACATGGAGGCCGCAACCTTCATATCCAACTCCTCCATCATCATATCAACCTTCACAACCATATATGCAACCTTATCTTCCACAATAGTCCTTTCCTCCACCACTATTAATAAGCCCCTACCAACAACCTCAACAATTCCTTCCTCCCACACCTTCATCTTCTTTGAACAAACCTTCAAATCCACCACAACCTCCTAAACCCACATCCATGCCAACTCAACCAAATCCAAATCCCAATAATAAACCTCCTCAACCAATCTATCACACTGAAGTGACTAATTTTCCCACCTATCCTGCTAACTCAGTTGAGTTGGATGGTGTACACCTTAGATCTGGGAAAGCTCTTAAAGGACCTACTATCACAGAGATCCCAGATGAACCTGATGAGGAACCAAAAAAAGAACCACCCTTTCTTGATTGATTCATTCATAAGCCAAAGCCTAAAGAGCCAGCACATCATGAGTTTGATATTTTAAATGAATTATGTAATGTTAACATTAAAATTCCTCTTTTGCAGGCTCTTAAGGATGTACTGGTATACAAAAAAGCAATACGAGAATTATGTACCTGATGTCAGAAAAAGAAGGATCCAAAGACTGTTCAAGTTATTGGACAACTTGCAGAATTAATGTTGGGGAATATCAGTATTCCAAAATATGTAGATCCTGGCAGTCTTGTCATCCAGGTAAGTATCAGTACAATTGTTATTCGTAATACACTTGTGGATTTAGGTGCTGCTATAAATGTAATGACAAATGAAACAAAAGTAGAATTATCCTTAGAGGGACTTAGACCTACCCCTACAGTGCTTCAAAAGGCTGATAGTTCCTTAGTCAGACCATAAGGGGTTATAGAAGATGTCATTCTTTGCATTGATAGTTGGGATTATCCAACCAAATTTATGATCCTAAAGCCCAAAGCTAAGCTGGGGGGATATCCTCTCATCCTTGGAAGACCCTGGTTAGCAACAGCCAATGCCCACATTAATTGTCGATCAGGTAACATGATTATTTCTAATGGTGAAAAAACAAAAGAATTAACCTTATATCCTCTTGCTCAACCATTATTAGATACCGAGGATCCAACCTGGGTCAGTAGTGATTTAGATGACTATGTTCCAGTCCTTACCATTGGGCAAGTACAGTATTTTGAAGACCTGACTGATGAAGCCATTTTAATAAATTTTCTTCAGAATAGGTATAAGTCTAATGATATCCTGGAAACTATGGTTTTTCCTTCTCATGTGACTATTGACTATCTTTTTGGAAATTTTCCTTTAGTTGGCAATCCTAGATCCATTCAGCACTTCCTCATGTTACATCAGCTTCTGCCACATTCATGTTTATATAGTCCATTATTATCTTTAGAAACACCAAGAACATAATCAAAACCTACCTCATCCAAACCTATGGAAATCCTACTTGGGCGTACCCTTAATGTTAATCCACAATTAACACCAGCTCAGGTTAAGGATCTCATAAGTATGCTTAAAGAGCATAAAGATGTTTTTGCATGGGAATATCAAGACATGCACGGTATTCATCCTGGCACTTGTACCCATCACATTTATATAGAAGAGGGGAGTCGCCCAGTCTGACAACTACAGTGCTGACTCAATCCCACCTTGTGTGATATTGTCAAAGAAGAACTCCAAAAACTTTTGAATGTTGGATTTATTTATCCAATTTTAGATAGTAGGTGGGTATCTCCCTTGGTTGTCATTCCAAAGAAAAATGGTAAGTGGCGTATTTGTGTTGATTATCGAGCTTGAAATAAGGCTACTAAGAAAGATCATTTTCCATTACCTTTTATTGATCAAGTCTTGGATACTCTTGCAGGGAAGAGATTCTTTTCCATTTTGGATGGATTTAGTGGTTACAATCAGATCCACATTGCCCTAGAAGATTAGGCCAAAACTACTTTTACTTGTCCATGGGGAACCTTTGCATACAATGTTCTTCCTTTTGGGTTATGTAATGCTCCCACAACATTTCAACGTGTAGTATTAAGTATCTTTGCTGATCTAGTTAATGATTATGTAGAAGTCTATATGGATGACTTTACTGTTCATGGAAATACCTTTTAAGAAGCCAAAGATAACTTACAGAAAGTGCTTAAGTGATGTATTGATACTAATTTATCTTTAAGTCATGAGAAATGTCATATGTTGATGATAGAAGGAATTTTCTTAGCTCATTTAATTTCATCAAAAGGTATAGAGGTTGATCCCAAAAAGATCCAAATAATTCAAGATCTCCCCACACCTTTGACACAAAAAGATGTTCAGAGTTTCCTTGGTCATGCCGGATACTATAGGAGATTCATTCAGAACTTTAGTAAAATTGCTTCTCCTTTGTTTTCCTTATTAGTTAAAGATGTTATTTTCACCTGGACTCCCAAATTTCAAGAGGCCTTTGAAACCATTAAGAACAAGTTACTAACTACTCCTGTTCTTAGAGGTCCTAACTGGGGATTACCATTCCATATCTACATAGATGCTTTTGACTTCTCAATGGGAGCAGTACTTGGACAAAAGGAGGACAATCTCTTCTATTAAATCTACTACATTAGTAAGAATTTCACTGGTGCCGAGGTAAACTATATGGTAACTAAAAAATAATTTTTAGCAGTTGTTTATGCTATTAATAAATTTTGGCATTACATTACTGGTTATAAAGTGTTTGTTCATACTGATCATTTAGAAATTTGATTTTTGATGAATAAACCTGTGGTAACCGGTAGGGTCATTAGATGGTTGCTTTTATTACAAGAATTTGATGTCACTATACTTGATAAGCTTGGTCAAGAAAATGTGGTTGCAGATTTTTTGTCTCGGTTACCTCAGTCAGATAATGAAGTTGTTCCTGTTGATGACTCGTTCCCTGATGAACACCTCTTTGCAATCTCTGCCAAAAGTCCATTGTATGCTGACATTTCCAACTATTTGGTTACATGCAAATTTCCACCGCACTTCTCCCCTCGTGAGCATCATAAGTTGGTGGGCCTCAGTGGACAGTATACTTGGATTAATGGGCTTCTATTCTGAACTGGCATTGACAATATCATGCACTAATGCATTCCTGAGGAAGATATTTCTGACATTTTCCGTGCTTGTCATACTAAACCTTACGAAGGACACTTTTTTTCTCAATGGAATGCTCACAAAATTCTGAATGCAGGTTATTACTAGCCTATTCTTCATAAGGATTGTAGACGCTATGTTCAACATTGTGACCAGTGCCAACACATGGGTCATCCTACACGATCAGATGAGATGCCACTTCACCCTCAAATCTCTATTGAGCCTTTTGAAAAATGGGGCCTTGATTTTGTTGGACCTATTAACCCACAATCCAAAAACAAGGAATATATTCTTGGTTGCATAGATTATGTCACAAAGTGGGTTGAAGTAGTTGCACTAAAACATGCCAGGGATACCAAAGTTGTTGAATTCTTATATTCTAAAATCTTCAATCGCTTTGGTGTTCCACACGAGATCACTACTAATCAAGGACCTCAGTTCACTTCAGACCTCATTTCTACATTAATCAAGGAATATGAGATCTACCACAGAAAATCATCACCTTACCATCCTCACGCGAATGGAGAAGTTGAGGTGACTAATCGAGAACTAGAGAACATCCTTACCAAAACTATTGCACTTCATAAGTGTGATTGGGCCACACGACTTCCTGAAGTTGTGTGGGCCTATTGTACTATGTGGAAGACCACCACTAGTTTGACCCCTTATGAATTGGTTTATGGTAGGAAGGTTGTACTTCCTATTGAGTTTGAGATTAAGACTCTTCAAACTGCACTTGAACTCAGATTGAGTCTCTCTGATGCTCAAAAGGAACGACTAACCCAACTCCACTCCCTTGATGAGTTACATCAAGAAGCACTTCTTCATACCAAACTTGTTCAAAATCAATGAACATTGTGGCATGACAAACACATTTGTTAGCATTCTTTTCAGCTTGCCAATTGGGCACTTTTATATGACTCCCGATTCCAAGATTTCAAAGGTAAATTCCATACAAGGTGGCTTGGACCTTATGAAATTGAACATGTGTATGAAAATAGTATGGTTCAACTCTGTACTATGGATTCTAAATGTCGCAAGCTTCTTGTTAATGGTCATCGCTTGAAGCTATATAAGAGGCCTCTCTCAAAGTACACTTTCTTTTTGGAGATTGCAAAGGAAATCATCGTGGTTCCCTTTGGTCTCCTTTAGTAATAATACTATATATCATATACTACATATATATATTTATAAAATAATTTAACTAAATAAAAAAATTAAAAATTAAAAAAAAATAGATGAAGCAAGAACCAACAATGAAAACCAGGTCTTTGGCGTTGTTGGCAGTACTTGTTGAAAACTGGGTAATCTAGTGACTTGTAGTTGTCCACCCTTCTGGATGTGAAAACTAGTTCGCTAGCGCTTCTAGGCAGCACTTGATTGAGAATCAATATTTTTCGGTGGTCTTGTGTTGTAAATAAATTCAAAAAAGAAAAAAAAAGAAACCTACAATTCGGTGCTAGTTGCGACAGGAGGTTTCCTTGTTCCTGTCACCCCTCTTTGTTGGTTGCGACAACAGGTTTTTAGATCCTGTCACCATTCTCTTGGTGTTCCTTTACATTGGACCTCCTGTCGCTTCACATTTTTTGATGGCCTACACTACCATGTGTCTTTCCGCTATGGCGGCCGCTCCTTGCAAATCTTTTTGCGGTGGATTTTTCTTCCACCTTACATGCCTGCTATCATTTTCTTTGTGGTTGGCGGCTCTGTCCTGATCTATCGATGATATCCTTGGATTTGCTGACGCCTTCACCTCGCCTTCCTCGCAGTCACCACGTCAAGGAGTATTTTCTTACCTTCTGCTTTATTTTATGTATTCTATTTTCTTAATTATTATTTGGCATGCTCAGGATGGATCAACCGCTTAAGCTGGCGGGGGCAGGGGGGGGGGGGGGGGGGGGTTATGTGCCATATTATCATATGCCCTTATTGAGTCATCATTTCCACACCATTTATTATATGCTCCTCTCTATTATTCCTGATTCTGCACCACATCACTTATACACAAGCCTTTTGTCCTTACCAACTAATTATATTTATCATGCCATTATTACTACTTTTTATGGTATTTCCCTGTTACTAAATCCGTTTCATATTTCCTGTCATTTTCATTTTCACCATTGTTTTTTTTTTTCTTATTCTCCACTGTGCAAAACCTTTCAAATTCTGTCACTTGTCATGGGGGGAAAAATCTTTGCTTTGAGCCAAGATCTTTGGATAAGTTGCATGCTAATGAAGAAGCACTGAAAATTTTTACTCATGTTGGATCGACAACCTTCTTCAAACACTTGTGTGGATTTGATGTGACCATAGCCAAAGAATTTACCTCAAGATTTTAGGGAACTCATACTACTATTTGAGGATTACAATTTTCTATGAATGTAGGGACAGTTGCAAAAGTCACTGGTTTACCCCAAATTGGTGACCTTTTCTTTCCTACTCCATCATCCAGGGTTACAAATTTGAAGCATCACAAAAAGTAGTTTTTACAGTGAGGAGAATTGGTTGAGAACATCCAAGGGTAAGGGGTAGCAAGGAAATCACTTCCAGAGCCATGGCATTCTGTTGCAAAATTCTTAATTCATTACATTACCTACGAAGGGTGCTTCAAGTATGTATTTGCCCACCATTTCCACTTAATGTTACATTTGCGATATGGTGTTCTTGTTAATTTACCATATTACCTTTTTTTTCCTTAAAACGGTCCTATGACCAATACAATCGAGGGCATGTTGATTCCTTGGCCCACCATGGATTAATTAAGCTTATTGTCAACCATAACCTTCACCTGGCTCAACTAGCTCTTGAATGGGATGCCTTTATGAATCAGACCCCTATAGAAAATCCCCAACATCCTATCGCTAATGATACCCCTGAAGCCAGTTCTTCCAAAAAGCAATTTTTGAAACCCTCAAGCCAACCAAAAGAAAAAACCTTAAAGCCTAAAGGGAAAGTGGAAAAGGAAATCCGAAAACTCAGCCCTCATCCCATGATTACGTGACAGAAACAGTATACCCTTGATAAATTGCAAGGGTTAGTTGAAACAATAGAATCCATAAGTGATATGGAAATTTTGAGAACAAAAGAACCTTAGACAAAGAACACTCAGCTTTTAAGAAGGCTAAGGAACTAGCAGCGTAGAAATAAAAAACAAAAACAACAAAGAGAAGATTCTATCCATAAGAAACCAATGTCTGATGAAGAACAGCCACTAGAACAACAAAATAAAGAAGAAATTACACACCCTGATACTAAATTCAGTGAAGTTTTTGGTGAAGAAGTTGAGGAGGACACTAATGTTGAGATTAATAAAGAAGAGGGCATTATGGAAGATCAATAGGAGGATCTTGAAACCATAAAATTTCAGAAAGATGTCCATGAATAACATGCTCAACAAGAAGAGACCGTAATGCAGGAACACTCCAATACCCATACTAATATGGTCCTTTATCAGGGTATAAATGTTGAGCATCCTCTTCCTAAAACTGCCCTTGTGATTGTTGATATCAGTAAAGATAAATTCCCTGTTGCTCTTACAGTTCAAAATGACCGTAATCCAATTGCTATAGGAACAAGTGGAATTTACGAAGTTCCTGACGTTGAATAGGGTATGTCACTCTCTCTTAATGCACAATTATGGCAAATGGTCACTCAGCTCCAACAATCCAATCAACTGTTCAGTTACAGTTACAAGCACTCGTCTCTCAGGAAAAGGGAACCATTGGTGCAACTAGAATTGAAGCAGATACATAGATACTTAATGTGAAGCCTATTGGATCTAGCCAAACACCTCAATCGCATGAGGACATGCAAAACCTCTAAGCTGGAGGGAATGATGGGTGTGCAAACTGCTTTTGTTTTTGTACACTCTTTATACCTTTTGCCCTATCTTAAGCCTGTCTAAACCCCTGTTATGCCATTAATTATTGAGGAATTTAATGCATTTAATAATGTCTTAAGGTTTGAAAATATTTCTTGAAAAGAGTGGATGTTCATATACATATTGATATATTGTGATCTATTCTGCTACAGGAACTAAAGATGTGAGAATATGGAGTCGGCCATTCAGCTAGAAGAATAGTTTTTGAAGTTGCCATTTTGTTATAGTTTTGAATGGCTCTATTTTGGCCATATGCTATTATAGTTAGATTGTTGTATAAATTGTTATATATGGCCTGCGGCCAAAACAAACTATTGCCTATGTTTGGGAAACAGGCCAGTGGCCATTTGAGTTAGTTGTCAATATGGTTAAACACTTTAGATTATATAAGAAAATGTGAATCAAAAGACCCAGGAGTGATAATATATGAAATTCCCTATTTTTGCATCACCTCTGAAATACTAAATTGAGAACGCAGAACTCCTGTAGCAGCTAGCTTTAAATTAGTTCTCACCCTGCGTACTGGAGGAGGGCCCCCTCTTGGGAAACTTGGTGAGATTAGTGTAGTTTATTTTGTAAGTATTTTCATTGTTGATTTCGTGTGTTCCTTTCAAGTTTTAATTATATGCATTTTCAAGAAGTCTGCTATATATTTGATTGAATCTATATAGAGCTTGTTGATTTATTATCAATTCAGTTGTCTAATGAAGTAATTGGTTGTTATAAGTTATAAAGAAATGGTTTGATACATATTACTATTTGCCACATTCCTCCTACTGCTTGCATTCATCATTAATACTCACAATATCATTCATTGTATTGCCCTTACCATATCCCTTTAGTCATTGAGCTAAAATACTCCCAATATTCATAACTTCCTATTGCCATCCATAGTATTATCTGTCTTCTCTGTCATACTTCCTACCGCACGCATCACACTCTCTGTTGCACTGTATTAAAACTAGTTAGTTAAAAACCTCCTGCCATTACCATACTTCCTATCGTAGTTGAGCAGATTATAATCCTTAATGAAACCAACCTCCAATCAGACAACAACTTTTGCAATAAGCATTCATTGAGATTAATTATCTAAAAGGGTGTAATTAATTACTTAGAGGTGTGTTAATAAATACATTGTTTTAAAAGGTGCGAACTTTAAATAAATTTAATCTATTTATAAAAAGTATTGTTTGGATATTAAAACTCATTTTGTAGTAGATGTGTGGTGTGTTTGACTTTTAATTGCTTTGTGTTCATTTACAGTGAATGTGTGGTAGTTTAATTTATTAGTAAGCAGTAATTTGCATTCATAAAACCCTTGAATTATTACTTTCACCCCTTGAGCAAACAGCCGTTATATCTCTCACAAGTTTACAAATCCCGAATTGACATTTGTAAGGGTAATTTTGATTCAATTATATCCATAAAAGGCTATCCCAGTGAACCTCAGTTTTACCCAAACACTATAGAGCTTGGCATATACATTATTAGGTACAAGTCTTTACATCACTTGAACTATATAGAGTAGCTTAGTCTTAATGATGACCAAATGACTTTTTCTTATATATGAATAAGTTTTTAACACTTATAGAAAAAAAAAATTATAGATACAAGAAATCCCACCCTTTTACATTAGTGGCAAAAAAATTTTGTCATGATTGTACATCTTTACAATAAAAGAATAAGAGTACCCCCCTAGGCCTATGACTTAATGTTTTATAGTGAAAAATATAATTCACAGTTTACATGACTCAAAAAATATTTTTATGTAGCTTTGGCATACCTCATCATTTCTCATTTTGTTCATCACCTTATGAATTACATATCCCCCTTATTTTTTATACTTATGTCTAATGTTTGGGCATCTTCTGCTCGGTAGATAGAATCACCCCAAATTTTTCAATGCATGATTTATTGGTTTGAATTATAATTGCAATAGGATAATCACATGTGGTTCTTACTTATTCAAAAACTTGAATCTTAATCTCTTGATTTGCTACTAAATAAATTAAGTTGTTAGTGATAGAAAGATTATGATCTATTTGAATTAGATACTTTATTGTAGCTACCTCTCATTGCATAATCTCCAAGTGAGGTATCAACATCGATTCTATGGAGATCAATTTGGCTCATATTCTTCTATCCATTTTATGTAACCTAGCCAATCTTTCTTGTGCACATAACAATCTATTATAATAAATGGAACTTGGTCTAGTTGACTATGAGATAGAACCTCCTGATAGATTTATGTTAGCATAAATTTTTAGATGTTTTCCTATAATTAATTTGTAAACCTCGGCACATCAAAAATAATATTATATAGATCATGTACCCTCTTGATAAGATCTTCTAGGTTCTCCGCAAGTGCATGTAATTCCACTTTTCTCACTCCAATGAACATAGAAACTTTCTCAAAAACTTTCTTCTCAAATTTATTTTCTGACTAGATCATCAATTTGTCACTTGCTTCAATATCCTTTGTATTAACTTTTTCAACAATTTTCACTAACTGAGATATTACAGGGTCTTTCTCATCAATATTCTCTATGTCAAACATGTCAATACACATGTCTTTAATATCATGAAACACTTTTATATGTTTCTATTCTTGCCTCAACTCTTCATGTCTTTCCTTTCTTGCTAATATATCTTGTAAATTGATAGTTTATTCAAATATGATATTTGTTAGATCTCATTTTTGCATTTCTATTATTTCGTCAAGGGTAATAGTATTAGCTAGAGAACTATCTTTTTTTCTTGTTTCCTTTCCCTCTCATTAGAGTTTTTTTTCTCAGCATTACTTGAGTAAGAGTAGGTGATGGGGTGCCACCACTCGGTCTTTCTTGTCCTTCATTGCTAGGAACAATGATAATAACACTTGGCAATAATTGAGTAACTACATTTTTTTAATCCTTCTCCCCTACTTTATGTGTACTCTCCTTATTTTCCTTATCTAGAGGTCCTAAGACATGTGGTCCTATTTGACCTATAGTAGACACTTCTACATTTGTCTCCTTTTATGGTTCTTGCTCACTCTTCTTTATTTGTTTATTGAAATCAGAAATTTTGACTAGTGTTTCTCCTTCCATAGGATAGTACCTTATTTGTTACAATACATGAGTTTAGGTATAGATGTATGAATAGGTGATATGTTTGGATGAGTGCTTGCCATATTAGAATTACAGATGATAGTCAAAATGAAACTAAGGATATTACTAAAGATCTATATTAATGGTGTTTCTTGTGATGGAAAAAGTTTTCAATTGTATGGTAACTAGAAATATTCTTGAGATGTTTCCATCAATGCTAAATAGGGATATTGCTGGAAACTACAATTGAAGCAATTGTTTTGTTAATTTATGTAAAACCTATTGGTGAGATAGTTTTCCATCTGATCTAACTATCATATCGAATCGATTAACGAAGAGGATTTGAGAAGTTGTTTATAACAAAAAAAATTGTAGGAGTTTCTAAATATTCTACCAATTGGTATTAGAGCATTGGTTCTTACATAGAGAATTTTTAAGGTACTCAAAGCTAAACATCATAACATATAGAAAGGAGATACAAAGTTAAACAAAGAAAAGTTTCCTGTATGGAAAATGTTGATGAGACTACATATAGCTAGTATTGGTGATGTCACATTGAAGTTTCTAGATAATTCGTATGTGAATATTATAATAGTCCCTTTGACTACTCAACAACTAAAAGAAAAGAAATATGTAAACCATGATGTTAGCCCATATTCATACCCTAACACTAAATCTAACCAAGTTTTATGTTCATACCCTAAAATGTTATTTTTAAAACTTAACCATAACCCTAATCATTTAGCCTTAACCCCTAAAATGTGTCTTTTATACCTCAACCTAAACCCTAGCCCTATATTCCTAAACCATAATCTCCTACCTAATTCGTATCATAATTCAAATATATATTATTCCATTAAAAAAGTACTTCTAGAATCCTTAGCCTAATCTTGACCCTAATTTAAATATAATTTGAATCCTAATCCATACCCTAATGCTAGTGATGTAGCCCAAACTCTTAAAAAATAATACTCAAAAAATATTAGCACATACTAGATTCTTAATTAAGCTTCACCAACTATACTCTACCTTACAATGAAAGAAAATTCCTATTTATGACAATTCTGAAAATTACCATATTTGGCAGATTTTTGGAAAAAATAGAATCTTTCATTTTTGGTAATTTCCAAAACCCATCCTACGAATCCTATTTTTTCCCAAGAAAAGCACCCAGCTAAGGAAAGATGAATTGCCAACTAATCTATGAAATCAAGAATATGATTTTGAATTTATTACAAAAACAAATTTCTAAAAAAATGGAAAAGAACACAAAAACTCAATTTTGGATGTCAAAATGATATTTTAGGCTTCAAAAAAAATATCTAAATGGCCACCTATTGAGATAAGCTCCATTAGCAATCCAAATAACTCCTCCTTGCATGACTGCCTATAAAATTTCCTCAAAAACCCATACCAAGTCAAAAGTTATGACTCCTAGAAGTTGATGCATCACCTAGTCCTTCTGTCATGATAATTTTAATTGTATTGCACAATCATAAGTTAATGTAAGTCATAACTTGAATAATAATTCATTTTATAAATTTAATCTTTATCCTCCTCTTTTTGATATATTCAAGTTGTTAAAGATGTATTAAATGTAAATATATGGGTTTAAAGATGTAATTATATTGCTCTAGATAGATTTATTTTAACTAAATACTAATTGTAAATTATTTTATGTTGTACATATTAAACATTGCCTAAAGTTAGGGTTAGAATTTACTTAATCCATACAGTTAAACCTACATTTTACAGTTATGTATATTTATGATTCAATGTTTTTTTAGCCCTAATATATTATTTATTGTTAGTATATAAACATATTCTATCCTTAATTCATCTATATGAAAATCATAGGTATAAATCAACCCTTCAATATAATAACCAAAATAAATAACCATAATCTTGAATCATAACCATAATTCACTTCTTGACCCTAACTCTAACAACAATATTCCATTTACTTGTATGTATCCCTATTGCATCCTTAGGTCTACCACAAATTGTACTTCGGCCATAAGAACATTGAACTGGATAAGTTTATCAGATTTTGAACCTTAACCATAATCCAATAATAGAACTAGAGTCACAATAACCTTAATTGTAATATGTATACTCTAACTAAATCCTGACTAATACATAATCCCAAACCATTAACCTAATCCCAAAACTAACCCTAAACATCATATGTGCATAACAAGATAATATAAGTTAAGTTTCAAACCTTGTTCCTAACAAAATTATAATCAATGTAAAAATTGAAGATTTAAGCCTAACCCTTAAATCCTAAGTTATAAATTGTAATCTTACTTATAAATGGAAATATTTTTAACCAAAAATATTAAATCCTAAATCTTAACCAAAATATATTAATGATAAATGTAATGAAACCTAATTTTGTAATTGTTAACACTTTAGAAAACTTTTGGAAAGTCTAAGGAAAATCATAACACTAACCTTTTTTCAAAACACTTCTAATCCTTAGCCTAATTTTGACCCCAATCTAAGTATAATTTGAATCCTAACCATAGTAATTGCACAATTTAATTTTATGTTGTACATATTAAACACACACCAAAATTATGGGTTAGAATTTACTTAAATTGTATAGTTAAACCTAAACTTTATAATTATGTATGTTTATGATTCAATGTTTCTTTAATCCTAATATATTAAATCATTGGCATGAATATTTTCTCCTCCTCTTTTTGATATATTCAAGCAGTTAAAGTTGTATTAGACATAAATCTATATGTTTTTAAAGATGTATTTATATTGATATTTTGAATTTATTTTAGTTAAATAGTAGTTTTGTGAATTTTTATGTTGCATACATATATGTAGATTATATTTCATGGTCCCGCCCCCACCCCCGCCCTTGGTCCCTCCATCTCCACCCCCACCTCCACCTCCACATCAACCTCCACCTCCACCTCCATGACCACTTAGTCCTCCTCCACCACCTACCCCTGAGAAACTACATGAGAGCATAGTACACAACCTTCATGACCTCATGTGAGATATACAAACTATTAGCCATGAGACTCATCCCCCACTAATGTATTTATCTTGTAGATAGCATGCAAAGCTTTGTAAAATCT
Organism: Cupressus sempervirens; assembly: GCA_028749045.1. Classification (NCBI taxonomy): domain Eukaryota; kingdom Viridiplantae; phylum Streptophyta; class Pinopsida; order Cupressales; family Cupressaceae; genus Cupressus; species Cupressus sempervirens. The sequence goes on along the minus strand of CM053787.1, from coordinate 830,239,193 downwards.
ATATAGCACTTAAATGTGACATTGATAGCTTCAAAGCATGGAGGAAAAACATACATGACTTATATTCGAATCTCTTGTCTTATAGATAGGTCCATTAGCTGAAAATAACTAAAGGACATTTTAAAAGATATTTTGTAAACCTAAGGATGGATCATGAGATAAGTGATACAAAGCCTCATATATTTATTAGATGTTGCACATACCACATGCTAATCATGAGGTGCCCGTGCACTTTCTTAAGAAATTGTGGGCAAAGTTTGAATTGGGTTTGAAACCCAATTATTTTGATATAAAATCATTTTAGGGGATCGATGGAGGGATGCCTCGGGATAGGCTTGGAGAAAAGCTCAATGATAATACATCAAATTGTTGATGTCCTTAGCCTATTGTTACTCTTCTTGCATTAGTTTTTCTAGTGCTTCTCCATCATCAAGCAGTGTCATCTGCTTTTACTTCATTGAGTTCCCTTTTGGGAAATATAGTAGCCCAATGGATGAAGGTGAGGGATATTATTCTCCTTGGACACATTTTTACTAGTTTTGCAGGTATATGCAAAGGCCCCCAGAGCAATGTTGATGTAGTGCAACATGCCCATGATGTTGAGGGTGGTGATTTCGATGATGAGGCATATGCTTCTCATGGTGGTGCTAGTGATGATATTGACGTGTCATCATTTTTTGACCTTCTTTATGGGGAGGTTGATAGTTAGGAGCAGCAGGAAAAAAATTAATTAAAATTTATAAAGTACATTATTACTTAATTTCTACATATGTGCATAATTTTATAAATCATATTAATGTATGTTGATTTTCAATTAATAGAGGATGGATAATACTATTCCTCCTAGGAGACAATATAGTCTTCTTTTGAGACCTTAAGATGTTGGCATTCCTAATACACTATGCACTTTGAATTACACTTTATGTAATGTACATGTTGGAAATCAAATTTAATAACATGTGGTCATATTTATTTTTATCTGATCTTGTAGGGATTGTCATCCATTACATAGTTAGATGCTTGTATAGGTCTTGATCCATCCACCACTGAGGCACAACCTATAATACCTATGGTATGAACTTTTGAAGATTTTTTTTTATACTATTTTTATGTACAAATTGTTATTAAATTATTTTCAACTTTGATTCATGTATAATAATATATGTTGGTTTTACAAATAGGGGATGGATCATACTTTTCCATGTAGGCCTCAGTATAGTCTATTTTTGACTCCTTCATCTTTTGACCGTTTCAAACATGTTGATGCTTCCAGTAGTGAGGCTGAGCCTCAAATACATAATTTATGTACTTTTTCAAGATTTTTTTTATTTCATATGTATGCTGAATAACTCATATCAACAACTTTGATCCATAATTTTGTTTTATATCTGAAGGAAGTTGGAGTACGTGATCATCATAGTAGCATATCTCTAGATACATCTGTCACATTGGCTAGTGCTCAAGTATGATATATATGCTTTTAATTCAAAAAAATTAGTGTAAATTATTTACATTTTAATTAACATACTTTATAATTCATGTATATATAATTTTGACTCAAGGTTTATGTATCCATTATTTTAGAAAAATGTCACCATGATTGGTTGTGGGACTGTAGGACTAAGCCAAATGGAGGTATAGATATCATCCTTTGACGTTAGTATTGTTATTTATACATAGTTCATTATGAGCTTTATCAAATTTTTAAGTTTATGTATTCTATTACAGAACCTCACCAATGTCACATTTGGTAGTTATGTCGATGCAACTTCTCCTATTATAGAGGGACAACTATCTCACATGGTATTATTTTGAATAATTACTAAATATTTATTTTTAATTGCAAGCTAGATTTTGAAACCCATTTCAATTAAGCATGTACATTTTGTCTTCTTAGGATGCCACACAGGATGTGACACACAATACCCCATAGGATTTAACACACAATGTCCCACATGATAAGGCACAATAGGCTACATAGGATGATACATCTAGGTCCTCTTTGCATGGAGTATAGAGGGTTGTACATCAGATAGATTAGGTATTTTGTCACCTTTAGATTGTGTTTTTATGACACATTTTTTATTATGATACACTTTGTATTAGGAAAATTATCTATATTATATATACTTTTTGACTTCATAGATCATATTATGACATGTTAGACCATTTTATATATTTTTACAAATTCATATCATGCTAGTGTATCCAATATAGATTCTTATTTATGATGTTAAGTATGAACAGTTTTGTTTATTGTGACATATTTTATTCATGTTATGATAGATTTTATTAGTATATGCTATACATGAACAATAATTTTAATTAAATATAGGAACATTAATTTAAACATGTTTGAATGTAAAAGTAATGGTTAAATATATGAGTTCATTACTGGAATTATCCAAGAATTTAATATCAAGTGCACACCATTAACTTTCTAATAGAAGCGAACTCCTATATTTTACATAACTAAACACATTTTTTTAAAATAAAAAAGTGAAGTCATATATATGTAACACATTTCTTCGAATGAGGTCCTGCAAAATAAAATTTAAAAAGTAAAAAATAAAAAAATTGAAATGTTAATCAAAGTATAAATTAATAAGACCTATTCGTATTATGTAAATATGTTTAATGTATGTAGTCACTATGTGTAATTGCACAAGATGTTCATGTTGGATCCACCTTAAACATTTAAATTTGTATAGATTTTACTTGAGAATTGAATAAGAGGCATTTATAAGTTCTCTAATTTTCTATTGAAAACACATACATACATTTATATTATATAAGTACATATATAAAAGTAGTGCAAGAAAGAAAAACTTACATGTGTGTATTTTGTAGTCATCCTACTATACCATCTACATCCTCTCTCTTTTGCAATGCACCTTTGATTGCCTTGTACTCATCCATTAAAATTTTCCATAATATCTTATTGGTAGGTATCCCTTTGTATCTTTCTAATTTGATATTCGTTGCCAGAACCAAATGAGAATAGTGTAAAATCTTCTTTTCTGATTGGTAGTCTTCAAATGTTGGTAAACCATTTCTTCTTGTTAGGTTTATATGTAGCCAGGTTCCAACTACAATGATAGACCCAATTAGATACTCAAAATCATAATCATCTACTTGATGACATATAAAATTTTTTCTTAGGTTCCACACATCTACGTAGAAAATACTTTGTCTCTTCATTGTTTACATTAGGTGCAATAACAACATAAACATGTCCTACAAGATAAGATAAAGTACATAAATAATTTAATCACATGTGTACATAAATAAATAATATATTAATGACATGTACTTGAGTTATATTAATGATATTTACCTAAATAAACAATATAAATAGAAGCACAATCAAAGAAAAACTTAAAATTAAATTGTGCATACCAAGTTGTTTAAGGTCTGAAATATGACCATAGTCTTCTGATGCAAATGTAACATTTGGACCTTCATTTACTATATCATCTTGAAAATGTGTTTCTATAGGTGCTAATGATTTATGTTGCCAATCTTTAACCCATTTTGTATTCTCACATTCTTCCCATTCACCTGTTAGCTTAAAGAATAAATTTGACAACTGAGTGTCAATACACTTAACCAAGATCAAGAGTAGGTGTCGAGTAAGATGAAGTGCTGAGCTATATCAAGTGCCGAGTAATAGTAAGTGCCGAGTGTAACAAGTGTCAAGTGTTAACAAGTGCCGAGTGTTAACAAGTGTTGAGTGTAACAAGTGCCGAGTGTAACAAGTGCCGAGTGGTAACAAGTACCGAGTGTCAACAAGTGCCGAGAGTAACAAGTGTCGAGTGTTAATAGGTGCCAAGTGATACAGTTTTGTTTAGGTGCTGAGCTATCCAGGAAACAACATGTGCCAAGCATCAGCAATGCTTTAGGAGCCGAGTAACATAGAATATCAGCATAAAAGTTTGAAATTGCACAAACTATGATGCAAACAGTTTTTGCAGCCGACATAAGGTAAACTTCGAGGGATTTAATGATGAGATCAAATCTCTTATTTTTCCTATGCAATCTACATGCAGCCAATAAGAAAAATGATAAAGGCATGCAACCAATTAATAAAAGACAAGTATTGAGCGAGAAATTGAGATTCAATATGTATTGTAGATCCAAATCTAACCCTAAGTCTTTATAAGGAAGACAAAATTTCATCGTAAATATGCATGAGTGGACATACAAGGGTGCACAATGGAAAACTATTTTTAGAAGCGAGGGTTATCAGATCACAAAAGGATCAAGATCAAAGAAAGTGGAAAAGGTGCCTGCATTCAGCAATCAAGGATTGTAATCTATTAGGTTCATTATACCTAATACTTTCTAGCAATTGTATTAGAATGAAAATCCTATGGTGATAGGTTAGTTTAATAGCTATTTTGTAGATCCTCTGATTAGGTGATTAAAATCCTTTAAGAAGGTGACACTTCATGTTAAGTGTTTGTAAAGCCTTTAACCAGGTCACTATCGATATAGTGTAAAGCCTTTAACAGGGCAGGCCTTTAACAGGGCAGACCATCAGAAGTGGTTGAACAATATTGCTACACTAATTTTTCTGGGTATCATCCCCGCCCTAGTTTTACCTTCTTATTCCTGGAGGGTTTCTGGGTTACCAAATTCCAGTGTTATGAGTTGTTGATGCATGTGTTAAATATCATGTTTACTTGATGTATTTACATGCATGTAATTTACTTTCAGTTAAAAGTTTTATTGTCTAAAATATGATACTTATGATTCACCCCACCACACACCCCCCCCCCCCCCTCTCATAAGTACTCTTTCCATATTTGAATATTCCAACATCACCTACAAGACAAAACTGACAAAAACAAGAAAGCTCCTTCATCCATATAGTCCAAGTGTTAGAATCTAAAATCCTAAATGAATTCCATTTAGCTAACTCGCTAATTGTCTTAGTCATATCTTGAAAGGATATTCTTCTCTTTAACTAGGCAGAAGAAGAATCTGATTGTAGAGTTCTAACTTGATCTATGTATAAATATTTGTTACACCATTCTACAATCTCATGTGCATTTTTTAATTTGGTTTTTTCCTCAATTTTTAATTTCTCTCTTCAAAGGGCTCTCTTCATGTATGAACTAATAGCATCATGTTCTCCTTTAGCATGTCTAGCCTCAAAAAAACTCAACATATGCTGAATATTAGTTTTCCTATGTGTCCTACTCAACCAATAGAATATTCTAGCATTCTTGAATTATTATGTACAATTATCTGACCATATCCAATGTTGTGTCATTTGAATTTGTCTCTCTCTTAAATTGTCATAAAAGTGCTTGACACAATATTGGACAAACTCATATGAATGATGTTTATTATCAATCATATAAAAATGGTGTGCTCTCAATATTTTTTTGATCCTCCTCTATACTATCAGGTGCATACCTATAAACTATATAAATAGAAATAGCTACATGCATTGAATTGTAATATTGTGTGTGTACCTCATCTTGGGGTGCAAGTGTGTAGTTCTTAGCAAAGTCAACAACTAAAAGTATCGTGCCAATTGGAAACTCATTCTTACATATGTGAAATTTTCCATCAAGTCATCTAGCATATTGAGAGTATTTAACATATTTTGGTATGATCACACTCTTAAACTCATCAATAAATGCAAGACAACTAACTTTATCATATGACCATAATATTTTGATTCAATTGTAACATTTTGGCCTTCATTTACTATATCATCTTCATAATGTGTTTTAGTAGGTGCTAATGATTTATTTTTCCAATCTTCAACCTATTCACCTATAAGAAAAAGCCAAAAAAAAATAAGAAATCTCCCTAGTCCATATAGTCCAAATGTTAGAATCTAAACTCCTAAATAAATGCCATTTAGCTAACCTGCTAATTGTCTCATAGTCATATCTTAATAGGATATTCTTCTCTTCAATTACGTAGAAGAAAAATCTAATTGTAGATTTTTGACTTGATCCTGTGTATAAATATTTGTTACGGTATATGTGTGCATTTTTTATTTTATCTTTTTTATCAAATTTTAATTTCTCTCTCCAAAGGGCTTTCTTCATGCATGCACCAAAAACATCATGTTCTCCTTTACCATGTCTAGCTTTAAAAAAACTCTGCATATGTTGGATATTAGTTTTCCTATGTGTCCTACTCAACCAATAGGACATTCTAGCATTCTTGAATTGTCATGTACAATTATCTGCCCATATCCAATGTTGTGTCATTTGAATTTGTCTCTCTCTTATCATAAAAGACCTTGCATCAATGTTGGATAAAATCATTTGAATGAATTTTATTATCACTCATATAGAAATAGTACTCTCTCAATATTTTTTTGATCCTCATCTATACTATCAGGTGCATGCTTATAAACTATATGAATAGAAATTGCTACTAGCACTGAATTGTAATATTGTGCTTGTACCTCATCTTGGGTTGTAAGTGTCTAATTCTTAGAAAAGTTGACAACTAAAAGTATGGTGCTAACTAGAAATGTATTCTTACATATATGTAATTTTCCATTATGTCATCTAGCATATTGAGAGTGTTTAACATATTTTGGTATATTCACACTCTTAAACTCATCCATAATATCATGACAACTAACTTTATCTGTAACTAGATCACACATTCTTCCAATCTTCCCTTCCCACAATGGATATTCAATAGTCTCAAGTATTTTTACATCAACTAATTATTTTCCTAAAGTATTCAAAGAATTTTCATGCAAACATTCATCTAAAAAAGAAAGATTGTGACAAATATCACATGTACCAGAAAGACATGCATTGAGAAGAAAATATTGTTCAATAGATGGCTTACAAAACAAACTTGATATGGAATCCTTTTTAGTTTGAGGTGGTATTTTAATACCACATTCCTACAACATTTCTTTAATATGAATAGCACTATGTATAGATCAAAATACATCATTATGGTAACAAAATTGAACAAGAGTTTTACAACAACATGCAAATCTTTCATGGTTTAAAATTTTCAAAAGATCTTTAGTGAATGTGAATAGTTAACACCTTATCATCTAAAAATTTTCTAAACAATTTAGTTTGAGTCATGTCCAAAAGGTGATTAGGATGTGAATCATGTATTTTTGAATCAACTCTCAATTAAATAAAATCTCTTCAATTAGTGATACTCTTGTATTATAATGCCAAACAATTTCAACTAAACTTTTGCCTTCACTAGTAAGTTTTGCATAAGATCTCGGTAGTCTACAACTAGAAGTCCATAAACTATTTGTTGGTTCACATTCAAAGTTAAGCCTACTCTTTACAACTCTTTTTAAAGTTTTATGACTTATATTAAGATATCCACTTATGTTACTAATCAATCTTTTGTCAATAGTTTATCTATCTCCACGAAACCAATCTATGAAGGTTATCTAGCACATCATTAGAAAAATGAAAATTATGTTGATGCACTTTAGTATCATTGAAACATGTTTGTTTAGTACTTGGTGTTTCCATCTCTACATTCATATTATTGTTATTTTCAATTGGCATTTTATTTTCAATTTTTTTTGCATTTTAAATCTCATTTTCATTTTTTATTGGTATTCATTTTGTGTCTTGCATTTTCATTAGAGTTTTTTGTGCATGATCATTTAACAATATATTCTCGTGAAGAAAACCTAAATTATTTAAATCATGACCTACTTCTACAAAATCACTAATTTCATAACGAGAAAAAAATCAAGGGTTTGGAGACACAACTTTATTGAATGTTTGATTAGAATCTACACCTAAATCTCATTGTATTGGGTTCTCTTCTTTAGCCTCTTTATTCATCATAGTATCCTCAATGTCTTTCTCTTCTAAAACAATATTTGAAAGTGAAGTCCCAACATTGCTCAACTCTCTAATTATTTTTCTTCTCTCTCATTGACATTGTTCTTGATTCTCTTTGTTTATTGCAATTTCCTCATTTTTAAGAACTTTTATTTTCTTCTTTCTTCATTGTTTTGATCTCATGTTTGCACCAACTTTGAATCCAAATTAATAGCTTTCAAATTGTATAAGATGAAAAGAAAAAAAATATATGATAGAAATTCGTTGTTGCAGCTCAAAATTATCGAATGCTAATTTTTAAATAATTAGGTACCCAATTCCAAATCAGGTACCTAATTTTTAAATAATCAGGTACCCAATTTTTAGAATTGGGTAGCTCCTATGGTATCATTAAGGAATTCTTTGTTGTGGTAAGCTTGGTCCTCGATTTGTACAATGACTGAATTGGAATTGGGCACCCAATTTTTGAATTGAAAATCAAGTGTCCGATTCTAAAGAGATGGGTAGGAATTTCCCTTTAGCAATGAGTTTTTCCTTGGGGAAAGGGATGGTACAGGGTTGGTGGGACCAAACATGTGTCTTTATGTATCAAATTTTGACTAGGTTAATTATTCAATAATTTCAAGGATTGTCATCATTTTTATATGGTCTTTCTCATTGAATTTTTTGACAAAACAAGAACTTATTATAGGTCTTACTTTTCTAATTTCAAAAATGTAAGTATTATAGTGTTATGAGTTTATTTTCTACTTTTGCATTATTTATTAATAAAAATTGTCTCTTAAACATAAAATAATGAGATTCACTAAAACTTTAATCACCTTTTTTATTTTTCACATTTCTTAAATTAATTTACATTTCATTAATATATATACAATTATTCAAAAGTTCAAAAATTGATAATTGGGAAAGTTGTTTAGGTATTGGCTCAGTAAGGAGAGTGGTCACAAACCACTTGATTAAATTCCTCAACTAAGACAAAAGCACAATCTCAAGGAAAATGCAAATTTCACAAGTGTACTAGAACTTGGGGAAGTTGCTGATGTGAATGGTTACTTATGGTTTGTGTGTATTTCCAAGGATTGTACATAAATTGGGATAGTAAAAAACACTTTGACATTGGTGCAATACAAGACACATGGTAGCTCGTGGTTGCTATGAAATTTATATGGAGATGATGCATCAAAATTTATTCGTAAGTTGATTAGATATCCATATAAAGAACCATTGGTATTGGAGCTTCAAAGCGCACCACTTGTTTGATCAAATACTAAAATAGGAAGAAGAGAATACCGTTTTGTGTGACTTCTCAAATAATTTGATTTTGAATTAAAGAAAGAAAGGCATGTCAATTGTTTGACATTATACTTTAGGTAAATATTAGAACCAACACACAAATTTGAGGTTCTGATTGTACTTTATGATTATCTCAAGGAGAAGAAATGAAGAGATTGAAAATACAAAGTCAAGAGAGCATTGAACAAGGAGCTTTGTAAGCAATACAATGAACTACAAATTCCAAGGCAAACCTGACTCAATTACTCATAACACCTTCATATTTTAAAAAATATTTCAACCTTGGTTTTAACCTTGTTTTAGTCAATGTCTTAACTCTTTTTATTTATGTTTAGGAATCAAAAGTTGGAGTTGTTTACAAATATTCTTCAGAGTAGCCCAAACTCTAAATTTTTCAATAGTTACAAACCTAGAAGGTTGGTTATGCTAGAATAAATTATAAATTTATGAACATCACATGTAATAGGGAATCTTTGTATTTAGAGACAAAGGATACTTATGTTTTGATAGAAAGGGAATTTTTGGAAACTACTTACAACTCTTGATCTTGTAATCATCAATTTTCTTATGTTCTTTGTGCTAAGAAATAAAAGAAAGTACATTTTGCATCCTCTTCTCTACAAAATTTGAATTGTTGAAGTGTTGATTCTTCATAATGAGTATTTTCATGGTATGGTGTAAATATTCATGAATCATTGAATTAGCATTATGTTGATGATATCTTTCAAGCATAGTTCTTGTTTTTTTTTATTAGCAGTTCACATCAATTTTAGGGAAGCATTGAAGTCCTGTGGTGCATTCGTCATCAATACTTTCCTTTCTATCTTCTAAGTTATAATTGTCTTTATTTGAAAAATCACAAATACCCATATCTTATGAGGGAGCTTCCCCTCTCAAACACAAAGGAAGATTGTAGTCTAATAGTGATCAGTTGTGATCTCCAACTGTTGGCACACTTGTCACTATTCATGGGGTGAACAAGGTCATTTTCATAAGTAACTTGACAGTGTCAAATTTATTTACCAACATAGTTTTGGCAACTCTACTAGGGATTAAAATGATAAAGATTAATCAATCACCTATAATGAAGCAAGATGGTATTGTCGCATGAGAATGTGTTTCTAGTTCTACAACTAAATTTTGGTTTCTAGGACACACAAGAAGACATTATTTCAAATTTGAATAATCTAGCCTTGAGGTGGAGATGAAGTCTTCAACAATACCATTAGGTGAATCAAGTTCTTGAAGAAGAAGAAGAAGAATTTTTAGAAATCTTGAGAAGAGTTCCTATTGATCAAAACATTGTGTTTGTTGAAATAATGTTTACTATTCTAGAGACAAATAGGCCAAATCTTAGTAGTGTCCAAGATCAAGTGAGCAATAATCAATAACATGGCTGATAAATGTTACCTTCCCTAGAATGAAGTTTGGTTACTCTATTTAAAAGATTAATTATTTGTGACTCTATCCAAAAGTGGGAATTCAGAATAATGGTTTGGTAAAAAGGAAAAGATGAAAGTGATAGTGATAGTGACAATGATGATGAATATTTTGCATTCTAGAAGAAGCATAATCTTAGTGAACCCATATAGGTTGATTTCTTGAAGGGTTTCTATGGCAGAAGGAGGCTAGATCCCAAAATGGTTCATCCCCATATACTTCCAGTTTTGTTAAAGATCGAAGAAGAAGATGGAAAGGATTCTAGTTTTCTTTCTCATGATCAAGAATCCTTCTTGGAAAATGGTTCAACATATAAAAATAAAGAAGGACTTGTTGAAAAGCATATTTGATCTAAATCAATGATGAAGAATGATAAAAATTTATCTTATGCACCTATGTGTGAACAAAATTGTATTTTCATTGATCATAAGCAAGCTAGCTTCTTGAAGAGTTTCTATGGTGGATAGAAACTATATCCAAAAAAAAATCCATCCATCTTTGCTCTAAATTTTGTAAAAGATAGATGAAGATGGTAAAGTAACCAAATTTTCTCTCACAAAAAGAGATCATTGTCAAAAAAGAATTTTTACATATGAGCATAAAGATGACTATGTTAAAAATTACGATTCATATGAATCAAAGTTGAATGTTGTTGATCAAGAAAGTAGTTCAACACATACACTAGTTGCTCAATAGAAAGATACTTCTAGTGGTCTTGATCAAGTTCATTTTTTGAAAAGATTCTATTGTAATCATAGATTTGATCCTATTAGAATACACGCTTCATTGCTTCAAAAATTATAGAAAATAGAACAAGAAGATGAAGGGGGAAATCATTTTCTTGCTAATGGAATATTTGGCAAGAAGAATGTGAAAGAGACCTATCAAAAGATGCATTCCTAGAAGATGATCAAGAAAAAATAAGTGAAAAAGGAAAAAAAAATATTTATTGAGCCTTGAGCTAAGCATTAAAAAGACCTTGAGAAGGTAGTAGAAGTCTTTCGTGAATCTAATAACAAGGATTCTGATGAAGAGGTATCGAAATCTTTACATACATGCTTGCACCCACAATTTGAAAAGAATGATGAGGAGAGAGTGACAAAAGATTAATCATATGTGGTCATTATTCCAAGTTTTTGTCTTGATGCTTTTGATGGCGGCTTCCTATGTGGACAACAATTTCTCCATCCTCTATTACTGGTCATCAAAGAGGAGACAAATGTTGATAAAAGTCAAGGTATGAACTTGGGTATTTCTTCCTCTAACATGTTGGTAAGAAATAAAACTCATGATGATCGGGTGAAAGTAGAGGAAGATCTTAGTGACATAGTTTTTCATGATGAGTTAGAAGAGATTTTTTAGTGCAAAAAATTTGAATCACAGATCCTAGCATTGAAAATAAATCTCTAGACAAGAACATTACTAATATGAAGCATGAGGCAGTTCTTGAAGAGATCAATGTGTTTTTTATAGTTAAAGATATTGAAGAGCATCTCAAGGAATATGATCAAAAAGTGTGAGTGTTGATAAGCTTGAGGAGGTTCATGTTAATGCTCAAGGTCATTCAAGATTTCCTCTTGATCAAGGTCTGAATGGTTAAAGAAGTTACTCCCTCTATAAGCCCTCTCATCTTGTTGATCAAGATTATGATTTATCATTTACAAAGCTACATACATCCAAAGAGGAGTTCACTCCATGAGGTACTATACAAATTGAAGAGCATCATGTCATAGTACACCATTCATGTGGAATATATAATGACACAAAAGCCTTATATCAGTTTGGAAAGGGATCAAAAGTTCATGTAGCATGTTCAAATCAAGAATTAAAGAAATATGAAGATGAAGTAGAAGTGAACCCTGCCCCACCTGACCCACAATCAAAATGTAAACAGAGGGATCTCATCTTGGGTTCATATGATTGTGAATCCCAAATAATATAGGTCATATGCAAGGAGGATGCATTTTAAAATCCAAACCATTTCTTAAAAGGTCCAACCAGGACATAGATAATTGAAAAAGAAGGCCTACATGTATCAGAAAAGAGTCAAGGGCTTCATGATAACCAACCACAAGAAATCCAAGAAAAGTGCTATCCTTATCGAGAAAATAGTCGAAAATGAATTGAGAAGATTAAAAATCTAGTGCTCCAACTCATTCAAAATGAAGCCATTGGTGGCATGCATCATGAGGAAAAATTGATTATAAACTTAGAATTTTTTCATGAGGCATGGTTATTTAGGTACATTCCCTCTTACAAAACAATGGAGCATGTGAGGAATCTAAAATTTGGAATCCAAGGAGTAAGCCTATAGTTGAAGTTTACTAGAACTTGGGAGTTTCCACCTTTTAAGTCTCCATGGCATTTACTTTTTCAGCTAGTCAATGGGTTTGCATGATTTAGTTGGAGCCAGAACTATGTTAGTTAGGTGTTTTTGTTGAGCCTTTTCATCTTTTTTGTTTGGCTTGTGCTCCCAATTTCGGTGTGCTCAATCCCTTTTCATGTATTTATCTCTTTTTTGGGTGACTCAATGGCCCTTGTGATAAAGCAATTCTCTTATTTAAGTCTACATTCATTCACCATCTTACACATTCCTTATCTCTAGTTAGAGCTAGTTGTTAGCTTGATAATTAACTAAGGGGTTAAAAAATTATAAAAATCAAAATGAGAGCAAAGAGAGATGTGAAACTCTCTTTATGTACTACTCTCTCACTACATACTCAAACCTCGCTTTCTCCATATACTCAAACCCCTCTCTTTCTATGTACTACTCTCTCTCTCTCTCTCTCTCTCTCTCTCTCTCTCTCTCTCCATACTCAAACTACTCTCTCTCCACGTATTCAAACCCCTCTCTTTCTACATACCCCTCTCTCTCCACGTACTCAAACCCCCCTCTCTCTCTCTGTGCTAAAACCTTTTCAAATATTAAGGTTAAGAGGTTTGAGTTGGAATTCGAACTCTATCTAAATGTTTCTTCCATAATCTAAACCCAAACCAAAAATTTGTATAAATTCCTATGAAATATAAACTGAAGATGCCCAAAACTAATGACAGGCACACTATTTTGACATACAAAGATTGGCCTCATGAAATATTCATGGTGATGCCATGGAAGATGTGTTTTTTTGTGCGTGTATATACAATATAAAGTTAGGGGAGGTATAAATAAGATGGTATTTTGAAGTAAGGTAGAGGATGTAACAAGAATTCAAGGCGAGGAAATCAGAACCAAACAATCATGCCATAAAATGAGAAATTTCCATTAGAGCTTCAATTCACTTGTTCGACTCAAAGCATCAAAAGGCATGCAAACTATTTGATATTATACCCAAAGTGGATTTTAACATTCTTTTACATGTATGCATATATACAGACAACAACCGCAAACTAGACAAGTGAATTAGTTTGGTCGATTGCAATGGAAGTGTTTCCTCCCTATTCGATAGCACTGCCTTGCTAAACCATGTATTTTTCTTACAAATCCATATGCAAAATCATGGTAATGATTTCAAGAAAATCCAAGTGGCAGGTGTTAAGATAAATCCCACAAAGGCTCAATATGAAAACATAGAAAAGGCACGTGAACTTTTTGACTGAAATTCTCAGGTATATGCAGTCCGCAAGTGTCAAGTTGAATCAATATGATAAAAATATTCATATCTATACTGGTGACATGTTCAACTGACATGTCTCAGTGAATTTTGATCCAGTCAAGAAGTGATGTATTAAATCATTACAATTCCTAGCCTGAGACATAATTCCATTCTAATGGAAGATTGATAGCATTTTCAGTGATGAAACTGATAAGTGGAAAAGATGTTTATTTATTGGCTCAGCAAGGAGAATTCTCACAAACCATTTGATTAAATGCCTCAACTAAGACAAAAGCAAAATCTCAAGGAAAGTGCATATTTTACAAGCATGCTAGAACTTGGGGATATTGTTGATGCGAATGCTCAGTAAGGGTTAGTGTGTATTACCATGAATTTCACATATGTTGGGATAGTAGACAACACTTTTGACTTTGGTACATTATAAGACATGTAGTAGCTCGTGGACATTGTGAAATTCATAGAGAGGTGATCTATCAAAAAAATTATTTGTAAGTTGATTAGATATCCATATCAAGAACCATTGGTATTCAAGCTTCAAAGCGCACCAGTTGTTTGATTGAATACTAAAAAGAGATGAAGAGAATAGAATTTGATGTGACTTCTCAAATCAAGTAGTGATTTCGAATAAAAGAAAGAAAGGAATGTAAATTGTTTGACATAATACTTCAGGTAAATGTTAGAACCAACACAAAAAGTTGAGGTTTTGGTTGTATTTTATGATTATCTAAAGGAGAAGAAATTGAGAGTTTGAAAATGCAAAGTCAAGACAGCACTGAACAAGGAGCTTGGTAAGTAACACAATGCAAGGAAAACTTGACTCAGAGACTCATAACACCTCTACACCAAAGAGAAAATACAAGATATATAGTGATCACAATTGAAAGTTAGAAGTAGTTGCATCTAAACTTGTCTCAAATTTTTATTTGTATATTTTATACAGAGGCTAACTTTAGTTTTAACCTTATTTTTAGCCAATTTCTTAACTCTTCTTAGTTATGTTTACACATCAAAAGTTGGATTTTTAAAAGTTAGAGTTGGTTATGAACCTTCTTCAGAGTAATCCAAACTCTATTTTTTCAGTATTTACGAACCCGAAAAAGTTGGTTATGCTAGAATAGATTATAAATTCATGAACAACACATGTAATGAGCACTTTTTGTATTTAGAGACAAGAGATACTTAAATTTTGATAGGAAGGCAATTTTTGGAAAGTGTGTACAATTCTTGTTCTTGCAATCAACATTTTTCTTAGGTTCTTGGTGCTAAGAAATAAAAGAAAGTACATTTTCTTTATCTTTTCTACAAAATCTGAATTTTCAAAGTTTTGATACTTTGTAATCAGTATTTTCATGGTATGATGTAAATATTCATGAATCATTGAATTAGCCTTGTGTCGATGATATCTTTCAAGAGCAGTTCTTATTTGTTTTCAATAGCAGTTTACATCAATTTTAGGAAGAATTGAAATCTTGTAATGCATTCCTCATCAATAGTTTCCTTTCTATCTTCTAAGTTGTAATTGTCTTTATTTTGAAAAATCACAAATACCCATATCTTATGAGGGAGCTGCCCCTCTCAAATGTAGAGAAAGATTGTAGTCTGATAGTTATCAATTATGATCTCTCCAACTGTTGGCCCACTTGTCACTGTTCATAGGGCAAACAGGATCATTATTAGAAGTAACATCACAGCAACAAATCTATTTACCAAAAAAATAAATCTAAAAATTACAAAACACTTACAATTGACAAAACCCTTACCACTATTAGCCTCTTGTAATTATGGAGGACTTTTCCCAAATTCCTCGAAGAAACATAATGAGAGAGGTGCCTTATAATATTAGTACCTTGGTATTAGAATAACTATATATGAAGCTCTTCAAGTTGACCATTTCAGATTATGCGATTATAATTTATTATGTCAGCTAAATTTAAATCAAAGTAATATTGCTATTGTTAGTAATATAAATATATAAAGTTGATGCTAATTTTTTTTGAAAAGATTTATTATTGTTCATAAATATTATCTTTCTTATTGTTAATTTTGAAATAGTTTTAAGCTCACTAATGCAATAAATAAAATTATTATTTTTACTTATTATATTTAAGTATTATATTGTTTAACAAATTATATTAAATATCATTATAAATATATTTTAAAAACTATAAAGTACATAATAAATTAAAAATTTAATTTAATTATCAATGAATATTAATTTTATATTAATAAAAAATGACAAGATTTATTAATTTTATATTAATAAAACAAAATTGACAAGGTTTACATTAACATTTGTATCTTAAAATTATGCTGAAGAAAAGAGAAATGAATATGGTGGATGCAATAGTATTTGAGTATGACAAGTACAACAAGTGTCACATCGTAGCTTAGTACTTGCCTTTAATTTTTATATAAATATAGTTTTAATTTAACAAATTTATTATAGTTTATAAAATATTTTAATTAAATAAAATATTATACATTTATATTTTTCTATAATGATATTAATTATAATTTATATTTATATATTATTTATTAATATAATTATTTATATATATGTTTTATTGTATATATTTATATATATCATGTAATAATATTATATTATAAATAAATTATAATATCTTTATAATAATAATATTTCTTAAATGATTATATAATATAAGGAATATTTGCTTTAGTATTTTTAATTGAATGATAAAAATTATATTATAAAAAAATGTAATATTCAAATATAAAAATATAAACCAACTCACTTACATTAAAAAAAATTCAAAATGAATCACATTCATCTAATTAAAAATCAAAAATCAAGTAAAACAACCAATATATTCACCCATCAAATATTAAGAAAATATTTTCTAAAAATTGTAATGTTAAAAATCTTGCATGTATGCTATGCAACATAGTAATTTGATAACAAAAGTTAAAATTACTTAATTGCCAGTTCTACAAAACAAAAAAATTTAATCAATGATTAAAGCCTGCCTAAAATTCAAAATGTGTCACAATAGTACTTATACTAATAATAATAATAAACTGTTACAAGCATGATTGAACAACGATGTTTCTTCAAAGTTTACATTGAGGAGATAAATTCTACACTCCAACTGTTTCCATCGTACACTATTTCCATAACGAATATGAACATGAGACTAAAGAGTCATCTTTTCTCCTCCTCCTATGGTTTCTCTGATTTCTTCTTCGCAGGTGGCTTCTCAGCGGGCTTCTCAATGTGTACACCGCTGTGCGGAATCACAACGCCTCTCAAAATTTGGCTGATATCCTCATCGTCCCTTATCACCAATGCAATATGCCGAGGAGTTATTCTCTTCCTCTTCATACCTCTCGCCTTACTCCCAGCCATAAACAACACCTGAACGCCATCAAAATTGAGTGAGTCACTGTTAACTTTAAATCCTCAATGAAAATGTCAAAATGAGAAAGGCCATTCAAATATGGCTAGAAACAAATTGAGTTAGGCTATATGAATTAAATATGAGTTATTAAATAGCAAAAGTTTGATAGATAGTTTTTAGATTTGATTGTGTACTATTTTTATATTAATTAAATACATTGTATTAAATACATTTTATTACAAAACAGTTACCATTGACAAATCCCTTACCACTGTTAGCCTCTTGCAATTATGGAGGACTTTTCCCAAATTCCTCCAAGAAACATAATGAGAGAGGTGCCTTATCATATTAGTACCTTGGTATTAGAATAACTATATGAAGCTCTTCAAGTTGACCATTTTAGATTATGTGATTATAATTTATTATGTCAGCTAAATTTAAATCAAATTAATATTGCTATTGTTAGTAATATAAATATATAAAGTTGATGCTAATTTTTTTTGAAAAGATTTATTATTGTTCATAAATATTATCTTTCTTATTGTTAATTTTGAAATAGTTTTAAACTCACTAATACAATAAATAAAATTAGCATTTTTACTTATTATATTTAAGTATTATATTGTTTAACAAATTATATTAAATATCATTATAAATATATTTTAAAAACTATAAAGTACATAATAAATTAAAATTTTAATTTAATTATCACTGAATATTAATTTTATATTAATAAAAAAATGAAAAGATTTATAAATATCTCATGTGATACTATTATATTATAAATAAATTATAATATCTTTATAATAATAATATTTCTTAAATGATTATATAATATAAGGAAGATTTGCTTGAGTATTTTCTATTGAATGACAAAAATTATATTATAAAAAAATGTAATATTAAAATATAAAAATATAAATCAACCCAATTACATAAAAAAAATATTAAAAATGAATCACATTCATCTAATTAAAAATTAAAAACCAAGTAACCCAACCAATATATTCACCCAATCAAATATTAACAAAATATTTTTTAAAAATTGTAACATTAAAAATCTTGCATGTATGCTAAAGTTAAAATTAATTATTTGTCAGTTGTACAAAACAAAACAAAATTAATCAGTGATTAAAGCCTGGCTAAAATTCAAAATGTGTCACAATAGTATTTATACTAATAATAATAGAAGAAACTGTTACGAACATGATTGAACACCGATGTTTCCTCAAAGTTTACATTGAGGAGATAAATTCTACACTCCAACTGTTTCCATCGTACACTATTGCCATAACGAATATGAACATGAGACTAAAGAGTCATCTTTTCTCCTCCTCCTACGGTTTCTCTGATTTCTTCTTCGCAGGTGGCTTCTCAGCGGGCTTCTCAATGTGTACACCGCTATGCGGAATCACAACGCCTCTCAAAATTTGGCTGATATCCTCATCGTCCCTTATCACCAAAGCAATATGCCGAGGAGTTATTCTCTTCCTCTTCATACCTCTCGCCTTACACCCCGCCATAAACAACACCTGAACACCATCAAAATTGAGTGAGTCACTGTTAACTTTAAATCCTCAATGAAAATGTCAGAATGAGAAAGGCCATTCAAATACGGCTAGAAACAAATTGAATCAGGTTATATGAATTAAATATGAGTTATTAAATAGCAAAAGTTTGATAGATAGTTTTTAGATTTGATTGTGTAGTAATTTTATATTAATTAAATACATTGTATTGATGAATCATATAGTATGATTTAACATCTTGATTAAAAAAGCTACACAATAAAATCCAAAAATTATATATCAGATTTAAATAGATAATAAAAATCTTATAACTATTTAACATTTTTAACCTAAAATATTAATAATACCTCTGCGGCTATATACTCCATAACGGCGGCCATGTATACGGGAGCTGTTTCTCCCACCCGCTTTGCATATCTGCCCTTCCTCAAGTACCTTCCAATTCTCCCAACGGGAAATAATAATTCCGCCCGGACACTCTTGGATTTCCTCCTCTGTCTTCTTATACGGCTACTTTCTCCAACCTCCCATCGCCCACGGCTACTTTCTCCAACCTTCATCCTCTTAATATATATGCTTGTGCTTTTATCAGATACAAAATCTGATGTAGGCTCAATATATAGTAAACGAGGAAGCCCATGATCGATTTGTGGGTCGCTTCTCTGACCAATAATATCGTATCTCACATTCAAGTTCCTGTTTTCTCATCTCTTTTCCTTAGATACCAAAATGGAATATTTCCTGTATCGATATAGAAATTCTATTTCTCACCAATGGAATCTTTTCAGCCCATCGAACACTCGCTTTCTAAATTTGCTGAGGATTGGCATTCAAACAAATTGCAATGTGAGTGAGTGAGGCTCGATTTTGTTGATACCAATAATCGACTTGAGATTCCCTAAAATTTATAAATAAAATGTTATTTTGGATAGAATTCTATTTTGTAAAGCAAAGGAGTTTGTAAAGTTCTATTTGTTATCATTATTTTCATTATCTTTCCAAAATTTGTTTAGGAAAAAGCAAAACCAAAATGGAATATTTCCTGTATCGATATAGAAATTCTATTTCTCACCAATGGAATGTTTTCAGCCCATCGAACACTCGCTTTAAGTTCAAGAAAAGATGAGCATATATTACAACACTAGTCCTTGTATATCTTATCTATTTGATCTGCATATTATTTCTTGAATAATCACATTGATGAACCCTTGTAGTTGAATGAAGTTTGGATATCTAAATTTATTCTTAAAATTAATATTTTTTTGTGAATCAATGTTCATATTAATAGTCATATCTTCAACAAATTAAATAAAAGAGGGCTCTTGTTTGTGAATGGTTTCTCTTATATTTTATGGATTTTAAAAGTGTTGATCATATAAATTTTTACTTACCTTATGCCTATTACATGTAGTCATTTGTTTTCTTCTCATTATTCATCAATTTGATCTTTGTATGTAGTATAAGGTTGTTTTTGTATAGTTTAAACTATTTCTCCTTGAAATGCCTAGTTATGCAAGACCTTTGAAGATAGAGACTACCTTTTTTTAATGGGCCTTATGGAAGTATAGAAAAAATAGGATCTTTAGAGATCAAATTATTAATAATATGAAGCTCTACTCCTAGCTAGCAAAAAGTAAATTCAAGAGAACATTGATGTTGTTCTTATTGGTGATTCCGAAGCTACTAAAAAGTATGAAAGGATTGGTTAAGTAATAAATAAAGATGATCTATCTAAATCCTTGCATATTTGTGTTGTCATACAAAATTTTGATTACATGATTTTTAGGTTTTAATATGAATTTGTCTAGCTTTAGCCAAAAACATGATCCTTGTGTTGCAGTTGCAGAAACATGGGATCATGGTACCTCTAAAGAAGCATCCTTACAAGTTCAATCAATCCAAAGGCATGACCTCTAGCATGTTGAATGTTGTCTTACTTTATAGGATTTTTATTGCTCTTATGACTAATTTGAAAAATATATTTTGATTGGATAATTTGTGGGAAGGATTCCACCCTAGAGCTATGTCTATGAATTGTTATAACCTAAAAAATTGGATATATGACTCTCAGTAATTCATTATCTCAATTGGGTAGTATATAATAAACCAACCAAAGAACATCAAATAAGCAATCAAATTAAAAACTCTAAAGTGGAAATTTATTCTCACAATATGCATAAGATTAATAAAAAATGACAATAAAATAGAGATTCAACTAAAAATGTGTCTACATGAGTGCAATTTAGATTATCATAATGATTAAACTATGCAATTGATCCTATAATTGATGCAATTAAATGCTAAAAAAGCTTAAATGATTTTAATAATAAAAGTATATGGTTTATTAACATGTAAAATAAAATGAATTATGATCTAATATGATGAGTTTACAATTATCTCACAAATGTAATAAAATTACTCTAGAATCAATTTGGCATGATCTCCTTAGAAATATTCTAGATGAAAATGCCTCTATGTGGGTTTTTTTAAAGATTTTTCTTGGAAGAAATTCATTGAATTTAAATTTTATGGTTGGTATTGGTCCACAATGAGTGGTTGAGAGTGGGACCTTGAGTGATCCATGTTATTCCATCTCACTAATGTTTGGTTTTAAGTATTATGTTTTTTAGTGACTTGAGTGGATGATGGGACAATTAATTAATTCACTTAATTAATATCAATATAATTAAATAGTTTGGGCAATAAGTTGATTAGTATACTTTGATGATTGATCACTAATCTTCAATTATTTATGAACTATTTAATTAAATTGATCTAATCTAGTTACACAAGTAATCCTATGGTTGAATTTATTTAATTAACTTAACTAGGGTTAAGTCACCTAATTAGGGTTTGGATCTATTTTATCATTATTTAGGTCTTTTGATAAGGCTAGAATAAATTCTAGGTGATTACATTTGCATCTCCTTGAAGAAACATTTTATTAGTGTGCATCGAATGTTTGATGTCAATAGGGTTTAGATTAAAATATAATGTTTGTGTAAAATATAAAATCCTGATGTGGTGCCTCATTATAAGTTTGAAAGCAAGACAACCAAATTGATATGAAGTGATAAAATTAATAATCTACTTATTCTGGTGATGTCAATTATAAAGAATAATGAATTTGATGTGCTGTGATGAAGTTGATCACATGTCCCTATTAATTTAAATGATGAAAACAGTAATAAGACCAAGCAAGTTATTAGATGAAATAGCTCATTCCCTATGATTTATTGGTTCAAGATAACCAACTTGATATGGATTTTGATGAATTTGATATACCCTTGGCAAAATCATTTAGTTTAATTAACTCCTACTAATGAATTTGATGAAATTATGTCCTACTTATCAATATTATTTAGTTCAATTTGATAAACTGGATTTCTAATTCGATAACTAGTTGATTGATTTAAGATTTAATTTTATTGTAAATGCCTTGATTGTTCAAGAATGTTTGATGAAATTTAACTAAAAATATGATGATTTGATGGATATTAATGCTTCTAATTTTATAACAAAAATTTAATTCTCTAAATTAAACCCATGCCTCAATTTCAAAAAGTGATAATGTGTTTGATGGTTTGAGTTATCAATTCTGATTATTAGCCTCCCTTGGGAGAGAAATAGAAAGGAAATAAATATTGTGAACTAATTTTGAACATATTTTATTGATTAGAAATTGATTCTATTGATTAAAATGGATTTTGAGTTATATTGAGATGAGTTTGGCTAACTTTGACTTTGATTTGACTTTATTCTTCAATTTAGACTATAGTTTGACCTGGTTTGACTAATTTACAGATGAAATTATTTAAAGCAAGCTTTAAAATATATTGAGTTTATTCTACAAATGATTTGATTGAATTTGACTTATATTTAATTGAACTTTGACTAGAGTTGACTTAAGAATTGACTTGGTGCAATTGACTTTCATTTTGATTTTGGTCCTAATGTTTCTTTTGATGATTTCAATTGATCATTTGATGTCAATTTGGTTTCTATATGACAAAGTCAAAAATTAGGGAAAAATAATTATACAATTTATTTTATCTTTTAGTCTATGGTGATTTTCTAGCCTCTAATTGAGCATCATGTGGATTCCCATTGAGATCCATAGTTTTGAGCTTGTCCACATACATTGATGTCCAATACATTACCCTTCTCTTCTATATCATTGATTTGAAACTTTTTTTTTGATTTTTTTATATGAATTTATGTTGAAAATATTTGTTTAGCATTTTGTAATTTCCTATACCCTACAATTTGAGGATGCCATCTGAATCCAAATCTATAAAAAATGGCAATGACTAAACAAGAAAGGTCAAAAGAATCATATTTTTATGATGGTTGACAATTTTCCATACATAAATCCCTAAACAAGATGATGTAGAGAACACTAGGAAATAATGACTATTACCTACAGCCCACAAAACTAGTTTAACTAGAAACTATGTAGAATATCCCAACTAATCTCTAGTTTAGTAAAAATAAAATAGTACCTTACAAATGATTTCCAATTCTTGAAAACATCACTAACACCTATCAACTTTGATACAACTTCACACCTCAAAATCTTCTCTTGAAGCCACTATCCCACTTAGGTTTCAACCTAGACATGTGAGGGTAATACCTCCTCTAGTTGCATGCTATGGATTATGCTTTTCCTCTCACTACTTATGAACTCTAGGGACCCAATACAATCATTGCAGATTGGTAGGATCCTTTGTGAGGTTTGAAACATGGCTTAACCCCCTCTTGTGGAATCTATTAGTCTATTGGTTGTATTTGGCACTAACAATTGACGGTTTGATGCCAAAAAAGCCCTATATTGTAATAATTGTTGTTAAAGCTTTGTCATAGGTTTAAATCCTTGTAGCCCATAGTGAGTGATGCAAGGAGGGGGACTATAGATAGTGGGCTAGTGTTACTCATGAGGTCCATGGCATGGCTTAATTATCTCTTATGGATTCTATAAGCCTAGTGGTTGTATTGGTTATTGATAGATCAATATTTTGGTAAAAATGTAATTGTGGTAGTTAACATCAACTCTAAAAATCTATTACATTGTCCACACCAAAGTCCTTAAGGACATTTTCTTTGTAGAGGCCTAATTTTCTACTATCCTTATTTTAGAAGCTTTTTCCCTATAACTATAAAACAAAGAAACTCACCAAATAAATCACATTTTGTATTAATCATTTTTCCCTCATTCAATGTACTTTGAATTGTGTTCATAATTCCACCATTAAGGACTCTAATTATTGACTAATGAGACATACTTAATTGATGAATTAGGTCACTTTTACAAAGTAATCTGTGTATAATGTATTTGTTTTTTCAAGAAATAACTTGAAATAAAAATATACACATCCAATAATACAGAATCCACTATTGGTTTGCGTCTAATCCATCCACGTTCTTTTCTACAACTAATTTTGTTGGTGTAAATATGTATTTACTATTTACACTTACTTAAGTTTACTTAGGTGAATGCATTATTTTATTGTATTGCATTTTTTTCTTTTTTTTTTTTGTGAGACACTTAGGAGTTTGCACACCTTTATGAGTTGTCATGTTGACAACATAGAACTATGCAACTCTAATTTAGCACATGGTGTCTACAACACTGGAGTTTGCATCATTCACTAAGTTGTCATGTAAAGAACACAGTTATTTGCACTCCATTTTTAGCACATGTTGTCTACAACATAAATTTGCATGTTACACCATTGTAGGCCAATTGTTAAAAATTTTGAGCTTTTTTAAATGTATATTGCTACTTGTAATATTGGTTACTATAATACAAAGTGCAACACTCATTTCCTTGTGTAGTGGGTTTTTTTCCTAAAAGGGTTTCCAACATTAAATCTAGTCTTTTGTGTTTATCTTGTGTGCATAGTATTTTTATAGTCTCTTTTACTTGCACATATTTTTATTTAGATTCACTTATGTTTATTTCCCATGCAAATTTTATGTTAGGAAGACATTTTTGTACTTTACCTTCCCTAACAAGTGGTATCAAAGCCAAACAAGTTTAGTTTTATCATTGCTGGTAGGGTTAGGAATTTGTATCAATTTGGTTTCAATATGATTTTTTAATATATTTTTCTAGAAATTAGGATGGTGATAGTAGACATTGAAATGTTTAATGGTGCAAACTACGAGTTATGAAAATTTATAGTTCAAGATATATTGGTTGACCAAGATCTGTAGATCGTTGTGTTTAACAACAAGCCTTCATGAATAAAGTAGGAAGATTTGGATCTGGTGGATCAAAAGGCTAGAGGAATAATAAGGTTGAGCCTTGCATATTCTATTCATTGAATATTCATAAAGAGAAAAATGTATGTTCTTTGTGCAAGAAGTTGGAAGCTATTTATAAAGGAGAATACTTGGTAAATAAGCTATTTCTAATAAAGAAGTTGTACTCTCTAAAGATGGATCAAGGAGTGAATGTGGTAGATCATCTAAATTTTGATCTCTCTAGTTTTGTCATCTATTAGTGTCAAATACTTAGTCATATAGAAGAAAAATTTGGTCATTCATCAATTTAACTAAGTCACTCTAGATATAGGCCAAGTCATGTATTTGTTAAGACTTGGAAATAATCTGGTCTATGCCAAGCTCTATAGGAGAAGGTGATTGCTCTACCTCAACCTAATCAAGTAAGTTATACATATGAAATTTCATATTTAAAATGAGACATCTTACATCGATTCCTAATATAAATTGTGACAAAGTTCATGGTTGCATAAGATAAGATGCATTCAAAAAAAATTATGGAAAGAACCGAGTAATAGAATCAATTGCATTAATAGGTGTCAAGCATTGATAATACTATCTATATTGATCAAGTATTTCAATATGAATCAAATGCTTACAATGATTGAGTTGATTTTTTTGGTGGAGTCAAATAGTATGGACTAAGCTGTAAAGTGAAGACCAAGTTAATAATTGCAATATCGACCAAGATAGCTAGATTCCACCTAATGATGTACACAACATTTATGAGTACCTTAATTTGAATGAATGAAGGTATATAGTAAAAATTTGAAAGCATTATACACACCTCACATTTAGATTCTAAGAGCCCAAGTGATTTGAGCAATTTGTAAAGTGATTTTAAAGGTGACAGAGAACATTTTTTTTTGAAATGTCATCAACTGTTGATTGTCACTTGCATTGAGTTATTCAAGAAGTGAATTTCAAACCTTAAATTTTAGAATGGCTTCTAGATCATCATCAATAGCAAGGAGTCAAGGCAAAGAAGTTAGTAATGATAAATTGGTGAAGAGTGACACTTGTCCTCCACCAAAATATCATGTCATTATTACTAAAATTTCTGTGAAGGTAGACTCAATGGGTGCATTATAAATAATACCACATATGGTTATCATGATACACAATGCATGAAGTTCTTACATTTGTAAAATTAGTGAATTGGGAGCCTATGAAATTTGATCGGCATATCAGAATTTTTGTAGTGGAGTATTAAAGGGTGATTTTAAGATTGTATAGAGGAAAGGGTTGACATGAGCCGTAAGCTTTTTGAGAAATCTCAAGATTCACTAGATTAATGCCATGTTTAGTTGAATTCATGATATAGATTTATGGCTAGAGAATGGGTCAGTAAAAATTACGAATAATTATGTTCTATGTCTTAATAGAAAACAAGGTACTAAGAGGAGGGGTGAATTAGGATCTAATTGTAAAAAATTTTGAGCTTTTATAAATGTATATTGTTAATTGTAATATTGGTTACTATAATACAAAGGGCAACACTCATTTCCTTGTGTAGCGGGTTTTTTTCCTAAAAGGGTTTCCAACATTAAATCTAGTCTTTTCTGTTTATCTTGTGTGCATAGTATTTTCATGGTATGATTTAAATATTCATGAATCATTGAATTAGCATTGTGTCAATGATATCTTTCAAGCGCAGTTCTTATTTGTTTTAAATAGCAATTTACATCAATTTTAGGAAGAATTGAAATTGTGTGATGCATTCCTCATCAATAGTTTCCTTTCTATCGTTTAAGTTGTAATTGTCTTTATTTTGAAAAATCACAAATACCCATATCTTATGAGGGAGCTGCCCCTCTCAAATGTAGAGGAAGATTGCAGTCTGATAGTTATCAATTATGATCTCTCCAACGGTTGGCCCACTTGTCACTGTTCATAGCGCAAATAGGGACATTATCAGAAGTAACTTCATAGCAACAAATTTGTTTACCAAAAAAATAAAACTAAAAATTACAAAACACTAACAATTGACAAAACCCTTACCACTATTAGCCTCTTACAATTATGGAGGACTTTTCCCAAATTCCTCCAAGAAACATAATGAGAGAGGTGCCTTATCATATTAGTACCTTGGTATTAGAATAACTATATATGAAGCTCTTCAAGTTGACCATTTCAGATTATGCGATTATAATTTATTATGTCAGCTAAATTTAAATCAAATTAATAGTGCTATTGTTAGTAATATAAATATATAAAGTTGATGTTGATTTTTTTTTTAAAGATTTATTATTGTTCATAAATATTTTGGTTATCATAAACATAATATCAAATTCTACAATTTTAACAACTTTAATTCTATCAAAGATATTTTCATAAGAATGAAGGGTATATTTCCCTACAATTATTTAATTTGTATGGGAATCAACATTTCTAGGAAAGCATTCGTAATAAAATTTCTAAAGATAAGGGCTTTAGAATTTTTTTGACTTTTATAGAACATATAATAAAAAATTTATTCTATGTAATAGATTCTTAACTATTCCAGTATTTTCTTAAGTTAGAGAAAAGATGAGCATATATTACAACACTAGTCCTTGTATATCTTATCTATTTGATCTGCATATTATTTCTTGAATAATCACATTGATGAACCCTTGTAGTCGAATCAAGTTTGGATATCTAAACTTATTCTTAAAGTTAATCATTTTTGGTGAATCAGTGTTCATATTAATAGTCATATCTTCAACAAATTAAATAAAAGAGGGCTCTTGTTTGTGAATGGTTTCTCTTATATTTTATGGATTTTAAAAGTGTTGATCATATAAATTTTTACTTACCTTATGCCTATTACATGTAGTCATTTGTTTTCTTCTCATTATTCATCAATTTGATCTTTGTATGTAGTATAAGGTTGTTTTTGTATAGTTTAAACTATTTATCCTTGAAATGCCTAGTTATGCAAGACCTTTGAAGATAGAGACTACCTTTTTTTAATGGGCCTTATGGAAGTATAGAAAAAATAGGATCTTTAGAGATCAAATTATTAATAATATTAAGCTCTACTCCTAGCTAGCAAAAAGTAAATTCAAGAGAACATTGATGTTGTTCTTATTGGTGATTCCAAAGCTACTAAAAAGTATGAAAGGATTGGTTAAGTAATAAATACATATGAACTATCCAAATCCTTGCATATTTGTGTTGTCATACAAAATTTTGACTACACGATTTTTAGGTTTTAATATGAATTTGTCTAGCTTTAGCCAAAAACATGATCCTTGTGTTGCAGTTGCAGAAACATGGGATCATGGTACCTCTAAAGAAGCATCCTTACAAGTTCAATCAATCAAAAGGCATGACCTCGAGCATGTTGAATGTTGTCTTACTTTATAGGATTTTTATTGTTCTTGTGACTAATTTGAAAAATATATTTTGATTGGATATTTTGTGGGAAGGATTCCACCCTAGAGCTATGTCCATGAATTTTTATAACCTAAATATTTGGATATATGACTCTCAGTAATTCATTATTTGAATTGGTTAGCATATAATAAACCGACCAAAGAACATCAAATAACCAATCAAATTAAAAACTCTTTCCTATAGATGTAAGTATGATCTAAAGTGGAAATTTATTCTCACAATATGCATAAGATTAATAACAAATGAAAATAAAATAGAGATTCAACTAAAAATGTGTCTACATGAGTGCAATTTAGATTATCATAATGATTCAACTATGCAATTGATCCTATAATTGATGCAATTAAATGCTAAAAAATCTTAAATGATTTTAATAATAAATGTATATGGTTTATTAACATGTAAAATAAAATGAATTATGATCTGATATGATGAGTTTACAATTATCTCACAAATGTAAATAAATTACTCTAGAATCAATTTGGCATGATCTCCTTATAAATATTCTAGATGAAAATGCCTCTATGTGGGTTTTTTTAAAGATTTTTCTTGGAAGAAATTTATTGAATGTAGATTTTATGGTTGGTATTGGTCCACAATGAGTGGTTGAGAGGAGGACCTTGAGTGATCCATGTTATTCCATCTCACTAATGTTTGGTTTTAAGTATTATGTTTTTTGTGACTTGAGTGGATAATAGGACAATTGATTAATTCACTTAATTAATATCAATATAATTAAATAGTTTGGGCAATAAATTGATTAGTATACTTTGATGACTGATACCTAATCTTCAAGTATTTATGAACTATTTAATTAAATTGATCTAATCTAGTTACACAAGTAATCCTATGGTTGAATTTATTTAGTTATCTTAACTAGGGTTAAATCACCTAATTAGGGTCTGGATCTATTTTATCATTATTTAGGTCTTTTGATAAGGCTAGAATAAATTCTAGGTGATTAGATTTGCCTCTCCCTGAAGAAACATTTTATTAGTGTGCATCTAATGTTTGATGTCAATTGGGTTTAGATTCAAAAAATAGTTTGATATAGATCCTCAAGAAACTATTTAAAATATAAAGTTTGTGTAAAATATAAAATCTTGATGTGGTGCCTCATGATAAGTTTGAAAGCAAGACAACAAAATTGATCTGAAGTATTAAAATTAATAATCTACTTATTCTGGTGATGTCAATTATAAAGAATAATGAATTTGATGTGATGTGATGAAGTTGATCACATGTCCCTATTAATTTAAATGATGAAAACACTAATAAGAGCAAGCAAGTTATTAGATGATTTATTAGTTCAAGATAACCAACTTGATATGGATTTTGATGAATTTGATATACCCTTGGCAAAATCATTTAGTTTAATTAACTCCTACTAATGAATTTGATGAAATTATGTCCTACTTATCAATATTATTTAGTTCAATTTGATAAACTAGATTTCTAATTCGATAACTAGTTGATTCATTTAAAATTTAATTTTATTGTAGATGCCCTAATTGTTCAAGAATGTTTGATCAAATTTAACTAAGAATATGATGATTTGATGGACGTTAATGCTTCTAATTTTCTATCAAAAATTTAATTCTCTAAATTAAACCCATGCCTCAATTTCAAAAAGTGATAATGTGTTTGATGGTTTGATTTATCAATTTTGATTATTAGCCTCCCTTGGGAGAGAAATAGAAAGGAAATAAATATTGTGAACTAATTTTGAACATATTTTATTGATTCGAAATTGATTCTATCGATTAAAATGGATTTTGAGTTATATTGCGATGAGTTTGGCTAAATTTTAATTTGATTTGACTTTATTTTTCAATTTAGACTATAGTTTGACCTGGTTTGACTAATTTACATATGAAATTATTTAAAGCAAGCTTTAAAATATATTGAGTTTATTCTACAAATGATTTGATTGAATTTGACTTATATTTAATTGAACTTTGACTAGAGTTAACTTAAGAGTTGACTTGGTGCAATTGACTTTATTTTTTATTTTGATCCTAATGTTTCTTTTGATGATTTCAATTGATCATTTGATGTCAATTTGGTTTCTATATGAAAAAGTCAAAAATTAGGTAAAAATAATTATACTATTTATTTTATCTTTTAGTCTATGGTGATTTTCTAGCCTCTAATTGAGCATCATGTGGATTCCCATTGAGATCCATAGTTTTGAGCTTGTCCACATACATTGATGTCCAATACATTACCCTTCTCTTCTATATCATTGATTTGAAATGTTTTTGTTGATTTTTTTATATGAATTTATGTTGAAAATATTTGTTTAGCATTTTGTAATTTCCTATATCCTACATTGCATGAAATAGAGCCATCAATTTGAGGATGCCATGTGAATCCAAATCTATAAAAAATGGCGATGATTAACCAAGAAAGGTCAAAAGAATCATATTTTTATGATGGTTGACAATTTTCCATACATAAATCCCTAAAAAAATGATGTAGAGAACACTAGGAAACAATGACTATTAGCTATAGCACACAAAACTAGTTTAACTAGAAACTATGTAGAATATCCCAACTAATCTCTAGTTTAGTAAAAATAAAATAGTACCTTACAACTCATTTCCAATTCTTGAAAAAATCACTAATACTTATCAAATTTGATACAACTTCACACCTCAAAATCTTCTCTTGAAGCCACTATCCCATTTAGGCTTCAACCTAGACATGTGAGGGTAATACCTCCTCTAGTTGCATGTTATGGATTATGCTTTTCCTCTCACTACTTATGAACTCTAGGGACCCAATACAATCATTATAGATGGGTAGGATCCTTTGTGAGGTTTGAAACATGGCTTAACCCGCTCTTGTGGACTCTATTAGTCTATTGGTTGTATTAGGCACTAACAATTGATGTTTTAATGCCAAAAAAGCCCTATATTATAATAATTGTTGTTAAAGCTTTGTCATAGGTTTAAATCCTTATAGCTCATAGTGAGTGATGCAAGGAGGGGGACTATTTATAGTTGGCTAGCGTTACTCATGAGGTTCATGGCATGGCTTAATTATCTCTTATGGATTCTATAAGCCTAGTGGTTGTATTAGTTATTGATAGATCAATATTTTGGTAGAAATGTAACTGTGGTAGTTAACATCAACTATAAAAATCTATTACATTGTCCACACCGAAGTCCTTAAGGACATTTTCTTTGTAGAGGCCTAATTTTCTACTATCCTTATTTTAGAAGCTTTTTCTCTATAACTATAAAATGAAGAAACTCACCAAATAAATCACATTTTGTATTAATATTTTTTCCCTCATTCAGCATGCTTTGAATTGTGTTCATAATTGCAACATTAAGGACCCTAATTATTGACTAATGAGACATACTTAATTGATGAATTAGGTCACTTTTACAAAGTAATCCGTATATAATGTATTTGTTTTTTCAAGACATAGCTTGAAATAAGAATATACACATCCAATAATACAAAATCCACTATTGGTTTGGGTCTAATCCATCCACCTTCTTTTCTACAATTAATTTTGTTGGTGTAAATATGTATTTACTATTTACACTTACTTAAGTTTACTTAGGTTAATGCATTATTTTATTATATTGCATTTTTTTATTATTTATTTTGTGAGAGACTTAGGAGTTTGCACACCTTTATGAGTTGTCATGTTGACAACATAGAACTATGCAACTCTAATTCAGCACATAGTGTCTATAACACTGGAGTTTGCATCATTCACTAAGTTTTCATGTAAAGAACATAGTTATTTGCACTCCATTTTTAGCACATGTTATCTACAACATAAATTTGCATGTTAAACCATTGTAGGCTTATCCTCTCATCATCGCACTTACTTTCATGCTTAATGGAGGATAACCCATATCTGGTGGACATGTGTCTAGTTGTAGGACTTATCATGTAACTGATTCTTAGGCATTCTAGATTCATCTTAGAGGACTTTATATACAGGCATTCCTAGTGTACTTTCATTGATATGGAATTGAATACTATGTAGTTATTCTAATCATACTCTACTCTATTTTATGCTTGTGTTTGAGTTCCTTTGTCTTAGGTGATTTTTTCCCTAAGGAAAATTCTTACATGGTATCAGAGCTTGGAGATTTTGTCTTCACATAGCCATTTGAGACCATTGTTGCTTCAACACCTCAACCTGTATCTAAAGTATTGCTATCATTGGGAGCATCTACAGCCATAACGGACCTCACCATTGCATCTAGAATGACTATAAATTTGCATACCATAGGCCAAAGTCGATCGTGAGGAAAAAAATTTGCAAATCAGCACCTAGACACCCTGATTTGCAATTTAGGTATGCTCATTTTGCAGATCTAATTAATTATTTTTTTGGATTTGTAATTTTATTATTTTCTACTTTTGCAAAAAAAAATCAAATTTTTTTTAGGCCAGGTAGCCTTGCAGAGAATTTTTTTTTGCATAGGTACCAGGCAGTTAGATCTCAACCCTAAACCCTCTGCAAAGAATATTCTACAGAATATTCTTGTAAGGAGCGAAATATTCCATTATTTATGATTAAGTGTAATAGTCAAAATTAGGCCACGATCCTGGCACAACAGGCCGACTTGTGGCCACTTCAAAGTCCTGCATAGTTCAAAGTTTGACCAAGCCACATTTTCTGGTGACCAAGCAACCCCACACTTAACAGGTAGCTTTTTTTCATTAACTCTTGCCAATGGTTGCTTTTATATAGAAAAGTGTTATTTCCCATCGATAATACCTATTAACTTTGGCTTCCTATTTGTGAGGTTCTAGCTACCGCAAATCAAAATCCCCCAGTGTGTGATTGCTTCCAACATCTGCGAACATAATCCAATGCCTGCAACTTAATCCCAGTGCACACGATAGACACCATCGATGACCTTTTTTTCTATGCCTGCAATGAACCCACTATTTGAGCATGAAGAATTCTCATGACAGTAGTGTTTTTCCATTTCTCGGTGATGATTTTTGGAGCTCTAGCCTGTGCTTCCACATGCCACATGGCATGCCCATAGCGAGCTCCCTTACCACATGTCAAGCAACCTACAGTTTGCACATCTAGTCATTGCATGACCCTATTCTCTCCTTCCATATGGACCCATCCACACAGGCTGGCCCACGTTAGCTTTGACACTATCCACCATGGTGGACTGACAACTTAGCCAGTTGTACCACTAGCTAGAAAGACCTACAGACTACCATGAGGACTGCCAAAAAGGAGCCACACCACACCTTTCCATACTATTTCATATAGCTGATGTCATCTAGTCATATGATCGTACACCACATTAGCTACCACATCATCCCAAGCATTATTTTTTTGTACATTTCACAGGAAAAAATTTAATGGTCGTCTGACCATCATTGCTAGGAAATTTTGAACTACTATGATATTTATTTGACTATCAAATTTAAGCATGCAATTTTCCTTCCAGACCCCTCTTTAGATTGCTTTTTGATTTGTCAGCCTGACTTTGTGAAGCCATAACTTAGTCATTCAAACTCTAATTCAAGTGCAATTTTTTTGATTTTGGGTAGAATTTCCTAACCTTTTCAATGGTATTGTTCTTTTCTAGTTTTGGTGCAAGGAGTTTTCAAAAATTGCATTCTTTGTCAACTATACTTGTTCAATCTTACATTTTGCAACTTCAAATTCTCCATATAGGCTTATCTAGACCCAAAAACATGTTCCATTTTTTAAAGTGCATTATTTTTCATCTACTTTCCAAATCTATAGTTAGATTATGGGGTTGTGTGGACAAAAATCTCACTTTCAGAACTAAGGCTTTTCTTGCATTGTATTGCTTTGATTACTTTTCAAAATTGTTGTACATCTGAGCTACAATGCATAGTGACAGATTTGGGCCTCAAAAGGTAGTTGTAAAAAGAAAAATTATAAGTTCACTTTGTACATTTTAATAAGTGGCTAATTGTATATGCAGTACATATAAAGTGCCAAAAGCATTTTTTTTGGGGTGGTCTTTTGATTGAGTGAAAAGTGGGGGTGTGTACTATGTTCTTATGTCTCTCTTGTGTGCTCTTTTCATTTTTTTCATCATGGGTTCACCTAAATGTCCACTTCTAACTTCACACAATTATTCTACATGGAAAGATATTGTATGGAGTATATTAATGGCAACAGGTCTAAATCTTTATGTTGATGGTACAATTCCAAAACCCACTAATGCTGAAAAACTCATTGATTGGAAAATTATAGACAATCAAGCTTTAGGAATTATCAGGAGTTGTGTACATAGAGATTTCTTCTTCCACATTGCTAGTTTCATGGACTCCAAACTTGAATCATTGTATGGTAAGGTGGATGAGGAAAAGGGTTTTTAGATTGAGGAAAATCTACATCTCTTGGATCCAAAGAATTTTGACACAATTCAAGATTACATCAACAAAGCCAATGAGTATAGGGCACTACTTAAAGATTGTGAAAATCCCATGAAGTATGACAAGTTGATTCATCATATCCTGAAGAGGCTATGTTTAGAGTATGTCTCCTTTGTTTCGAGTTATAATACTCATAGGTTGACCATGGGAAGTGTTTTCTACAAGCCTACATTTGATGCATTTGCAGAGATGTTGATTGTTGAACAATCTAACTTGATAGATTTTGGACTTCTCATGACATCAAAGACAAAAGAATTGGTGGCTAGTGATGAGCACCAATCAAGTCAAGGAGGGAAAAGTTCTAGCAACAACAAGAAGAAGTAGTGGAAGTAGAAATCATAATTTGAGACACAACAATCCTCCTCACAACAAGGAAATTCTTCTTCCAAGAAGAAGGTAAGTATTGAAAAGAAGGACAAACATTTCTGTGCATATTGCGAAAAGAAAAATCATGATGAGCATCATTGCAAGACTAAAAGAATCGATGAGTTGGAAAACCTACTCAAGAAGAACAAAATTCAAGTCTAGGCACTTCCAAGGATTCAGCTCCAACCTCTTAAAATGGAAAAGGGAAAGCACTTATGGAAAATATAAGTTCTTCATTGGAATGGATACTTGACTCAGGTGCCTCCTATCATATGGGTTCTTCAAAGGGAGACTTTTCTTCATTGAAGCAATCACAGGTACTGTACATGTTTGTGGGAGATGATACTAAAATAGAAGTTCAAGGAAAAGGAAATGTAGAAATGGAAAATAAGGAGTTCAAAGATGTTCTCTACGTTCCAAATCATAGCTCCAATCTCCTCTTTGTTTAGCAAATCACTCACCTTGGAGATGGTCACAAAGTTGAGTTCCTTCTAGATTCAGTGATGTGCATAGTTTAAAAGATGATTCATTGGTTGTAGTGGGGAAAGTCAATCATGAAAAGAGGCTTTATTCCTTCTCCCACTTTGTGCCTAAGTCTCCTTCTCAAGCCTTGTTGACTCACTCTACTTCACAAACAACATTATGGCATTAGCAGTTTGGTCATCTTGCCTACCACTACCTTCAACAAATTTTCTCAAAACACATGGTCAAATGTCTACCTAACATCAACTTTTCTAAGGGTGAGTGTTCATCTTTTTTAGTGGATGTGCATCTTGAGGAGAAGTATGATAAAGGGAAGTCTTCTAGAGCACTAATTGTTCTTCAGTTGGTTCACATGGTTTTAGCAGGTCCTTTTGTAGTGACTTTAGTC
This sequence comes from Cupressus sempervirens, assembly GCA_028749045.1. Taxonomy (NCBI): domain Eukaryota; kingdom Viridiplantae; phylum Streptophyta; class Pinopsida; order Cupressales; family Cupressaceae; genus Cupressus; species Cupressus sempervirens. The sequence continues at coordinate 830,202,824 of CM053787.1, read as the reverse complement.
AGCCAAGGCTGCTACATCCTTACTTTTGTTGATGATTTTTCATGCTTCACATGGGTCTACTTCATTCATCATAAGAATGAAATGGTTGATAAGCTTCAAGCCTTCAAGAGTCATGTCGAACAAAAATCAAGGAAAACCATGAAGGTTCTACAGATGGACAATGAGAATAGATATATGGAAAAAAGACTTAAAGACTTCTACAAACTTGAGGGGATTGATCTTTAGAATCCACCAGCATTCAGTCCACACAAGACAGATGTTGTAGCTATGAGGTTTAGAACTCTTAAGACCATAAAACATTGCATGATAAAAGCCAAGTCTCTTGATCTAGCACTTGAAGTTGAAGCCATTAGCAGTACTACTCACATACTTAATAGGTTAGGTGTCCTCATAATGCCCTAGATGGAAAAACTCCTTTTTAGGCATGGTGCAGTAGAAAACCAACTGTGAGTCACTTTAGAGTCTTCGGTTGTCTAGCATGGGAAAACCTATCTTCCAAGGGATGCAAGGAACCAACACCTAGGCCTTATACTTTCATCAGTTATGAAGATAGTTCTAAGGTATATAGACTTATGGATCTTGAGACTCATGAGATTTTTTTGGAGAAGGATGTTCACTTTGAGGAAATTTCACCCAACTTATCCTCTAATTCTCTTCACACTTCATACATTATGGAAACTGATAGTGACACCAATGATAGTACTTCAACAGATTTAGAAATGTGGGGTATCATCGACAATTGTAGTGAGAGGTCATGACATTAGTATAGTCCACATGCATACATTTTCATAGTGATAGGTCCAACACAATAGGGTACACTTTGTCTTCCAACCCTAGCTTTAGTCAATGACTTCTTGGAAAATGTTATAGGTTTGTTCATGGAGTCACACACCATACATTTGGGAGATAGCCTTGATGATTTACATCTTCTCTTTGATGAATATTATCCTTCTATAGTTGTTGTGAGGGCTCACTCTAACCCTCATGTCCATTCTCTACATGATCAATCTCCACGAGTTGGCATGATTGTGGATCCCTCTATACATAAATTGTTGGAGGTCTCTTTATCAGCTGAGGAGATAGATGAATCAATGGAATAGGTTCAATAGACATCCTTGCTAGATCTACATTCATTCTTTTGAGCACAGTTGGAAGGGGCAACCATCAGCATTGACACATGGACACTTGAGCAGGTTTTAATCCCACCATACATCTTTAGGATTGTATCTTTGCCATTATTTCTTCCAAAGGGGAGGACCATTTTTTTGCACTCATGGACTAGCTTCTTCCTTGGAGTAGCAATCACTAGTTTTCATTCTTCATTAGCGGGGGGGGGGACTACCTTGTCTCTCTTCCTCTTCTTTCTTATGGGGGGGACTTTTTCCTCTTATGAGATCTTGTTCTTCTCATTCTTAACTATTGTATATACTTGATATATGTCATAATGGGGGGGTCTTTTTTACTCCATCCATCCATGCATCTAGTCTTTTCATCTCTCTTTGTGGGGGAGGGTTTTTCCAGTGAGGTTTTCCTTCTTTCTCTGCTTTATGAGAGATTGCATTTCATTATGTACATGGGTACCTAACATGGCCTAGTAGTTGGGACCCATTATGCATTTCATCCTAGTTTTTGTAAGCTTAAGGGCATCCCCATAAGTTTCACTTAAGGTGGAGTGTTGGTATGAATACATATTTACTATTTAAACTTACTTAAATTTAGTTCGGTTAATGCATTATTTTAGTATATTGTATTATTTTATTATTTATTTTATGAGACACTTAGGAGTTTGCACACCTTTATGAGTTTTCATGTTGACAACATAAAAGTATGCAACTCTAATTTAGCACATGGTGTCTACAACACTAGAGTTTGCATCATTCAATGAGTTTTCATGTAGACAACATAGTTATTCACACTCCCTTTTTAGCACATGTTGTCTACAACATAAACTTGCATGTTACACCATTGTAGTCTTATCATCTCATCATTGCACTTACTTATGTGCTTAATGGAGGATAACCCATATCTAGTGGACATGTTCCTAGTTGAATGACTTATCATGTAGCTAATTCCTAGGCATTCTAGATGCATCTCAGAGGCCTTTATATATAGGCACTCCTAGTGTACTTTCATTAATACGGAATTGAATACTATATAGTTATTCTGATCATACTCTAGTCTATTTTATGTTTGGTCTTGGTTGAATTTTTTCCTAAAGAAAATTCTTACAAATTTTGTATTCAACTATGAAGAATAACATAGAAATCTTTGGCAATAAATATTTATTTATTTCCAACACCTTTACTTCCTGGTCTAAGACCTCACTCATTTTAAACTATATTGGAGATCCTAACTATCTACTAGTAGTGCAAAAAGTTAAGATATCTATTTTTACTATGAAACCCTAGGTAAGCAAGGGTTTTAAAATTATCTACACTAAAATGAGGATAACTATTGTGAAACTTAATGACATATCTTCCAAATAGTTCTAATAGGAAGCTAACGCACTAGTCTACACAATCATATCTATTTGATCACTAATTGAATCCTACAATATTATACTTCAAACAAGAATCACATAGTTGAAAGGAAAATAAAGTGTCTTATTATTTTCTGCATTCAAAATCTCCATAACACCCACATCTTGACCGTATGATGATTATATAAAATTATATCAACTTCCTCCAACCATAATTTAAACCAATAAAAATTGTTGGATGTGAGTTTTATGTTATGTGCAAAAGTTGCATAATTGATGTTAATGTTATCATGAAGAATTTTGACTACTTTTTCCATTTCTTAATAAAATTTCTCAATTTGTGTCATGTGTCAACATAATTACATCACAAATTAGTTAAGCATATCCCAAATCACATTAAATACCTATTCTAGACTCTCATAGACTCGTATTGACCCTTTGACCAAAGTTGTCCAAAGTTGATCAAGTTGATATATACATGCCTAATAAGGTCAATGGCCTTACAATTAGGTCCAAAAAACTACCAAAATTGTGTCAATTGATGCTTGGGATCTTATTAAACCCAATAAACTCATTGCAAATCATGAGCCTTCAAGTTCCTTTAATTGGCTATGAGGTGTCTCTAAATGATAAGTCTTAGGTGGATGAATCTCTAGTCCCTCTTAAGGTGAGATTTTTGAGGTTTCTTCCATGATTTATGGTGTCATTATGACCTACCCAAACTACTTATGCTTTAGGTAATCCCCTTCACTTAACCTAAAATTACTTATATGTGTTCTTCCTAGACAAATTCAAAAAATTTATGACCAAAGTTCTTTTAATCTTCATAGTTTTTCTTGTGGGGGTTTCCTCAACCATTCAACATCATCTTATTTTTGTATACCTATCTTAGAACCTGAAACATCATCACAATTATAGGGAATGTGATTTGAAACATTAAAGATAGATGATATAACTACGTTAGGAGGCAACCCAATTTCGGAAGCGTTAAGACTTGTGAACTATTCTACATGAATCGATATTCTTCATCATTGGTTTTGTATGGTTCCCCTTTGGTAGCCTTTATCTCTTTAAGTGTACCCATACCAAATCCCCAACTTGAAATAGAAACATCTCTCATCTTTCTATATTCTTGCTTCACGTATTTGGCTATAATTGTACTTGGTCATGGATGTCCTCATTAAATTTCACATCGAGAATTGGTTTTTCCATGATTCAATAACTGAGTGAGATCCAAGATCGCTATATGATTCATTCTATACAAAATCTAAAATAGGATCTTACTTGTCCTTTTCTTGACTGAATTGCTATAGGCATACAGTGTTAGAAATATAGTAGGGAAGTAAACTCTAAGAGGGGGGAAGGAGGTGTTAATCAGCACTTAAAACTTTTAAGCTTCAAAACATTCACCACACATTCATCTCACAATCTATGCATATAAACTAAAATACCAAATTAAGTATATACATCCATACCATGAAATTAAAATATTCAACACATGTATGGTACAAGATATTTGGTTAGCCAGAAACCCTCCAAACACAAGGATAACTAGGGTGGGGATGAGACCCATAAATCTTCAGTATTGTAGTAATAAAGTGTATCAAATTAAGGTTACAATTTTTTGATCATTGTTGTGGTTTCACAACCCAAACCCCATTTTGCATAGAAATGGGGACCCCCTACTTTATTTTTTAGCTTTCTAGATCCCTAGTCTAAGGTCTAAGTCTTTTCTAGGGTTTTTTGCCTAGTGTTTTACTTAAATTGAGGTCTTGGTGTAAAAACTTAGATCTCAAAAAATTAAAAATTTGAGGGCACAAGTATTTTATTTACAAAAAAGAGGCACACCAGTACACCTCATCAAGTGTGCTAGTGCATTAAAGAAAATGTACAAGGGCATCACCCTTGATGATGCATAGTAGTGTAGTCGCAAAACACTAAGGGGAGCCTAGCTTCATTCCCTCACCTTCTTTTTTCTTCCACAAAACACTTGACTGCAAAGCCACACCTCTTGAAGTGCACCTTCCCACTTCACTTCTCCTACGCAAACAAAAATAACACATTAAGAACACCTAAAAGGGTGTACAATAGTGCACCTACCAAGGTGCATCAATGTACACCTTTTTGTTTCAATAAAAACTCTTTAAAAAAATTTCTAAAGGCTTACTCCTAAATAGAGGTGCGCAACTACACATCTCATTTTGTACATAACAACACCCAAGTGAATATAAGGGTGGACATCAGTGCACCCCATGAGGTGTGTTACTAGGCACCCTATGTATTGAAACTTTGTAGAGGATAATGTGCACCAGGTGAACCTCTACCTTAGAGGTGTGCTAGGTGCACTCTTTTTTGCTTATCAGAGGCTAAAATGAGGTTTTTGCATGTTTTACGATATTTTTTTGCTCTCAAACTTTTTTTTTCATAATTAGGGTTTGTTTAAGGTTTGATTTTCATCTCTTTGGACTAATGTTTTCTTCTTTGTGTAGATAAAAAAAGAATCCTTAACATGTCAGGATCATAACTTTTGACCTAGAGCTCAAAAATCAGAACCATTTACTTTGTCAAAAAGAAGAACTAAAAATATAATTTCATTCCCTAAAACAATGAGACTTCAGCTACCCATTTTTAGGGACCAACAAAGGTTTAAACTTGAAATTTGGTGAAGAAGACCTCCAAAAAAGTTAGTTAATAAAAAATGCCTAGAAAATCTTGTGAAAAAGCTTCAAACATTTGATCATTTTGGATAATTTGGATTGCCTAGTCTCTAACCAAAAAGGATAGGGTAGTTGGAGAGAAGAAAAAGATCAAAGATACAAAGCTTGGACATATAAACTAGAATATGTTTCTTGTCTTATGCAACTATTAATGACAAGATTCAACATAGGTGCCTTGGAATTTTAGATGAAAGAAGCAACAGTTCAAATGTATAAAAGTTGTTTTTCTATAAAGAGAGTATAAATCATTAAAGGTATCAAAGTAAGTGCATAAAAGTGATCTAAAACCCTATTTAAGCAAAACCCAAAAACCATTTTTAAAATTGGGAACTTTGATTTTTTGGTGAATTTAACACCGTCCACAAATTTCTTTTGAAATGCACTAGTGTGCTAGTGTGTGGGGTGTTATTTTTTAGTAGTGTTCTCAAATATTTTTGAAGAAGTCAAAGGTGCACTGATAGTTTACTACTAGTTCTAAAATTAGATCTTTCTTTCCATGCATCAAAAATACATTCTGATAGCAATTTAACTCTAATAGACACCTAGTGAAGATGGAGCTTTTATTTTTAGCACCTTTAGACACTCCTACATCAACTGATGCCTCTCTCTTTCTTTTTTTCTCATTTTTTTTTTGTTTGAAAACATGTAAAGGCTCACACATCCAATTAATGATATAAATATGGACGAAGTCTTAATTTAACCACCAATTAGTAGGTCAATTTATACATAAATAGATTTGTTTTATTAGTTTAGAAGAATATATTTGCATAAATATATCTCTCACTCTGAAAAAAAATTGAGGAGAAGATTTCCTATAAATTTAGGAATGTAACTTGTATTATAGGTCACTGCCATTATTTTGCAATAATATATTCTTTTGGTGCTCACCTTTGGTGTGTAGTAATTCTTGCCTGAATGTGTTATATTTTGTGGATTTATGTTCATAGAATGTAATTGAGAAAAAGTTTATTGCTTTATTTCTAGTTGTTTGATCTTTTAATTCTAGTGTTTGCTATGGATCGACAAATTCTGTTGATGTACTTAGTTTGAGAAGAGATTATTATATTGTTCCAACATAGATTTTTGTCTTGCATGAGCACACTTTTGTGGCCTTGTGATTTGATGAAAAGTGAAACGTCTTATGGTGACTAAATTCTCATCAATGATTGCATCAGTGGAATTAAGGAAGTGTTCTCCCATTTTCATTGGTTACCCACTGATATTTTGGAAAGCTTAACTCACAGACATGTTGTTTCGATAGTTTATGTCCATTAGGATTTTACTTTCAAGTTATTTTCTTAAACTTCATGTTACCCTATCTTTGTTATTTTCTTTACTTAGAACCCCTTGGTTAAATTAGGAATTCATATAGTTACATTGTTAGATTGTATTCTTAATAGGAAATACTAAAAAACATATCTCTTCTGTGGTTAATTTTGAAACAACAAGCAAGTTGGTCATTTTATCTGAAATTGGTTCAAACCAATAAAGGCTTCTTTGTAAACATTCACATCTATCTTCAACTAAGTGGATTCTAGTAGGTCACAAGATCACCCAAAACCTTGGAGTTGATCCTTGGATTATCTTTTCAAGAAAGGAGTTTGGAAGGATTTCTACCATTAAGCATCGTGCAAAATGACAACTCAACAATCATGAAACATTATCTACCCCATAAAAGGTTTTCCCTATTAAAGGCTTACAAGATTTTTAGATCTTACCCTATCAAAATATTTGAACACCCAGTTAAAAGTGTGCCTAGGTAGTAAAAGGACTTTAACTTACAATGAAATAAGTGCTATGTTAAAGGATTTACAATAGCTTGTCAAGACTACTTTGTTAAGAGATTTAATAGATTCACCTATTAGAATGTCTTAGAAATAATCCTTTAGTTAGCACTCTATTTCTTGATGTTATATCACCTCTTTCCTAATGTATACTCGATCCTTTCTGATCAGATGTATCTCTGTTGTCTTCTAATTCCTTGCTCTATTCTCCTCTAACTAATTCTACAATGTATCTCAAATCACAAGTCCTTAGTCACCATGAATTCTTTGTTTGCACATCAAAACTTCTCTCCTTTCTCCTTACAACATTCATAAAATTTTTAGGGTTTTTCATCCTTAAGAAGACCTACGTGACTTAGGGTTCTAGGTATGAATAAATGATAGTGATTCACCCATATTGATACTTTATCCTCTCCTTTTTCTAATTATATGGATGTAATCCATAGGGATTCACAATTAAGTTTTTTCCTTATCATCTAAGATCATAAAATAATCCTTAAGTTAGCCAAAAATGGTTTACATACAAGTTTGTGCCATTACAAACAACTATGTCAAAACTATATAACTTGGCACTTGAAGTTCTTGATGCTTGGCATCAACTACAACTTCAATTTTGTAACTTGGCCTCTGAATGACTTGGCATCCATTGATTACTTTGCATCTAAATAACTTATCACATACTAAATATCCTTCACTCAGCATATACTATCTAACAACTTATGCTTGCCATGTATTACTTGTTCAGCATGAACTAAGTAAATGACTTAAGTATATTGTCACTCATATGTCAAAACCAATCTGAGATTAACAATCTTCCCCTTTAACATGAGTGGCAAAAATACTTGGCCATGCATGAATAACTCTGACCTTTAAGAATAACTCAGATAATATCCATTTACGTACAAAATTTCAAAACTTGAAAATTTTGGAAAAACTTATGACTTGTCAATCATTCCTCAAAATTCAATAACTTCCCTTGAGTTGATTGTGTTGTTCTATATCTGAACAAAAATCATTCCTCCTCCTGAGTAGATTTGCACAAGATGATGTGTGTACTTTGTTTCTATCATTGACACCTCTTTTCTCAAAAAACAGTAGCTCCTACAAAAATTATTATCTCCCAATACTTATTTCTCCCCATTTTTGACACTAGTGTCAAAGGGCTATACACTTATAATGTGTTTTCCCAAAAACACTTTATGGACGTCAAGCATAATTTTCAAAACTTAGCATCCCAATTGTCAAAAGCTACCTGCAATGATTTGATTTGGATGGCTAGCTTAGAAGCAAGATGTAAGAAGCCTTCATGAGTAAAGAGATCCAGATCTTTCTTCATGAGTGTTTGAGAATAGGCTAGTTCCTTTTGCAATATTTTCATATGTGGAGTCAAGATAGACTAGATGTTGATCAATTTAGCCTTAATGTTTGCCTCATATGTATGTAGTGTTAGGAATAAGGTGTCTCAACCTTGTATAATTCTTATTCTTATTATTTGTTTTGTAAATTGTATTTCTTGCAAATAATGTTGATGTGTCCATATCTTGAATTGTGTGTAAGGAGATCATGGCTAAAACGGCTATGGCAGATTCCTATGACATGTAAGAGCTATGTTAGGAAGATTCAATGACAGGTGAAGACATGTAAAAACTAAGATATTTGAGTACTATACACTCTACCCCAATAGTAAAACCCTAATATGGTTTACCTTTGGGAGTAGCCCTAAAGTGAAGTGCATGTTATAAGAATTTTTAGGGTTGTGAAGAGAGATGATGCAAAAAACGTGTATTGCTGGTACTGTGAGTTGCTACTGAAGTCTTCTATTGTTGATGTTGAACTTGCATTGCAAGTTTATTATAACCTTGTGTTGAAGATAATACATTGTGCAAGTTCTGAAGGGGTGGGGTTGTTTTAACGAAAGGTTTTTCCCCTTCGGAATATCTTTGTGTTATGTGTTTCTTTCTTTGTCTATTTTCTGTATGCATAGTTGGCTGCAATATTGTTGTTTACATGATATTGAATCTGTAAGTGTAGAAGATTTTAATAGGATTTGCATCATACTTTCCTTATGAGATTAGTGTAAGAAGTTGTTTCCGCACTTGAGTTTCCTTACATGTAGCACTGCTAACTAACTCTAGGATTTCAAGAGATTCCTAAAATGTTTCTCACTTTAGGCTAGAGATCTTGGCAGAGTTATACTAGAGGACTTCATATGACTCTCCAAACTCATTGTGTGGCTCCTAATTTCCTATGTGAAGAGTGTTGGATTGCACAATTTGGTGTATAACGAGAAAATATTCTCTAATACCTTCTTCACATTGTTAATATTGCTTGCTAACTCAACATGTCATAGTGCAATATCAATTGATATCTTTTCATTAACTTTATTTTGAAACTTTCTTTCAAACCATTCAAGTAATTTCACATTTGAATCCATTTCAATGTCATTAACCTTCTCAACTAAGATGGTTAGCTACTCTATGATAGGCTTGGTTTGTTCAAGTGGTGGTAGGTCAAATGCATCAAGAAAAATTTCCTTCATATGTAGTAGAGCTTCCATCTACCTATGCTCCCTTCTAAGTAGTTCTTGTTCCTTTTTCCTTGCAAGATCATCCTATAGTATGGCCATATGTTCAATAGTGATGGTTTCAAGATTAAACTTTGGTAACTCAATCACTTTTTCCAAGTTCACATCCCCAAATGATGTAACTTTAGCTATCCTGGATGTGCTTGGACCTAGCCTAGATGACTATAAAGGTATAGCTTCTATACTCAGCATATGAAGAGCTTGACTTGGAGGAGTAGTAGTTTGTAGCACAACCACTAACTTTTGTATTGCAAGTTGCTCCCCAAATTTTATACTCAAATATAGCTATATAGTCCTATCATGTGCTTTCTCTACATTCTTAGTTTCACCTTGATCTTGTGTTGTAGGTCCAAGAGTAGCATCCTATCCTATTTGTGCTTGTGTTCCTTCATTCTCTTATATTTCACCTTTATGCTCTCCAATTGTCTCACCCTTTTCATTTTACTTTTCCTTTTCATTGTCTAAGAATGGAGCATTTTGTACCAATGTACTAATAGTAGATGTTGTTGTCTCCTTCCTTCGATATACCACAATAGGTAATATAGTTTGTACCATGGTGGATTTAGAAGGGGTTGTAGATATATTTTGTGTCTAAATTTCCTCCCCTGCAGATGCCTTGTGTGCCTTCTCAATCTCATCAACACTTAAAAGTATAAGATTTTCTCAAAGTCTGGCCTAGGTAGAGGATTCTACCAATATCTTCTTCAAGTCTTCCTCTATAAGGGGAGTGATTCTATGAGTGATAGTATCATAAAAATCCTTAATCTTTTTAGTATCAATGTCTCTATTCAACTCATGTTAAGGACTGGGTGGTTTTCTAGTACAACATCCTCGATATTATTCTGCAATATGATGAATGCCCTTTATTTAGGTGCAATTTCCTAGTGTTCTTGTTTACTTTCTTTTCTATTATTTCCCGATCCAATTCTGGAATCACTTGTGCAATTGTAGTCTCTTTGATTTTCCTTTCTATATTGAGACTATATTGCTACTTTTTCTCAACTCTTTCACATAGATCTTTTGGTAATGATTTGGCAATCTCAATTGAAGTTTTTTTGAATGTTTCCATATGACATATTTTGACTCCTCTACATGATTCATCTCAATATTTCCAATTTTTTAAAACTCAATGTGTGTGAGACTAGATAAATTAGCATTGTTCCTAATTTTCTCACATATACTATCTAAATCTGAGGAAGGATGGTGACACAAAGAGGGAAAATAATAACTAGGATAAATGCACACCCAGGAATCCAAACCAACCTTGCAAAGTAAACACAATGGATGAAAACACACAAAGAGAAAAACACCACTGAGAGAGAGAGAGAGAGAGAGAGAGAGAGAGAGAGAGATACTTTTATTAATTCATCAAATGATAAACATACACACCTAGCTATAAGACCTTCTTGATTACAGCTAGATATAATATACATTCAAGATCTAAGTTCCAGCTTAAAATTCACACTTTTCAGTTCTACTCCCAATCAATCTACCCATAATCTCTCTCACTCTAAGCCTAAACACTCTATTCATAATTGCCAAAATGGCTTATAGAACATTCTAGAACATTACATAATAGAAAGGCCAACCCAACAACTATATAGACACATCCCAAGAAAAGATCTTATCATAAATGTCATGATCAAAATAAATCTCACAAGCTAGATCACAAAAAAAATATAGAAAACACATCCAAAATATTGATGCTCAACATCAATAAGAAAACTTGGCACATGATTTTGCATTTTCTTAGGTTGGAACAAGAGTCTTGTTGCTACTTTAACATGGAATATTTTGAATCCCAAGTTTTGACTAGAGAATGGGATCAAGTTGACAATTACCTCTCCAGTTTTATAATAGTCGAAGAGAATTTCCACTCTACAAAAAACTTTCTATGAGATGAGGAAACAAAAATATTTAGAAGCATTGGACATGTAAGCAATATTCTCTATTGAAATTTGACCTGTATTAGTGCTTGTTGGATGTGTTGTGAAATGCATTTCCTACATGGACACTAGACACCTTATTTTAACAACCTCTAATGATTAAGAATTCATATTTTTCAGGCTTCTTTTGTCATGAAAATTGGGCTTTGTGTTATCTTTCATCTTTCTGTTTGTAAGAGGTGATTTTGAGTTTATAGTTTAAATTTAACACTAATTGATGATTCTTTTCAATGCCCACATCTTAGATACTAAGATTAAGTGCTAGCTATGTATTCTAAAGATATTCATGGTTCATATTGGAGAATTTTGGTTGGTTTTTTTTTTTCTTTTTTTCTATTCATTAAATATTTTGTGAATTTTGTAGACAGTTATTTCAAGATTATGGGTTTCTGGTTTTGACCACTCTAAAAAACATTTCTTTGATATCAAGAAATGTAAATATTTAGAAGCATTGGACATGTAAGAAACATTCTCTATTAGAGTTTGAGCATAGGTTCAATGTAAGGCTAATTGATGATTTTTTTCAATACTTCTATTTTTGTCATTGGGATAATGCTAGCTTCTTATTCCCAAACTCTTCATGGTTCATATTTGAGATGTTTGCAGATTTTGTTTGTTCATTTAAAATTTTCTAGTCTTTTCATATTTTGTGATATTGTAGACAATTATATGAAGGCTATGGGTTTTAGTTTGTAATTTCTTCAGCTATATTTTTATTATACAGCATAGAGTTTTTTAGGTCAAATTTTTTGATTAGTTTTACACTTTTTTAGGAAAGAATATGCAAGTGCTGTGGAAATACTTAGAAAGGATCTCAAAGTATTTGAAGATTTTAATAGTGGCATTTACAAAGAGCTTACAGATTTAGTACCTCTAGGAAACAAATGGTAGTGCTTTGTTTTATAACTTTTTCAAGCTATCCCACTTTCTATTTTTTGTGTTGGTTCTAATTTTAAAACATAATTTGGTTCAATGTAGGGAAAATGAGCAGCTTTCAAATTATGGGGATACAATATCTCAACGGAAACTAGTTTTTCTAGACCTACAAATGTTTATAAAGGGCAACCCTCAAATTTGCAATAAGCTAAAATTTCCACATATCAACACTTCTAGGTTAAGGATCCTCATAAATCAAAGGTCAAACTTCTCTCCTTACATTTCCACTGTTTCCAAACTTGGTTAAAGAAAAACTATTACTTTTTGATAGTTGTAAGAGTTGCATTGTAGAGTTGCCAGAAATATATTGCACTCACTAAAAATAGTATCTTCAAATGAGAGATGTTTGATTGACTTAAGGAACTAGTTAGTAATAATTAAGAATTAATCTAACACCAATTACCTCATTTCAGAGATGAATCATGATAAAGCTCAAGTAATGTGATTATAATTTTATTAAATGGATCCAATTTCATGTTTGTTAATCACTTTTTAATTAGCAATCTGCAAAATGTTTGAAAATAATTCTACCTATTTGGATAGTGCAATTTTTTAATTCAAAAACCCATTAAGGGTTAGATTTTCTACTTCAAGAAGGGATTATTTCTAATTTAAAAAAAAAATCTTACAACTAGCTCATAAGTTTTATATGCCTATTTTCCCAGTCTAAATTGGTAGCATCAACATTGCAAACACCCTACTTCTATTCTTGATATCAAAACTTTATTTTTTGATCACATATGTGCACCTCCTGGTGGATCTCGAAGCCAGAAAATTTAAAAATAATTCTATTGCTGGAGTGATTCACCATCGTATACCTTATTTCCCTATTCCTTTAGATGTTGTAATTTGTGTTACTAACCAATATTTGGAAAAAAGTTATACTCACACCATATCTTAACTATTCAAGTTATAGGCATTTCTTGATATCATGCCCTCTATTAGTAACACACCTTTCCTTTGATTTATTAAAGTCATTTTCACAGGCAGTTGATCTCTCTAGTAGATGTAGGTTGTCTCTTACAAGATGGATGGAAAATTTTGAGCCTTCCATATTACATTCTTTTGTACCTTCGAGCACAGACAATGCTTTCCCACCTCAGAATGGAGGTAAATATTTAATGGGTCTATAAAAACTTAATTTTTTAATCAATCAATTTCTTAGTCATTCATGAATGTTTATTATGGGATGTTGGTTTCTTAATTACTTCTCTTTCTTTGTATCTAAATTTCAATAGGATCTCCCTCCTCTGGCAAGGAATAGGCAACCAAACAATGTATTTTTTTTATATGTTTTAGTGTGTGATGACTTCAGCAAGTTTGTAGAAGCAAATTAGAGCACCCACTACAAATATTACTAAATCTTATTATCAATTTGTGACTCCTATCATTGTGAGGCTTCTAAGAGCCAATAATATTATGAAGGTGAAGATTTTTGATGCAGATCTCCTAGTTTTGGAGGCTCTTGTGGGTTCTGGTATTTAGGTCATGGTGGGCATTCCAAATGACATGTTGAGGCTTATGAGCATCTCTTTGGTAGCTGTAGACATGTGGGTTCATGATAATGTCACTAGATATGCCTTCAGAGGGGGCATTGATATTAGGTAAAGATTTAAAGATTTTCTTTCAATGGATGTTTCTGATTGATTGGTTTTCAAGAACTAGAATTTTTGGTCCTTTTTCAAGTTTTCAAGAATTTTTCATCTTTATGTAGCATGTTGCGATTAATGCTAAAAGCTAATGATATGGATCCCAAATTTTAAGATAGTGAGGGGAAAAATAGACCATTAGATGTTTAGTATAGATGTTGAACTTTGTATTCAAGTAAATAGGAATGTTGTTGCTCCTTGACCTAGGATCTTTCTTTTTTGGATTCAACACATTGAGAAAGTTACCTATTTTTATGACCCATGTCAAAACACGCCATGTTGATTTGTTTGGTCCTATTTCACCCCCTTCCATAAACTTATATTGGAGCTCATGAGGGTGTTTTGCAGATGAAAAGGAGTGAGTGGTGAAAATTGTGCATTAATTTGCCATTGAATCTAAAATATGGTAAGAAACTTTACAAATCTCTTAACTTAGTCCCATTACAATAAAGAAAGAGGGTCATTGACAAAGTTTTTATAATGATATCACTAATTAGTTTCAAGGTCTCATCTCTCCATTATTTTTAAACATATGGTATACTGAACAAGAGCATAAGTGCTAAAATACATACGTCAAAGATGGAAGCGAGGTTGTCTAAGTTTATAGCTTTGTTTACATCTTGATAGGGTGTATAGGTTTACAAGGTCACTTGTTAGCTTATCCAAATTTTGTGAGTTTAAAGTTCAAGAATTGGTTTAGACTCCTCCAAAGCTAATAATGAAGAACCCAAAATAAAAATACTACATTTATCTCTTAGTAAATCTTTAATCACAATGATCAACATTAGCATATTTTAGTGTCATCATTTTATGATAATTTGACATAGATGCCATTGTGACCATATCCTAATGTAAGTATTTCAAAAATTATTCTTACAACTAGAATCATCAGGTAGTTGCTTGCTAATGCCATTCTAAAACAATCAAAATCTACCCACCTTCGATAGATTTTATCACATTCTTCTATATAATTTTAACTTTTGAGATAAGCTTTGCTAATGCATAATTATATAACTCATGATATCATTTTACTATGACTAAACTTTCTTAAAAGGATCATCACTAAGTTGTGGGAACATATAGTTGTGTTTTAGTGATGGGAGAGTGAAAACCTTTCTTGTGTTTTACACATTCTTAATCGTGCTAGAAATTTGATTTCTATCTCAAAGCTTAATTATTTAAAGTTGCAAGCAATAGTTGATAAGTTTGGTTGTAGGTTAGTAGGAGAGAATTTAGAAGTTGCTAAAGGATCCCATATAGAGATTTTGTATAGGTCGAATGTTGTCATTAATTGCAGCTTTGCCAGTGTAGTTGATTTCAAAAATACATTTATATTGTGTCTGTGACACATTGGAGAAAAATGGTTTTGAATGGGTGGGCTTTACAATCCTACTTTTAAATCCCTGGTAGTATTGTAGACATCCAGACAATGTGTAATCCAAGACACATTGAATAATTTTGATCTGTTCATTAAATACCTACTTGCATAAGTAAACACAGTTCTTGGCTATGAGTAGATGGACTTTGCAATCTTGTTTCTAAATGCTTATTAGCACTATAGATGTTCATGCAACATAATGTCTGATGTGCATTGAATAATTTGGACCTCTATTGAATATTATTCCTGCAAAAGAATTCAATTCCTGTCAAAAGAGGACTTCACAAATTTTCATCTGAATATTCACCTAGCAATAATGTGTAGTTTAAGATGTGATTCATTATAATCTTTCTAATGAATATTTTCCCTTTTAAGTAAATTCAATTACTTGTTATGTGTGAGTGGCCTTTCTAGAAGAGAATGGTATGGGATATATCATATAATCTATTTTTGGTTTAGTTATTAATAACTAGAAAAATGTATTAAGGCTTTTGTTCTCCTGTCTTGTCTTGAATCTTTTATGGGAATTTTTATCAGTCCACAACATCTACAACCTACACTAAGAACTCCATTCATCACCATAACACTTAGTTTGCAATATGAACAAAGTAGGTTGTTTCACCTCAAACTCACTGAAAACAGTTTCAAAATCCAAGTTGTGCTTCTCCTAGGGGATAGGCTCGGCTGTAGATTTTTAATAAATAGGTTGAGATAAAAAGAAATTCTCATGGTAAAGAAAATGTTAAATATGCGTGGCATGGGGCATCTGATACAAGTATATCATCAATTATACTACATGGCTTTAGCAATAATAGATTAATGAACAGTGGTCTGGCATATGGTGTTGGTGTTTATCTTGCTCTTGAAGATTGCTTCTACCTGAGGTATGAAAGATTATGTTCAAATATGATGTCTTCAGTGGGGATTTCTTTTAAATGTTTAAATTCCAAAATATTCTTTCCTTTAATACGCATATTCTTTATTTAAGAAGGAATGTTTGACTCACTAGTACTGCTTATTCTTTACAGTGTTCCATTCTCAGAATTGGACATTAATGGGGAATAGTATGCTGTGTTGTGGTGAGTTATTTTGGGGAATGTTGAGGAAGTCTAATGCAGAGCCTTCCAATATCCCCTTAAGGAACCCTATTCAAATCAAGGACTCAACAACATCTTGGAATCCACTCAAGGAATTAGAGTTCAACTCAATGATCAACTAGAAGTCTCTGACTTTAGGAAACCAAAAAAAAACTCCTCTTGAATAGGTTCACTCCCCTAAATCATTTCAACCAACTTCTCAACTCACTTTGCCTTTGTTTCAACTTCCCTCACCTTGGGAACACTCCTAATTCACCCCTCATGCAACCAAATGTTGATCTCTATACTCAAGGATTCCCTTGATCCTTACAATGCTTCAATACCCTTCAAATATCATAACTAAGAATTTTCAACCTTCTCCAATCCTCAGTTTTATCCCAAACCTAAAAACTACCTTCAATAGGACTATCTTACTAGCCCTGCTCAGTGAGTAATTTGCACTTTACTCTCAAACTTCCCAAACAACCTAGTAACCTCTTTACCTTTTCAAGTACTCTTTATTGAGTTCTTCAAACCCTATGAATCTCATCCCTTCAACCTATGACTGATGAACCTTTCTATGATTATTCCAACACTTGATCTCCTTTACATCAAGATTACACCTCTGCAGGTGGCTTTACCAGAAGCATACTTTGGGTATCTCCATAGATTATTCTCATATTATAGTGACGTAGCTCTTTATTTTTCAAGTCCTTAGAGAAGTAACCTTTTATATTTCTATAGGATGGAAAACACCTTTGAAAGAAATGCTTTCTAGGGAAAGAAATGCTTTGAAGTATTTTCCCTTGTTTCGATCAGATAATTCGAGATGAGATTTCAAACATGGATTCACCATTATGGGATCAGATGAATTTTTTTCACTATCACGCCTAGTCTTGTTCATGCATAATCTTTTTTGAATTGAACACAATCCATGCTAGTGTATGAAACATAATAGAATTCTTTAATTTCCATCAGTGAGCTACTGAAAAGCCACAAGCTTGTTTCTCTTCTCAAAAATGGATTTTACCTCAGAACTTTTACTTAAGAGCTTCTTAGTTTGTCTTGCACTTTCCTATAACTTTCCATAAGAGGTCAAGAAAGTGTACATCTTTAAATACTATCGTTACTTTGGTCTTTGAGTACATGCTTGAATTTCACCAAGTCGGATATCTATCCAGATTACTCAAAATTTGAAGGAAATGAGAATGCAAGAATAAGCAAGAAGATATCAAATCAAGGAAGACTCACTTCTTACTGGGAAGATGCTTAAAATGTATCTTAACCAATCCTAAATCACCTAAGCCCCAAATGCATTGAAATGAAAAGATTCATACATGGAGGACTAAAGAAAGGTAAAGCAAGAGAGACTCGAAAAAAGATGGAAAGTGGGAGACTAGGGAGGTCGATGAGAAGTGAGTCACCTAGAGGCTACCTCGACAAGTATTATGAACAAAAATACAATGAATTACCAACAACTAAAAACCCAAACGGGAAAGACTAAAATTTGGAAACATATATATAAATATTTAAATGATATATAATATTAAGATATATTATATATTAATAGAATTAAGTAGTATCATTGAATTTAAGTTTTTTCAATGTTTCTAATTTAAAATTTGAATCCTATTTTAAAAATATAATTGAAATTACCATACACTAAGTAAAATCTAGATTTAAAAAATTAAGCTATCATCTTGAGCTCACTACTATATATAAATATGTTTCATACATTTTAAAATAACTTAAGATAAGTTTATCATAAGAAAAGAAGAACTTTGTATGGATAGACAATTTATCTATATAAAAACCAATATTTTTAGACAAAACTTCCTGAATTATCTCAAGTTCTATTTTATAGAAGTAGAGATCATCAACATAATATTTTTTAACTAATCTTAGTAATTTAACTATAGTTTATTCAATATTGATTAAAATGGTCTGAATAACTATAATTAGTTACATAACTGAAGGAAAGTACTTGGCCACTATGTGGCCCTTGTTTTGGCTACTTTTAATATGAAAAATATTTATGTTAGATTATTATATTCAAAGAAATGACCATGATAAATTGATTTCTTTCAATTTAATAATATAAATTTATTTATCTTTATAAGTAGGAGATAATTTCCACAACAAGTCAAAATGTGATATTGCTATCAAGATTTAACTTTGTAGGTTTTTAGTCAAACTCATTGACCCAAATTTCATGAGTAGTGTTTGAGCATGAATCCAGCTCTCATGATAATAAAAAGAACACTATCACTCATTGGATCTAGGTTATGCTGACAGAGGTGAAGCACTGAGACTTCCCAAGAGGTCACCCATCCCAGTACAACCCATCTCGAGTGCACATAACTATGGAGTTCCATCCATGGTTAAACCCATTCTTCTTGCAACCCCATTTGAGACACCTTCACCAAGTGTTGTGCCTTATAAACCATTCATTAGAAAGCCCCTTAAGCTCATCAATCAATAAGGCACATAAGGCACAACAGTTGGTGAAGGTTTTGCAAATGGGGTTGCAAGAAGAGAGAGTTTAACCATGGAGGGAACTCCATAGTTAAGTGCACTCAAGATGGATTAGTACATGGATGGGTGATCTCATGGGAAGTCCCAGGGTGATCTTGCAATTATGTGTGTTACTTTTTGACCAATTTTGATATTGAAATCAATATTTTTGAAATAAATCAATATTTTTGAAACAAACCTCATATTTGAGTGATTATATCTCTAAAACTATGAATAATTTAAAGATGATGTAAACTAGTGATTTCTAGTACTTTTTTCTTACTTTGTAACCATATTTTTAATTTTACAAAAAAAAAAAAAAAATTAGTCAAATTTTTCTTCTCCCCTGATAAGTGGTAGATATGAAAAATCAATATTTTTAAAGAGTGATAGTCATTTTGACAAGCATAACATTTTTTCTAAAAATGATAATGAGGTAATTCTTTTAGTGTTCAATTTATAACATCAATATCTAGGGGATGCATTTGGTTTAATTCATTTTGGTTAAATATTATATAGTTTATGAAGTTTGACATCAATCATAATTCAGACATGCATTCATTTTGACACAGATAACTTTAAATCAATTTATCATAAATAAAATTTTCTTTTTTTAATCCAAAGCTATCTCAACAACCTATTTCCTAGATTTTTTCAAAAAAAAAAAACCTAACTTACAAATTTTCCTGAAGTGTCAAAGTAAGTTGATGTTCAATCATTAATGAACCTATAATGAGTTAAACTCATATTTGAAAGTATTAATGAATATAATATGTATTACACTTGTAGTCATTGGAAAGCTTGCTCCAAGCAACATAGATTGGTTTTTTTTTATTTTATAGTAGAGGATCATTCGATCTCAATTTTCGGGGTCAAAACTACCAATTTCAATTATTTTTTAAGAAAATAACTCCAAAATTTTATAAATTAATGTGTTCATGCAAATACTATGTTCACACAAACATATTTAGCATGTTTGCGCAAACAACTGTTCACACGAATGCACAAGACATAACATTATGTCAGTCAAAAATTTAATTTGATAGGTTCACACGAACATATAAAAAAGCTTATGTTCATGCGAACATGCCAATAAACAAATGTTGATGTCACTTAGGTAGTGAGGACAAAAGTTTGAATGTGAAGTTAAATTTTATAAAATTACTACAAAAATTTTATAAAGTTACTACGAGTTTTTTAAGGCAATGATAACTTTTTTATTTTTATGTTTTTTCGATGGGAAATAAGAAAGGAAGACCAAAAAAATGCAAGGAATAGATCTCATGAAGTAGAACAAAGAAATCTTCAACAAACTTTGGCATGTTATCATCAAATTAAACAAGGTTTGTAATTATATATATATATATATATATATAATTTATTTTCATGGTCTTGAATTTAATTATGTATCAATCTTATTTTTTATCTAATTTTATTCATTTATAAAATTGTTTCAGACAATCAACAAGTTGAAGGTGAAGAAAATGTTGAAGGAGGCTCAATAGAAGTAGAAGAAGTGCATATGGGAGAAGGTTCATGATTGCTCCCTATGGAATCTCAAATAATGAATGTTGAAGAAATTTCAAGATCAATCCCTTGAGAGGTTCAAGTAACAAAAGTTAGAGAAGGGTCAAAATCTTTTCCTATAGAATCTCAAACAATGAACGTTGGAGAAGGCTCAAGATCTCTCCCTGTAGAAATTCCAGTAACAGAAGTCAAAGAAGGGTGAGGATCAGGTGTAGGAAATGGTATGGAAGAAATCTTAAATATTTTCCAATTTGTAAAGAATGGAATTTCTCATAAAAATTTAGATCATTTACTTAAAATGAATGTGGATAAATTGAGAACACTTCCAGTTACTATTCAACCCTTAAGTTTGTCTAAGAAAAGGTCAATGAATAAGAAGATAAGACAAATAATAACTAAATTTGATAACATTGAAACACTTGAACAAGCTTAGTTGCTTTCACTTTTTATTACACAAAGGGAGTTGCAAGAGGCATTAAAAATTTTAGGTGTAGACACAACATCAAAGAAGAGAAAATTTTCTAACATGCAAACTAATGTGATTGAAAATGTTAAATAGGGTTTGAGAAACATAGGAAAGTAGTCTTAAACTAAGGATAAGTCCATGGCAAGAAAAGTGATGTTGATGTCTATTGTAAATAAGAATATGACCCAAAATAGACAAATATCTTCAATTTTGTCTTATATGGGTTTTAGTAGGAAAATAATGACTGAATATGTTAAAAGAAGATTAATTCTAGATGACATTACTATGGAAGACAATTGGAAAATTATATGTAGATCACCTCATTCTAATAGGATTGATGAGGGATTCAAAAATTTAGTCATATCATTTTGGATTGATAACACTCTTCATTCATCAAATAATAGAGATGTTATCAGGCATAGGATTGTATATGGGAAATATGAACATCATATAAAACATTGGTTGGACACAACACAACATGAGTTATATGTGTCATTTTGCAGTGAACATCCTAATGTAAAAATTGGGCAAATATTGTTTGATTAATTGAAGCCATACTTTGTAAGGTCAAACAAAGTGTTTGAACCATGTTTTTTTTGTCATCATATTGAGTTTTATCTTCGCTATCAAGTATTTCAAAAGTTTTTAGAAGACACATATGGTTTTCATGTTGCTCCTCTTAGTAGGAGAAGTGAGTTTCTATCATGCATTCTATGTGACAAAATAGATGATTCAGCTGGTCAAATAAATTGCATCAAAGGATTATGTGAACATGTGGTGAATTGGCTCTATTTTGTTTAGAAATTGAAAATATTGATGTAATTAAAAAATTGAATTGCAAAAGTTACAAGTATGTGAAGAATGAAACAAAGTTGGAAAAGAGACAAAAAGGTTGGAATATGTTGAAGAGGAGTTACCTATTGTAACATTTATGGACAAATTTAAGAATTCAATTCAATCTTATATTTTTCACACATTTTTTACAAAGTGGCAAGCACAATAGTTTCAAACTTTGAGAGATAATTTCCCATTTGGAATGATTGTATCAGTCATTGATTTTGCAGAGAACTATTCCTTTGTTCATCAAAAAGCAATTCATTTAGATTATTTATTTTCTAAGTAGGTCACTATTATGGTACATGTTTGTTATAGACATGCATAGTTAGATTTGGATGATGTTCAAAGTACACTTGAAACACGAGTGATTAAAAAAGAATATCACTCTTATATCAGTGATGATAAAGAACAAGACATTCACTATGTAGAACATTGCTTTGATGTGTTCTTTTCTTATTTGAAAGAAAGAGATATAAATATTGATAAACATTATGTTTGGTCTGATGGATGTACCACACAGTTCAAATCATCTAGACCATTTTATGCATTATGTAGATATCATCGTAATGAGAATATAAAACACATATAGAATTTCTTTGAGAGTGGGCATGGAAAAGGTGAACATGATGGTATTGGAGCTTGCATCAAATGTGCTTTGTGAAAGTATCAAATGAATTATCAGGAAGTTCATATAAATGATGCACATGATGTTGTTGAATGGTGTAAGACACATTTTGCATTAGACAAGGTCAGGACATCATCAAGAAAAAGTTGATAGGTACCATATAGAGTCTTTTGGGAGATAATAGGTATGTATGTGTACATTTATTTAAATTTTATGCAATTAAGTTTTAAAATTTCATTTTTTATATTGATTGGTTGAATTCTAAATTTAATTTTTCCATATTTTCAATGTAATGAACTTTCAGGTGTTAATAGAAAAAACATGCATGGTTGGAAGGTGATATAAAAGACACATTTCTTACATTCGGTCATGAGTACAGATAATTTCATAATTGGACATTGAAGACAGGAGAATACTCATGTTTTTGTGATAGTTGCATTGATGAATATTATCAAGAATGCATCAATCAAATACATGGATGTACAGGTGCATGGATTTCAGTACCAATTGATGTTACCGATACATTTGATAAAGATGTTGAAAATTTTGATGATATTCCATTTTTTTTTATGATTATAATTATATCTCTGGATTGGTAAAAGTGGGTAAGTATCATAAAAATTAATATCAACTTACCAATTAATCTTGACTTGTTATTTAATTATCAATGAATTGCTTATATATTGTACATGTATGTATATTTTTTCTATAGGAGATGTCTTTGTAGTGATTATTGAGCATGGAAATCATGAAGGTGTTAGTTATTATTTATTGTGATCTACTACAAAGAGGATAAATTTATATGATCCTAAAGAAAGTGATGAAATGTTGTGCCCCATAGGTATTACACATACATGTGCACATACAACTTTATATCTATCAAATTTTGAGATATTTAAATTTGTGGTGTAGGTTTTGTTGTGATACAAGGAACATATTTCAAGAAAGATAAAATAGTCCAACATAGAATACACTTTGTTGATTATCAACCTGACACCAAGGTTTTACAATACAACCACCTACTTGTTGCTACTGGCTTTGTCTGCATCTAATCAAATTTAAGCATGCTCGTCACAAGTGGAGACTAGACAGTGAACATCATTAGAAGATATTACATGTTAGAAGTGTACATCATGGTTGAATTGACCTTTGAGATGGTAGATAATTTAATTTTAATCAAATTTTAAGATCTTTAGATGTAGACAATTAGAAGGGATGAAAGTTATATTAATTTAATAATATTATCTTAAGTATATATTAGTTCTTCTTAAGATTTATTTTAGAATAATTTAAATTCATTTAAAGTTGTCTACCTTGATATATCAAATTTTAGGACCTTTAAATGTAGACAATTAGAAGGGGTGAATGTTATATTAATTTAATAATATTATCTTAACTAGATATTAGTTCTTCTTAAGATCAATTTTATAAAAAATTTGAATAATTTAAAGTTGTTTTCCTTGATATATCAAATTTTGGGACCTTTAAATGTATACATTTTAATAATATTAATTACCATGGATGAAGATTGTTAAGAATATCATGTTTTGTCAAAGTTTTTTAAAATAGTGTATTGGCTTACCTACTAGCATATTTTTATCCACATAAAACAAATATGTATCTTTAGTCCTACTAATTCATTTAAAAATTAGAAAGGATGAATGATATATTAATTTAATAATATTATCTTAAATAGATATTAGTTCTTCATATGATTTATTTTATAATAATTTGAATTAATTTAAAGTTGCTTACCATGATATATAATGAGATGAAATTACCATGATAATGAGATTATGTTATCATTACTTTATTAAACATAATCTTTAGACTTTAGTATGGTATCTTATTGGTTCCTACCATGCAATATATTAATTAGAATTAAAAACACATAATGAGATGAAATTGTCATCCTAGGACTCATTAGTATGGAAATAATGAATAAT
Organism: Cupressus sempervirens; assembly: GCA_028749045.1. Classification (NCBI taxonomy): domain Eukaryota; kingdom Viridiplantae; phylum Streptophyta; class Pinopsida; order Cupressales; family Cupressaceae; genus Cupressus; species Cupressus sempervirens. Next base: position 830,178,360 of record CM053787.1, on the reverse strand, counting down.
TAGAATTTATAAATGTGTTATTTTAATAATATTACTTACCAAATTAAACTAAAGATTATGTTATCATTAGTTTATTAAAAATCTATATATTAATGTTAGTTTATTGTAGGATCATACTCTTAGTTATCATTAGTTTATTAAAAAATTATATATTAATGTTAGTTTATTTTAGGATCATAATCTTAGTTTAATAGTTTATTAATGTGTTTTTAAATTCGTATATTTTATTATTTTTCAAAATTATAAATTAGGTATATAGACCAATTTGGAACTTCTTCATATTTAACTATTGAAGTAGGTAAAGAGAAGTTAATTTGATTATTTTATAATGATCACAAATAAATCTAAAGTTTAAAATCTATAATCTAATTTGTGAAGAATGTTCTACTAAAATAGAAAAATATACATATACAAATGTCTGAATAATAAACATCTACATCTAATATCTCTACTAAAATGCACGTATGCAAACTGTAAGTCTTGAATAAACATGTATGTAGTAAAATATAAATAGTCAAATACATGTCATCCAACTAATGAAGCACTAAATAGTCAAATAAATGGTAAAATGTACATGTCATCAAGGTACTAAAATACACATGTATTTAGGTCTCCAGAATATACAAAGTCTCCAATATATAAATGAATCAGAATATATATAAATCTACTACTACTGGAGGGACCCCTCAAGACACATACAAACAGAATGACCCTCTAATCAAGTCTCTTGTACATCTTATGTTTGAGGTGTAACAATCGAGCCCTACATAGATATATATACATTAGAACTATCTAAACATGTGTGTGTGTGTGTGTGTGTGTGTGTGTGTGTGTGTGTGTGTGTGTGTGTGTGTGTGTGTGTGTGTGTGTGTGTACATGAATACGAGTGCATATAGTTTGAAACATAAATAACTTTACAAACTATTTAAAACTTTTACCTAAGCACTATCGGGTGTCTCAGTAGAATCCTCTCTTTAACATACATGCCTTGACCCAACACTATATGTAATCATGTGCTTGATGACCTGTGCCTGCACGATTTATTATAACTTCAAAATATCTATCTGAACTATTTTTAAATTTCATATATTTGAATTTAAAGTATTATATATATGTACCTAGGTCTCAAGAAGTGGATGATGATCATCAGACTCCATCATATCATCTATCAATGCACATCTAGTATCAACATCCTATCCTAATACACTAGCATCATCTCCTGAAACTCCAACACCTACTTAACCACCCTGAATGCTACAATCTCCTAAAGCACCCTCATCACCAGGATCTCCAACTACTAGTAATGATGTGTGAAGTGGCATGTGTAATTGGCTAGGTAATGTTGTAGAATCAGTGTTGGGTCATAGTAGCATGTCCATGTATGATGAAAATCCCATACTCAAACTAGTATCAATCTCAAATAGAAATTGTAACTACTCACCGAAATCATCAAGGCCCTTAGCTATGATCTTGACATCTCTACCTCATATGCTTGAACCACCTATAGAGTGGCATGAGCCTGGTGTAGAATGTTGTGAGCTATGTTGTATGATGACTATCACTAGTGTGGTTTGTGCCTATTGAACTATAGGGCTCTAATGTTTTCTAATGGTGTCCATCACTAAGTGAACTAGTATCCCCTATGTATCAAAAATATAACTAACACCCTACAATAGATCCTCCAAAAAATAGAGTGCTAGACCCATATGTGTGCATTTTTAGAAAGAGCATGATCATTTCTTGGTACTGGTAGTCTAGCAACTCTCTATGCCTCATCAGGGGAGGTTCCTAGAGTGCTACTCGATGCCTCTGAAGATTTTCAACCTAAATGACTCCATCGAGTGTGAATATAGTGATCGAGAGAGTCAAATGCGATACTAGCATCCACAAATGCAATGTGTCCAATACTGTCAATTAATCCCTTGTGGGAAGCAATAACAACTCTATCTACAATAGGAGCTAGTGTTGGAGTCACTAGAGGATGTCTCTGTCCAATGAACTATCTGACATTTGGAGGTGGTAGCGTTGTGCACTATGATATTGGTCATGATCTTCAATATGACCATACCCCTATCTGCAATAATCTAGAATATCTAAGTAGTTGACATTGAGCCCCGTGTGCAACTCAACATACAACTATTGTGCTAAATAAAGAGATCTCTAATTGTTATTAGGATAATGACCATGTGTGGCTAAGAAACAAGGCTAGATCATGCTAGCAACAATAGGATCACTACAATTTGTCACTCGATAGCTTCTCACTCTACCTTATGTACCCTCATAAGATGGAAACAAATCTTGTTTGATGACATCTTTGGGGGCCACCCTCTTGACATCACCAAAAGATGCATCTCGTAAAATCTCAGCTCTAAGCTCCCTAGATATGGAAGTTAATACATCAGGGGTAAATGAAGGATGAGCTTTAAATCTAGCAGTAAGATCCTATAAACTCCTACATATGGTCATACATATGTATCTATATAAACCATCATCGCGAGAAAATATAGACTACTCTAATCTAATAACCTCTTCCTCTACAAATAAAAATAATGCATCAATATCAATGCATGGAGGTGCGATAGTAGGAGCTACAACAAGAACTCCAACATGAGCCACACTAGGACCTCTAGCAAGAGCCACACCAGGAGCCACACCAAGAGCTACACTAGGAGCCACACCAAGAGCTATAGCATTAGCCATAGGATGAGCCCCATGATGATCCTCAACATGAGCCACAACATGAGCCCCACCACGAGCTACAACATGAGCCCCACCATGAGTGCCACCATGAGAAACACCACAAACTACATCATGAACCCCAACAAGAGCCACAATAGGAGGAGTCACAATAGGAGCCTCATCACCCTTAGGATGATGAGCAGGATGATCATGTGAAGTCATATCTACAATGTTGGAGCTAATATATATTCTAAACACACACACACACACACACACACACACACACACACACACACACACATACATGTAGTCTAGTACACAAATTTTTATTTAAAAGATATGTAATCTAACATTATCTAATCTACACATCAATATATATCATACATGAGAGTTAGAGTTAGGGTTTGAGTTTTCAATTAGGATTAGATAAGGGTTTGAGTTAGATTAGGGTTTGAGGTTTTAGTTACAATTAGATTAGGGTTTGATTACTGTTTGATTTAGATTAGGGTTTGAGTTAGATTGGGGTTTGAGTTTTTAGCTATAATTAGATTAGGGTTTGAGTTAGATTAGAGTTTAATTTGGGTTTGATGAAGATTAGGGTTTGATTTAGATTATGTTTTGAGTTAGATTAGGGTTTGGTTAGGGTTAAATTAGGGTTTGATTTATAGGTTTACATTTAGATTAGGGTTATATTTCTAGTGCTAGATTAAGGTTCAAGCTAGGGTTACAAATTAGGGTTTGAGTTTGAGTTAGGGTTAGGGTTTGAATTTTGAAGTCAGGGTTAGATTAGGGTTTGCGTTAGGGTTACGGTTTGAGTTCTAAAATTATGGTTAGATTAGGGTTTTAGTTAGGATTAGAGTAGGGTAAAGGTTAGATTAGGGTTAGAGTTTTCAAGTTACAATTAGATTAGGGTTTTTGTTAAGGTTATTGTTAAATTAGGGTTAGAGTTTTCAAATTAGGGTTAGATTATTGTTACAGTTCTAGGGTTATATTAGGGTTTTAGTTAGGGTTAGTGTTAAATTAGGCTTTGAGTTTGAGTTAGGGTTAGATTAGGGTTTAAGTTTTATAGTTAGATTAGGTTTTCAGTTCTAGGGTTCAATTAGGGTTTCAGTTACAGTTAGGTTTAGATTAAGGTTATCTAGTTAGATTAGGGTTATTAAAAAATTTCTAATATTTTGTAATGTTTTTCTAATATTCTAGACTATTATTTTCCAAATATTTATCTAATGTTAGATTAATATTTTTCTAAATTTGTTTCCTAATGCTAAATTAATAGAATTAACTAACATAAATAAATAATAAAACTATTAAATTAACACAAAGATATTCTTTGAAAACATAAAAAACCATTTAAAACATTCAAATAATAACATATAAACATACCCAAAATAGTGCAATGACCAAAATTTGAAGGAGAATGATACAAAGTGATGCAACTCGCTTAACAATGAGATATGTTTGCTCCAACATCCAAAAAAAATTCACCTCTGCATAAAAATGAATGGGAAAAATACAAAATGGGGGTTTTAATCCAAAAAATGCCATAAATTTATGTTCACAAAAACATATTTGTTAGGCTTGTTTGCATGAAATACCTTATTTTAAACAAATATGTCTGTGAAAATATGTAATACTATTACATTAATGCAAACATAGTTACTATGTTTGCACGAACATATGCAAAATAGAATTTGGAAATTTTCCACCATTTCATGGTTTTCTTTGTGCCATGAAATTGGTACCCAGTATTGTGGGTTCAACCCCTGGTGCTTCATCTCTATGAGCATCACCTAGATCCAATGAGTGAGAAGTGTTCCATTTATTATCATGAGAAATGGATTCATTTTGAATCAATACTCATGAAATATGAGTCAATGAGTTTGACTCAAAAAATACATAGTTAAATCCTTATAGCAATATAACAATTTGACTTGTTGTGGAAATTATCTCCTACTTAACAATTGATGAACTTAAGGGGATTTCTAATAAATGGTTCATAAGGCACAACACTCGGTGAAGGTTTTTCAAATGGGGTTAGAGGAAGAGAGATTTTAACCATGGAGGGAACCTTGTAGTAAAGTGTGCTCAAGCTAGAGTAGTACTGGGATGGGTGACCTCCCGGGAAGTCCCAGTGCTTCACCTCTATGAGAAACACCTAGATGTAATGACTAATAAGAGTTCCATTTATTATCATGAGAAATAGATTCATTTTGAATTACTACTCATGAAATATGGGTCAATGAGTTTGACTCAAAAACTACACAGTTAAATCTTGATAATAATATCACAATTTTACTTGCTATGGACATTATCTCCTAGTTATTAATTGATGAGCTTAAGGAACTTTCTAATGAATGGTTCATAAGGCACAACACTCGGTGAAGTTTTTACAAATGGGGTTGCAAGCAGATCGGGTTTAACCATGGAGAGAACATTGTAGTTAAGTGTGCTCAAGCTAGAGTAGTATTGGGATGGTGACCTCCTAAGAAGTCCTAGTGCTTCACCTCTATAAGAATCACCTAGATCCAATAAGTGATAAGTGTAACATTTATTATCATGAGAGATAAATTCATGTTGAATCACTACTCATGAAATATGGGTCAATGGGTTTGACTCAAAAATGACACAGTTAAATCCTGATAGCAATATCAAAATTTGACTTACTACAGACATTATCTCCTACTTATCAATTGATGAGCTTAATGAGATTTCTAATGAATGGTTCATAAGGAACAACACATGGTGAAGGTTTTACAAATGAGTTTGCGAGTAGAGTGGGTTTAACCATAGAGAGAACTCTATAGTTAAGCATAGTCAAGCTAGAGTAGTATTGGGATGGGTGACCTCCCGAGAAGTCCCAGTGCTTCACCTCTATGAGTATCATCTAGATCCAATGAGTGATAAGTGTTCCATTTATTATCATGGGATATGGATTCATTTTTAATCACTACTCATGAAATACAGGTCAATGGGTTTGACTCAAAAACTACACAGTTAAATTCTGATAGCAATATCACAATTTGACTTGCTATGGAAATTATCTCCTACTTATCAATTGATTAGCTTAAGGAGCTTTCTAATGAATGGTTCATAAGGCACAAAATTTGGTGAAGGTTTTGAAAATAGGGTTGCAAGTAGAGCGGGTCTAACCATTTAGGCTAATTTATAGTTAAGCACATTCAAGCTACAGAAGTACTAGGATGGGTGGCCTCCCAAGAAGTCCTTGTGCTTCACATCTATGAGAATCACTTAGATCCATTGAGTGATAAGTGTTTCATTTATTATCATGAGAGATGGATTCATATTTAATCACTACTCATGAAATATGGATCAATGAATTTGACTAAAAAGCTACATAGTTAAATCCTAATAGCAACATCACAATTTATTTATGTTGTCAAATAAATTTAATAGAATTACATCTGGTCATTCTTATTTGCAATTATTCAACTTTTTCTACTAGCCAATGGTCAATCAAAAAAGTTTTTACAATTTGAACTTTTTGATGAATAATCCTTTTGTATTAATAAAAATATACTAAGAATACAATTCACAAAAAGAGGCCAAGGGATACAAGATCACCCCATGAATGAGTTCACATGGCCAAAGCCTGAGCAAAAACACATGGCTACAGCCAGAATTAGACACTATTCATTAAAAAAAACATATATAAGGTAACCTTTGGTGGCCAAAGTAGTGCCAGAAAAGGGTGTTGGTTCATCTCTATCATGGAAACCCAAATCATCTTTGGGATTTGGGGGTGGTCTAGGAATAGTCTAGCCATCTTCGGTAGCAGCAACAAGAGGATCAGTGGCAATCTCTGCATCTTTGACCTCTAGCCACGGAGGAGAAATCACCAGATCCAGGCGAGGCCATTTTCTATAGAAGTTTCTATTTAACATGAGTTTAAATATGATAAGTGTTTGTAGGATATAAAATTACCAAAAAAACTAATAGAGTGCATCATGATCGAATATGTAAAGTTCATCAAATAGAAAACATGTTGTGATACATGTATAAACTAGCTCAAGTTGAAACAATTTATGATACCATAAAAGGCACAAAGACCAAAAGTGTCAGCAAGCAATAATGAACCGAAATTCATCAAACCTAAAAGTCTTCGTCTAGTCATTAGATAGACTAGTAAGGTAGAATTTATAGTCTTCAATATCTCCCTCACAAGGCTTTTTGTCACTAGTTTCATCCTTCTATCATCTATTTGTCACTTTCTTGAATTTGCTTCTTCCTATGACCACTCAAAATAGAGCTTTTCACATAACATCATGCAACACCTTGCACATAGAATTGATGGAATTTTTATATTCATTCCTAACATTCTTCCGTAGTAGAAAAAGACCTCAATAGAAATAATCTTGATTTGCATGTCCTCAATTTGATCCTAATGGAAAAAGGTGCATTTTTATTAAACCAACAAAGGAATGTAAAAATTTTAGATGTTTGTTACTAGTTTGGATGAGAGATGCATATCATAATTACCATTATGTCCAATTCTGTTACATTCACTATTATTTCCATAAATTTTATTTTAGACTCTTCCTAAGTTTGTGAAGTTCAACCACGCAATTGTTATCTTCTGTTATCTCCACGCTTTCATCTTCCTTTTCACATTCCTATTGTTCAACTATCTCTAACATAATTTATTATTTTAATATGTTTTTTAGATATTCTATTGAACTTTCTTTCCCTTTTCTCTCCCTATTTTAGGTTCTTCTATACATTTTGTTTCATTTTCTTTATCCTCCTTATAGATCTCTATAAAAAAAAATTTCTTTGTTAACCATATTTTTTCTATCATTTTCCTTATAAAGGGTTTCTTTGTAGGACATTTTTCCTCTTTAGAGGAGTGGTTTAAAACAAAGTTTTTTTTAAGGGGGGAATCCTTATCATATATGGCTAGGGAAATCCATGTCTGCGTACCTAAGCAAGATCATAATGGGCTTCGTGAACTTAATGAGATATTTCACATGTCCCCACCATAAGCCATCCAATGTTGTAAGATTTACTTTTTATGCCATTTCACTACTACTTTGTCTTCATATAACCCAATTGTTTTTTATTAGAATATTAGAAAGTACCCCTTTCACTTCCATAAGTCATCTCAAAATGATTATATTTGATGCAAAACGTGTTTCAAAAAGTTGTACATGAAATAGACCAAAGAAAAATGTGATTGTGTTATGCTTCATATGAATAAACTCTCATACAAGACATAATGGGATCACATTATGTCTACTATGACTATACTAGACATAAAATGATCATGTTATCTCTAGTATGACTTTATTAAACATAATGTGATTCGGTTATGTCTATCTAAAAGTATAGTCAATTGTTCAAAGACCTAATAGGATTAATATGTTAATTTCATCAAATTAATGATTCAGTCAACTAGGGCACTATAAAAAATCTAAATCTTGAGTTTCATGCTTTGAAGGAGCTATGCATGGGATACATGACAACCATCACATATTTCAATCTCTTCATCATTTGATTCAAAATATTGTTATAGAAATTAGAAAAAACATTGTAAGGAAAATATGCATATTATCAAAGAAACACCAAATACCACCACATAAAGAGTGTGGTGGATGGACGATGGATACTGGATTTTATACAATATTTCAAATGCCAATTCTATTAAGTAATGTTTAGATTTTGGAACTCAGTTTATGGATCGTGGAATTGTTCACTTTGTTTTCCATCCAAATAATGAGCCTTACAGGGAAGGCCTAATTGCAGTGCAAAAATATATTGTAAGGTTAGGATATAGGATAGAGATTCTTGTGCTTAAACCAAAAATAAAAAATCCTCTTTTCAAGAAATAAAATATAAGAATTCACCAATCAGAAGATAACATCATATAGAAACCTCAAAACAAGATATGAAAAATACACATAGGACCTCTACAATTCCTAGGCCATTCTATATGGTCCCAGATAAGAAAATGAGCTAAGTTGATCAGTCACTACTTGAATAATAGAAAAATTATCCAAACAAAGAAGAACAACAAAAAAACATGCTAAATTAAAGTAATTTTGGGCATGATGAAATATTGCAAATGACCCAAGGATTCTCATGTATCAATGTTATAAAATTCCTAAACTATGGAACATATAAATAGACATTGCCAAAAAAATTTCTCCAATCACTTTTGAAATGCACAAACAAATTAAAATTAGAATAAATAACTATAAATCTCTCTCTCTCTCTCTCTCTCTCTCTCTCTCTCTCTCTCTCTCTCTCTCTCTCTCTCTCTCTCTCTCTCTTCATCTCTCTCTCTCTCTCTCTCTCTCTCTCTCTCTCTCTCTCTCTCTCTCCAGATTTTATATTTTCATGCATTTTTTAAAAAATCAACTTCTATAATAACAAAGGATTACATCATTAACATTATACTATATCTCCCTCTCTCCTATTGGGCCATTTTCTTTCGAATGCAAGAGGAGTTTGCCTCATTTTTCCTCGTGTATTTATAAAATCTAGAAAAAAAATAAAAATTATTCTTAGTCAAAACCACACTAAGAGTTAATTTAGTATATAAAAAAACCATAATTACAATATTTCCTTTAGATTCGTAGCCAAGGAAGAAAACTTTTCCCTCTATGAGAACTTATAGGTGACAATACACTACCTAGGGAAAGGTATTGGCGCACCTAAGATGGAAAGAGTGAACATCTTCCCACACAATAAAATTCAAGAAGTAATTATTAAAATTGATATAGGATCTCCTAATTAAACTCATCAACATCTTTGTCAAATTTATTCTCTTCTTTCTGTACTCTCTCATTCATATTATTCTTTCTTCACATTTGAATAATACAAGTTGCACCAAATTTGCACTTATTTAACCCTTTCACATTCATATATATTCAATCTATTGATCTCTAAGCCTAAGTTTCCTATTAGTGCTCAAACACTTTGTCATTTGCAAGTCATTTACTAGGAAAGATTACAAGGTCATCATTGCGACCGAGTTATCTAGTAAAGGCTAAGAATTCAATATTTATACTAGGAAAGATAAGTGATTGTTGACCATTCAATTGATAGTAAACATATCGATGAGTTATCAAGAGTTTAGCATAAAGGTATACAAAGGCCAAGTAATAGCATGAAGAGTTAAGCTTGACTAAGCATTGGAACATTCAAGTGCTGAGTAATCTAGTTTTGATATATTAGTTTGTAATTGCACAAACTTATATGTAAACCATTTGGCTGACTTTCTATGGTATTTAATATTTGTAGACATAGAATAAATGTTGATTACATGTCATTATAGAAGGTAATGATCCCAAGATGTTAAATTAAACCAATGTAAAAGTGGGAAATAAATGACAAAAGATGATGAAGTTTAAGCCATCAATCAACACGTGGAGACTTAAAGGTGGATTCTAACTCGAGTATCAAGAGTCACAATGAGTTATTACTATTAGCAAGAAGAAGAGATGCATGAAGAATGAATGTGCATATAAAGGAGTGAATCAAAGTTTCATTAATAGATCTAGCAGAGAGAAATTAGAGTAGTGAAGGAATCAACATGATTATTAGATTAGAGTTATAGGAAAGAGGAGGGCCATCATCATTTTGCAAAGCATACTGAGGTTTAGGTACTGAATCAGTTATTTTATTATTGAGACAGGGTAAATCTCTTAACAAAGTTCTCTTAATAGATCTATGTAAACCTCCTAATTGATTCCTTACTTAATTCTAAGTGTAAAATCCTTTAACAAGGTGGGACTTAATAGTCTCTTAAGCTTTTAACAAAGCAGACCATTCACAGTGTAGATCATATTATATGGTCAAAATATTGTAACCTTAATAGGTTAAATTTATTGCTGCTATAGTTAACATTTGTGGGTTCAATCCCCGCCAAATTTTTTTTGAAGTGTTTTTGGGTGACCAAATCATTTTGTTATGTATTAAAATTTTATGGATGCAATGTATTTCATTCATGTTTCAGCATTACAGTTTTACTGATAATTTGGATATTAAGTAATTAAATTGATTTTAAAGTCACAAGTTTAAGATCCAAATTCACCACCACCCCGCTCTCCCCCCCCCCCCCCCTCGCCTCTCAATATCTTGTTTCACATATACTAATTCCAATTGGATCTTCAACATCACAAATAGAACAAGGTTAGCCATAAGAAAAAATAATAATCAATGTACAAAAGTCAGTCACCATGAGAATAAATATTTATGTTGTATAGGCTAATATTTGAAGGGGGGGGCCAAAATAATTTCAATACATTGTGCATAATTAAATTTATAAAATTTTGATCATTAGAACAATCCTTAAGGTTGAAATGAAATGAAATGTATGGAAGATAATTAAGGTGTGTCAACAAGTCAAAGTGAAACACTTTCCAATGCCCACAATTCCATGGAAAAAAATACACATCATGACCTAATATCTTTCAATGTCCTAGTTTTTCTTCTAGCATATATCCAAATTAATAATTCATATATAAGTTAATCTAAAATGGTTGATAGTGTATTGACCAAAAAGGATAGCAATATCACACTTAACATTGCATATCTTACTTTTGAAGTAAACCAACAAAAGATATTCAAACTAGAACAACACAAAGAGAGTAGAATCACTTCTATAAAGTCAGATGAGCTTTTGTTGGTTGTAACAAATATGTGTAGAAGTATTTGGGTTTAAGTATGTAGTTATGACTCTATATATTAATAGGGTATGCAGTTTTACCATTAATGTTAGTTTTCTATAAATACTATAGTTTTTTGTAAAATAATTATTTGATTTGGATTTCTCAAACTCCTAGAGTTAGTATTGTAGATGGGTGAAATGCTCATTTGGTTTACATATCAGAAGTTGGATATAAACTCTTACTGTTAGTATCAGAGATGGGTGTAATCACCCATTTGGCTAACACAGTGAGATTATTGATTAGTGTTAGTATTAGATAAGGGCATACTTCCCATTTGGTCAATATAATTTAAATGGATATAATCTATATAATGTGGGTATTTGATATTTATTTAATCTCCATTTGACCAAATATCTTGAGATTCAAATAATAAGAACAATATTCTGATGACGTCAACATATACAAAAGTGAACCTCAACAAGTGCATTCTAGAGAGCATGGTTGTATAAATAAGGTTTACAAAAACTAATCTAGAGATGTGTTAAGGTTGGAGTTAGGATAAACAATAGAATAATATGTTTAGTCTTTTTATTTTTCAATACTAACATTTATTTTATAGGTAATAATTAACCCAATCTAAGTCTAATAGTAGGGACATTACATGTATCAACACACATGTATAATGATTGAGCTCTTCCTAGAAACCATGATGTTCCCTCCCTCCCTAGTCATTTATTTGATTTATCGTGGTGATCCTTAGGTGTCTTGAGAACACTCTTTGGACACTATTACTAAAAATGAGAATAATTCTACAGATTTGAAATCCTCATCCTTCATTGACAATAGATGGATTTATGTATAATATTTTTAAAGCTCTTGCAAGATGGATTCTATTCCAATTTCACATTGCATGTTGGATAATTCATACGCTAGAAATCATTTCTAACAAAAAAATAGAAATCTATTGACTAGACTTTAGGTCATAGGGATGAGTGTGGTAGGAAGTTGGTTAGGAGCTTGGTGATGAATTGCAAAATTTGGAGTATCATGAGGAGAAAGTGGTGGATCTGTAGAATATTTTTCCCTTAGATTAAGAAAGATGAAATATTGAAGGATTTTTTTCCTATAAAAAAGGAAAGGACCATTGGGGATCAAATTAACAATTTTATCTCCCATAATAATTCTATGTAGGAAAAAATGGAGGCCAATATTGGTGGCTTGAAACTTTAGCTTGAAGCAATATTGGCAACGAGGAAGTGCAAGGAGGGGACCTCAAGAAAAGTGGATGGTAATCTAGTGGCCTCTTAGGGGATGAGTGAGACAATGCATGTCTTCCCTAGCAAGTTCTCTTTTCTAGAGCAACTCCATGAACTTTAAAATTAGTTGGCTAGTCTTCTAGTTTTTCCTCTGGTTGGTTTGTGCTTGACCCCCTTTTTTAAGTTTCTAATATTTCAATTTTTTGTTTATTGGTGGTGCTTGGCCTTTTGGTACAACTGGTGTGTGTTGGTTCACCCAAACCCTTGCTATTGGTTGTTGGGTTTGGGGTAGTTGGGTCAATTTTTATCCATTCTGGTTGTGCATGGTTTTTGTGTGTGTGTGTGTGTCCTAGCCTAGTTAGTTGTTCTTAGTCCTGAGCTAGTCTTTTTTCTTTTGTTTAGTAGTTGATGGTCCTTATTCTATTTTGTAGGTGTATCTGCTTGTCACTTTATCTTTATATCCTTGGACTCAATATTATTTTTGTTGTAAGAGTTACTTCCCCATCCCTCCTTACTTAATTAAAATATGTGTATCATAACACAAAATAATATGCTAATTATCATTCCATGTTGTGAAATATCCTCATAAGAAAAACCTTTGAACTGACCTAGCTATTAGAATAAGAGAGAAAAGAATAAGACTTGACCAACCATAAGATAACATCATATAGAAACCTCAAAACAAGATATGAAGATACATATAGGACCTCTACAATTCCTAGACCATTCCATAATGTCTACATAAGAAAATGAGCTAACTTGATCAGTCACTACTTAAACTAATAGGAAAATTGTCCAAACAAAAAAGAAGAACAAGGAAAAAAAACAAACTGAATGAAAATAATTTTTGACATGATAAAATATTGAAAATGACCCAAGGATTCTCATGTATCAATGTTATAAAATCCCTAAACTATGGAACATATAAGTAGACCTTGCAAAAAAAAAATTCAATAACTTGAAATGCAGAAACAAATTAAAATTGAAATAAAGAAAACTCTCTCTCTCTCTCTCTCTCTCTCTCTCTCTCTCTCTCTCTCTCTCTCTCTCTCTCTCTCTCTCTCTCTCTCTCTCTCTCTCTCTCTCTCTCTCTCTCTCTCTCTCTCTCTCTCCCCATAGATTTTATACTTTCATTCATTTTTTTAAAAATCATCTCCTATAATAACAAAGGATTACATCATTAACATCTATCCCTCAATCATATTTCAAATGCAAGAGGAGGTTTGTCTCATTTTTTCTACTTTGTATCTAAAAGCTATCAAAAACAATTTATTTTATCCTTAGTCAAAACCACACTAAGAGTCAACATAGTATATATAAAATGAAAACTACAATATTTCATTTAGACTCATAGCCAAGGAAGAAAATGTCTCCCTCTATTAGAGCATATAGGTCAAGTTACACTACCTAGGGAAAGGTATTGATGCACCTAATTCCAAGGGTGAACATCATCATGTCAAATAAACTTAAAGAAATAACTATAAAAATTGATATAGGATCTCTTGATTAAACTCATGAACATATTTTTCGAATTTATTCTCTTCTTTCTCTACTCTCTCATTCATATTATTCTTTCTTCACGTTTGAATAATAGAAGTTCAACCAAATTTACACTTAATTAACACTTTCACATTCATATATATTTTCTCTTCAGCATCACAAATAGAACAAGGTTAGCCATAAGAAAAAGAATACATCAATGTACAAAGTCAATCACCATGAGCATAAATATTTATGTCATATAGGCTAATATTTGAAAGGGAGGTCAAAATCATTTTAATACATTGTCGATAATTAAATTTATAAAACTTTAATTATTGCAACAATCCTTAAGGTTGAAATGAAATGAAATGTATGGAAGAGAATTTAGGTGTGTCAGCAAGTCAAACTAAAACACTTTCCAATGCACACAATTCCATGGAAAGAAATATAGATCATGACATGATCTCTTTCAATGTCCTAGTTTTCTCTCGCGCATATATCCAAATTAATAATTCATAAATTAATTAATCATAAATGGTTAATAGTTTATTGACCAACAAAGATAGCAATATCACGTTTAACATTGCATATTGTCACTTGTTAAGTAAAGCAACAAATGATATTCAAACTAGAACACCACAAAAGTGTAGAATCATTTCCATAAAATCACATAACTTAATATGTCAATGAAAATCAATGAATTGTATTCTCAACTTGTCATGATTATTCCTAAAAAAAAGGTTTCTACTCAACAAATAAGAAAACATAACCTCTTACTTTCAATCATTGTACACTTAAAACAATTTCTCTCATTCAAGAATAAAACATAGTCATTTCCTTTCAAATATTGTATACTTGAAAATAATATAATTTAGTATTTAAATGTTATAGACTATAGCATGCACATCATAAATCATATAATTCTTATTCAAAAGAATAAAAACATTCTACCATAATGACTTTAATGACTCTAATTGTCACCAAAGGTTAGAATATTTATGTAAACATACAATTCAAGACATCAAATATACATTCTTTCATATCAAGTTTCAAAGATTAGTTCAAATATGTTAGACTTAGAAAATCCTTGTATATTAAATTTTGAATTTAATATTTGTAACATATCAAACTTCCTATACTTATTAGACACTCTTCTCCAATGTTAAAATCTTGATAATCTTTCTTGCATATCAAACCTTGTATACGTTTCATACCACTTCTCATATTTTACTAAATTAGATTGGCATTAATACCTAGAATACAAGGTCATTGACACAAATTTATATTCGACCATCTTATAATATACTATTTTTTCTAATAATTCTCGTCTTACAATTAATATAGAACTAATATATCCCAACTTAAAGCTATAGAATAGCATATTAGTTACAATACTTTGATGTTTATTATTTCTACATAAACATTTTTTGTGGCCGTACTTATAAATGATGCACTTCTTAATGAAATATTGTCACTACGTTAGCTTATCATTTTCTTGACTAATCTATGGTTTTAGTTACATGAGCTTTCAAATTAGTAAACTATAATTCCAATAAAATAAAATAAAATAATTTAATTTAATTTAATAGAGGTTACTGTTGGACTACAAGGACAAAGCTACTAAATATCAATAAAGGTATGATTTATTTATTTTTAAAAACAAATAGATGTATTCACCCCAAAAAAATACCTTCATTTTTTTTGATGAATAGTCCCTTTCTATTATTAAATAATATACTAGTTACAATTCACAAGAAAAAGGGTTAGGGGATACAAGACCATCCTAGGAGAATTCACATAGCTAAAGCTAGAATCAACAACTAGCTATAAAAAAAACAATAAACAACCCCTCAGGCTACCAAAGCAGTGCCAGATGAGAGGGGTGGTTCATCGTGATCATGGAAACTCGTGTCATCCCTAGGATTGGCAGGTAGGTAGGGAATAGTCTAACCATCAACAACATCATCAGGGGCCTAGTCTTCATCTTTTGTATCAACCCATGGGGGTGAAATAGCCAACTCTAGGCGAAAAGACCATTTGCCAAAAACAACACGAGAAGCACCAGAAGGAGATTTTGAAAACCCTAAACAAAGAATATTGGCTGAGCCCTAAAAAAGATTATTTTCTCTAAAAATTAATCTACAATGCCGACAATAGTGGAAGTAATGGTACTCAACCAGAGAGGAAGACGTCCAAAAGGCAAAGGGTATCCATCGAGTGTAAATGATGATGATGTCTTGTAATATATTTTAGTGTAGAGAATTTGCTACAATAAT
The DNA here is from genome assembly GCA_028749045.1 of Cupressus sempervirens. NCBI lineage: Eukaryota > Viridiplantae > Streptophyta > Pinopsida > Cupressales > Cupressaceae > Cupressus > Cupressus sempervirens. The sequence continues at coordinate 830,162,037 of CM053787.1, read as the reverse complement.
CAAATTTTTTTCTCCAATCCATCACACTGAAAATACTGATTCTACATTCAAATTCCAAATCTATGTTAATTCTATATCATATTCAAGTGTCCTAATTCTATAACCTAGTCATGTAGATATTTATACTATTTCTCTATTGCATTCACAAAAATTAGAAAGATAGTGATCAAGTTATCTCAATTCTATAACCTAATTATGTATCTATAATATTTCTATATCTTATTTAAATACTATTTAAATATTAGAAATAATGTGATTATTGAAACTGACTCCCTTTTATAGTTGTTGTGAAAAAAAAATGATTTTTCTCTAATTAACATTGTTTTCAAAGAAAATTTCGTACAATTCAAGTAAGTCCTTGCTCAAAATTACCATAAATCAAATCTCAACCTCACTCCTACATTTAGAAATGCCAATATGAGGAAGAAGCCAAATAAACACAATTTCTATATCTAGCTAGCGATATATTCCAGTTAGGTCCATGGATCACACTAACCCAACCTTCCTCTTCCTCATTTATTATAAATTGAACAAATGGCTTAAATATCATACACTAAGACTTGATTTCTAGTTGTGTGTGGGTACTATTTCTATATCATTTTCGAAAATTAGAAAGATAGTGATCAAATATCCCAATTCTATAACCTAATTATGTATCTATCATATTTCAACATCATATTCAAATATTAGAAAGACATAAATGATTTGAACTAAATAGAATGTTAGAAACTGCCTTTTTCTTCACTACAACAAATCATACTAAAACACTCTCCAATGACCATAATTCCATGAAAAGAAGTACACAACATAATATGATCTCTTTAAATTACTTACTTTTTTCTCTAACATATATCCAAATTAATAAGTCACAAATCAATTAATCTAATTTGGTTGAGTGGGTCATTGACCAACAAAGATAGTAATATCACACTTAACATTCCATATCTTCACTTGTGAAGTAAACTGACAAAAGATATTAAAACTAGAATACTACAAAGAAATTAGAAGCATGTCCAAAAAATTTTGAATTTAATATTTGTAACATATAAAATTCCATATAATTATTATTAAACATCTTTCTTTAATGTTAAAATTTTGATAATCTTTCTCACATATCAAATCTTATATACTTACCATGCCACTTCTCATATGTTACTAAATTAGATTGGCATTTATACGTATATTACATGAACTATACAATACACTAATATTTTTAGTACTTCTCCTCTTACAATTGATATATGAACTTATATATCCAAACTTGAAGCTATACAATGGCATATTAGTTTCAATACTTTGAAGTTTCTACATCATACATTTATTGAGGTGAAATATCAATAATAGTAATATTCAGGTGCAATGTACTATTGTATTCACTTTGAATGATTTTTTAATTAGTTTTAAACATATCAACCAATCAAATTCAACTATTTTTATATACTTTCATATTTTCCTACGTTTGCATATTTTTTATAAATTAAATATATTATGAGAAATAATTTATCTCCATTTGTTCAATTTATTTGGTGTTATTAAGACCTTTTCTGGTCCTGGACCTCTATATTGCATTTTTCATGACAAGATTTTTAGAATTTATTGATAAATATAGATATTTGCATGATTAATATTAAACAATTTTTAGGTTTCATTGATAAATATAGATATCTAAATGATTGAATTTAAACATTATTACTACCTAAAAAATTAAAGTGCAATATATCTGATTAAATAAGTACTTGTTTGACTTAATTTCAAAGTATAAGACATAAATGATTAACCAATAATAGTTTTGAAATTTAACAAAACATAAATAACTCTGAAATTTAACAACAAAAAAACAAATATACTAATACCATGAAAACTAAATTAAAGGTGGATGAATCCATGAATATATTAACCTTATTAATAGGCATTCTACGTAGAATGGGTGGAGTGGGATGGTGTGAGCATGTTAATGTTAACTTTTATTCTTCTAAGTTAATTTTGACAACCATCTACATGTCAAAAGTTTAAATCTTATTATAAATAGAATATACTTTCTAAAATAATTTAATAAATATCACATAAAATATTCATTTAAATTATAATATTTGAAAATATAAATCATTCATTTTTTTAGAAATTAAAATAAAAAGTTCATGTTAGTAAAAAACTAAATAAATGGAAATAAAAGAAATATAAATAATTTTGGATGTAGTAAATTAAATTATAATTATTTTGTAGTGGATATCTATCACCATTTCTTTAGATAGATTTATTTAAGATATCTATACTAGTTTTTACCTTTTCTCCAAAATTATTTTACAAGTCAATGTCAAACTTCCCACAGTAAATTATGTGCTCTTGCCCATTATAAAGTGTTTAGGCTTAACACAATCTTATTTAAAACAATTCTCTTTCTTTTAAACATAATATTGTAAAATAAAACAAAGCATAATTGTAGAATAGAAATAAAATTGATTTCGCAAGGAATCTTTAAAAAAGAAAATTATATTAATTTTGTGTACTTAATAGTTTAGACTGTATTTTTCACTATTGGAATTTTTTTTTTGATTTAGTTAACAATAAAATCATATATAATTTGTACTTTTTTAATATTTGACTCACTTTACCACATTAAACTATTAACATTATCATGGTTATTGGGATTTGGTTAATTAAATTAGTTTAAATTTTATAAATATAATTATTTTTTAAAGTATATATAAAACATATTCATTCTGCTAACCCAAGCAGACGCCATTACGTGGCACTTATTTATTTATTTAAAAACAAATGAGTGCATTGATCCCTAAAAATCCTAATCAATGATATTGATGGAGCCGAAGCAGATTTATTTTTTAAAAGAAATTAATCTACAATGCTGACAATATGGAGGCAATTGTACTCGACCATACAGGAAGACGTCCTAAAGGCAGAGGGTATCCGGTAGGTGTAAAAGATGATGTCCTTTAATATCTTGATCATATTTTAGTCTTCTATTATAATTATTTCTGAAAACCCTCAACTATTTTCAAGGACAATTCGCTACACTAATTACTTGGTTTTCTGTAATCCATCACATCGACAATACTAATTCTATATTCTAATTGCAAATGCTAATTCTATATTCTATATTCTATTCAACTGTTCTAATTTTATAATCTAGTTATACATCTATAATATTTTTATATCCTATTCCAAAATTAGAAAGAAAATGATCAAATATATCAATTCTATTATCTAATTATGTATCTATACAATTTTAATATCCTATTCTAATATTAGAAATAAAGAAATTGTTGCAGTTAAATAGAATAATAGAAACTCTCTCTTTCTTGAATTTTCTCCAGTTAACATTTTACATTTTAAGAAGTTTTAGTGCAACTCAAGTGAGTTCCTATTCAAGATTTGTATAAATCAAATCTCAACCTCCTTGGGAACATTTAAAAATGTTGCCAATAGGTGGAAGAAGCCAAGGAAATCCAATTTCTATATCTAGACAGAAATATATTCCATTTTGGTCTTTAAGGATAAGATAGGAAGGTAAGATTATATTAGCTCACTCTTTTAAGATAAGAATAAATTCCATTTTGATCTTTAAGAATAAGATAGGAAGGTAAGATTCTATTAGCTCACTCTTTTAAGATAAGAAAGGAAGATGAGATTCTATTGGCTAGAGTAGCTATCCATGGATCAGACTAATCCAACCTTCCCTATCCTCTTTTACTATAAATTAATAGGTCTACATAAACATCATACACTAAGACTTGATTTCTAGATTAAAAATATCAAATAGTAATTGAATCCCTGTCTACATACCAATTTGTTTGAAAAGTGCATTTGAAAAAAGAAGATGGGACCTGGTCATGGGAGAATGGAAGTAGGAGAGAGTAGCCGTGGGGGAATGTAGAGAAGAAGGAGAGTAGAGAGAAGAGAGTCCAAGAGCCTTAGGGCAGGGGTTCGATTCCCTGTCGGTAGAATTCGAAGGTATTTGAAGAATGGAAGATATGCAAAGCAAGTGCATTGGCCGGCTACTGTCTTTATGGCTGCCACCCTAGAGTACGTTGTTGGAGACGTATTATTTCAGTATTTGTTTAGGCGGTTTAAATATTAAACGTTAATAATTGTATTTTAGTTTTTCATATCTAATATAAAGGATGAATTTGTTCACTATTTCTTTCTGTATTGTTACGTTCTAATAATAATAAATTAAAGAAATATTAACACAATCAAATCTTAAAAAATTGGCTATAATTTCGTTCTTTTATTTCAATTTTCTAATATTCAACTCATTTGGTTGCTGGAATAGGAATAGAAATTTTGGAATACATTTTCTATTTTCTGTTTGGTTACTTAAATAGAATAGAGAATTAGAATGCATATTCCTATTTTACCTCTAAATTGAGCTCAGAATCATTCCAAAAGAAAACTATTATTGGAATAGCCATTCCTATTTCCAATATTGTATTCCTATTCTCCAATCCTATGCCTACAACCAAATGGTGCTATAAATAAAATATAATTTGGAAACATTGACACAATCTGAAATGTCCCTTTCTCTGATTTTACATGATATTTCTAACCTCTAATCAGATCTTTAAGATCAAACAACTAATATCACAATGATCCACCAAATTTTTCAAGAAACCCCAAATCGAGTATGTTGAAAATAGTGCCAAAAGCTTCACAACTTCACAAATTACTAATAAATCTGAAAATGGAAATTTTTATAGAAATTTCAGTAGAATAACAGCCTACAAAATGAAATTTCCAGATCCTTATAGCCGTTACACAATAGTTCACAAATGTAGGACAAAAACTATGCTCATCAGGCTCCTGAAATTAACACAAAAATGCCCGAAAACACCACAAAAACACTAATAATCTATCTCAAAAGTTTAATCACATCCCAATACATATATTCAGCTCTATTTTAACACCTTAAAGTCTAAAATACAGCAGCAACCCAAACTGATATGAAATACTCAACTGAAAACACCAAACTCATACAAAAAACACACCCGAAAACTCACAAATCTGCACTGTTCAGCACAAAGGCAAACTCTGTATGAGCATGCACATGGAATGGCTTCAAACTCCTATCCTTAGCCTTCCTGGAAACCTACAAACTCCCATTCTTGGGTCTCCTTGGAAACCTGCAAACTCTCATTCTTGGGTCTCCTTCTCCACAGGTTTGGAAGCCTCTGAAGAATAACAAAGAATGAGCAAAAATCAAGTTCTCCAATCAGCCCAAAATGCCTCCAAACCCCTTAAAAGAGGGCATAACCATAACTCAAATCCAAGAGAGGTTAATAAAACATATTTTAATAATAATTTTTATTTATTAGTCCAACGGTTTCCAAAGATTAACCCCCTTTTTCCGAAACTTCACTTTCTTGGGCTTGCCTGCCTTAGCAAAGATTATTATTTTTTAATTATTTGAAAAGGAGACATGAAAAGTCCTCCCCTCCCAAACATTTCTTGTCCTCAGGCAATTTCTGAACAATAAACCAATCAATCCACCTGGATCCCAAATGTAGTCATGAACTATACTACTACCAATTAACACAAGCTCCTGCAATATCCTCTACAATATAAACAAGAGGAATCCATAATCAAACTGAAAATTATAGCTCAACCAAACTCCAAAATCACCACTACCACAGTCAAAAACCCATGAGACACAAACTCTTAGAACATCAGAACCCAAGTAAAGTGGACAAATCAAACTACCAACACAGTAAATACCATCAACGCATCCCACTGGCCTATACGAAATGTACAATCCAACTCTACAACAATGGTGAACACTCTCGAATGAAACTATACCAAGTATGGAGAATCCACACACTGTACAACTCCTGCAGTCAACACAACTCTGTAAATCACCAGCCACTATCTCATAACCATAACTCCCATGCACTACATAAACAAGTGATACAACCCACTGTGACTAATCACTAGCTAAGTCAAGAGATATTATAGCCAAAGGAGTAGAATCAATAACAATACCCACTGAAGCATCACTCCCAAACTCCTGCTCTAAGTCACATATTATCAAATTGTCAACTGCAGAACCTATCACCATGTCATGCCCATCACAACTCTCATCTTGAGGCATCAAACTATCCCATAATTGATGATAAGCACTAGGAACCAAAGTACATCTCTGTATCATCATCTCATCAACATGGTCATCAAAGGTGAATTGATGAGCATACCTCACAATGTAATGTTGATAGAATGCGCCAATCTCAGTCAGTGGCTCAGACTGCAATCCAGATGTAGCTAACTCCAATCGATCACTAACTAGGTTGGAACTGACTACTACCTCTGAAGACATCACCAAGGGAGTAGTATTACTAGAAGGAACCATGCCAACTATCGGCTCACCAACATCACACATGGTCTTTGATATAGCATCTCTAGTCTCCGTGCCATCAGTACTAGAGGCCACCACCATGTCAGGCATACAACAATCTGCTACAACATCCAACTCAACTGAACCTGACTCTAATGGGAATGAACCTGATATGCCAATGTTAGTATCAAGAATGGATGCATCCCCATCTCCACTGTCTCTGACAATCTCGGCCATGGACATCCTAGGATCACCAAACACCACAGCTTGTGACTGTATAGAATCAGGTAAAGACTGTAGTCGCTCTAACTCCATGGTCACCTTAGCCAAATGAAACTGTGACTCCTTCAAAGCCAATTGTGTACTCTCAAGAATCTCAGAAGTCACCTCAATCTGCTTAGTAAGCTCACTCACCTCATCTTCCTTGGCCAACAATGCATCATATGCTGTACTACCCCACTCCACAAGATAATCTCTGTCGGCTACCAACTACATATAATTCTGTCTCAAAATCCGAATAGCCTCCCATAAAGAGTGGATCTCTATCAAGGAAAGATAACTACCTCCCTGCTCATCACTAGTAGGAGAACCCCATCCATAAATGGCTAACAACTAACGAGCAGCATCAAAATGCTGGCAAGCGATAGTAATGTCTTGCTCACTAACTCTCAACTGATTAGACACATGATGGAACTGGCTTGACTGTCTCCTACAAACCTCCTCTGATGCACTGTCTAAAGGAGTATCCTCAAAGTTACTAGTCTCTAGAGTATTACCATCCATATCCTGTGAATCAAATCTAAAGCTCATATCAACATATGGAGTATCAAAAACATTAGCATTGCTGTCCAACTCCTCTATACCCAAGGAAACTAAGTCTTCAAAACTGCCCGCTGCATCCTCCTGGATGTCATCAATGCCAATATGATCCTGGGACTCATCTATACACACTGCCAAATATGAAATATCATCAACACATTCCAGCAAGTATGGTCGACTGGATATATGAACAAAGCCCAACATCGGTATATAAAAACTAATACCAACATCAGACAAGATACTGGCACAAGAAAAGACAACACCGTGTAATCTGCTAATCAAATCCATGATAGCACCCAAACAAACACTGCTACCAAAAAGTGTTAAAGATCTCCACTCAACTGAATCCCAAATGCCAATATAACAATCTCGAGTCCATATTCGTAAACTAGAATCAACTGGTAACTCAAGAAAACTCCTCACCTGAGTAATATGACCAATACCAACTAACTCCACATACCTGTCATGATGAGATAATGAAGTCACAATACTATCTTTGTTCACCTTCAGCTAGTTGGACAAATCATGTGAAGTACTACCAACCTCAACCTCATGTGATGAAGCATCTAACTGTGCCTGGTACTCTTTCTCAGCAAAGTCATGAATGCTCAATGTCTGCTCATCTCTAATAGGTATCTCACCATCCTGCACAACAACATCCTCATAATCATCATCTGAACCCACTATATTGTAGTCACTGCCTGTTGTAACTATACCATCCTGAATACTTGTGGCATCACCCTTTGACGACCTGTAAACAATTGTCTCAATTTGAGTATCAAGTTGACTGTTACTATCAATTTGTGTAATATCCTTTCCCACTACCTCCTGTGGTAGAGTAGAATCTGAGACCTCTACCTAGCTATCAGCTAGTTTCTCAAACTCCTCATGCAAGTTCTTGGGAATTGTGTCATCTGTCCTATGAGAAAATTTGCCAAATAGAAATCTAGTCAACTTATCCACCTTAGTTGGGTCAGAGAACATGTCATTCATTATACGGTGGTGCTCAATCAACTGTTCAGACATGTCATGGCTTATTTTCATAAGTTTATCTTGAATGTCTAAATAACCATCCTTTCTAATGTTTTGACTCTGGATATCAATTGTCCAAGATCGTGTCCTTTGAGACTCTGTACTATACCTGTCCATTCTGGATAAAGTAGAGTGTAACCCCAATAGGATGTAACTTCTTCAAACACAAAGAACTAACATGCAAATGATTAGAAGTAGCATGCAACCATAAATTTTGACATGCAACTGATTAGAAGCACATGCAACTGATTAGAAGCAACATGCAACCACCAAATTCACCAAGAACTAACATGCAAATGATTAGAAGTAGCATGCAACCATAAATTTTGACATGCAGCTGATTAGAAGCAACATGCAATCATAAATTATGACATGCAAGATCTGGGTAGTTCTCAAAACTGACATGCAAGATCTGGGTAGTTCTCAAAATTGACATGCAAATTTCTACAACCACCAAATTCACTAAGAACTAACATGAAAATGATTAAAGGTAGCATGAAACCATAAATTTTGACATGCAGCTGATTAGAAGCAACATGCAATCATAAATTATGACATGCAAGATCTAGGTAGTTGTCAAAACTGACATGCAAGATCTGGGTAGTTGTCAAAACTGGCATGCAAGCTTCTACAAACCCTCAGGCTGGCAAGATCATGGCTCTGATATCACTAAAATGTCTCTTTCTCTGATTTTACATGATATTTCCAACCTCTAATCATATCTTTAAGATCAAACAACTAATATCACAAAGATCCACCAAATTTCTCAAGAAACCCCAAATCGGGTATGCTGAAAATAGTGCCAAAAGCTTCACAACTTCACAGATTATTAATAAATCTGAAAATGGAAATTTTTATAGAAATTTCAGCAGCATAACAGCCTACAAAATGAAATTTCTAGATCTGTATAGCCTTTACACAACAGTTCACAAATGTATGACAAAAACTATGCTCATCGGGCTCTTGAAATTAACACAAAAATGCCCGGGAACACTACAAAAACACTAATAATCTATCTCAAAAGTTTAATCATGTCCCAATACATATATTCAGCTCTATTTTAACACTTTAAAGTCTGAAATACAACAGCAACCCAAACTGATATGAAATACTCAATTGAAAACACCAAACTCATACAAAAAACACACCCGAAAACCCACAAATCTGCACTATTCAGCACAAAGAAAAACTCTGTATGAGCATGCACATGGAATGGCTTCAAAATCCCATCCTTAGCCTTCCTGGAAACCTGCAAACTCCCATTCTTGGGTCTCCCTGGAAACCTACAAACTCACATTCTTGGGTCTCCTTCTCCACAAGTTTGGCAGCCTCTGAAGAATAACAAAGAATGAGCAAAAATCAAGTTCTCCAATCAGCCCAAAATGCCTCCAAACCCCTTAAAAGAGGGCATAACTGTAACTCACATCCAAGAGAGGTTAATAAAACATATTTTCATAATAATTTTCATTTATTAGTCCAATGGTTTCCAAAGATTAACCCCCTTTTTCCGAAACTTCACTTTCTTGGGCCTACCTGCCTTAGCAAAGATTATTATTTTTAAATTATTTGAAAAGGGGACATGACACAATCAAATTTAGTTCTTCTATTTCAATCTTGTTAGAATCTGAGATAATGGTTTGTGTTTATAGGTGTTAGAAGCTTCTGTGATAGTAGTGCAGGCACTGGAGAAAAAGACGATAAATCCCCGGCATATTGTTTTGGGCATGAGGGGCTGCAAATATGAAAAGGATGAAGAGAACAAAGGGAGAGATGAAAAAAATCAGATGCTCAAACTTTTCGGCAATGCCATCATTCCCTATGGTGGTGTGGTTCCCCACGTTCATCCTCTCCTCTGTCGAGAGAAGCTCCCCACTTCTTCTTCTTCTTCCGCCAAGCTTCCCAATTAAAGCACTTCCTAAAAATTGATTTGAAATCACTACCATCTTTTAACTTGCAGAAGAACAATGTTTGTTTCTTTGTATCTTTAAAGTTTAATTCAGTGTCATCTTCTAACTGCATGCTCTATTTTATTTCAACATATTTATGTGAGTCTTGTCCTGGAAGAAATATCAAGCTTTATTTTATTTCAACATCGTTCTATGAGTTTTGTCCGGAAAGAAATATCAATTTTTAAATTCTTTTTTGGTCTATTATAACTTCCTTTATTTTGTCTCCTTGTTGTTTAACCTAACTAATGTTCTCCTACACAACTGAAGCATCTTAGGAAGGACCTCTAAGTAATGCCCTTCCATAGCATTTATTGCATTACATTAAATATGAAAATGTGTTGTTGATTTACTAAACTTATTGCCATACTTCTATCTATATATTGTATTTCAATTCATGGAATTACAACAACTGTCCAATTTATGAAGTAATATTAAATTTCAAGGACCATGATAGAAGTAATTTTTGCCAACACTGCATTTTAAGCATTACTATTTCTTCCATAAAAACTCTAATTTATATTGTTCGTTTATGATATGTGTTTCAATAATTAATATTTTATTTTATATTGCTATATTATAAGAGTTATTAAACTTAGAAGAAGAATATAGTATTTATGGAAGTAATTATATTAATAGATTTTTTTAAAGTATAAATAAATTGAGCATCTAATTTTTTTCATCTCTCCCTTTGTTCTCTTCATCCTTGTCATATTTGCAGCCCCTCACGGTGCCCAAAACAATATGCCGGGGAATTATCATCTTCTTCTCCAACGCCCGCGCTAGCATCACAAAAGCTTCTAACACCTGTAATTATCTAATTATGTATCTATACAATTTTAACATCCTATTCCAATATTAGAAATAAAGAAATTATTTCAGTTAAATGGAATAATAGAAAATCTCTCTTTCTTGAATTTTCTGCAGTTAACATTTTAAATTTTAAGTTTTAGTGCAACTCAAGTGAGTTCCTGTTCAGAATTTGTATAAATCAAATCTCAACCTCCTTGGAAACATTTAAAAATGTTTCCAATAGGTGGAAGAAGCCAAGGAAATCCAATTTCTATATCTAGACAAAAATATATTCCATTTTGGTCTTTAAGGATAAGATAGGAAGGTAAGATTCTATTAGCTCACTCTTTTAAGATAAGAATATATTCTATTTTGGTCTTTAAGGATAAGATAGGAAGGTAAAATTCTATTAGCTCACTCTTTTAAGATAAGAATATATTCCATTTTGGTCTTTAAGGATAAGATAGGGATGTAAGATTCTATCAGCTCACTCTTTTAAGATAAAAAAGGAAGATGAGATTCTATTGGCTAGAGTACCTATCCATGGATCAGACTAATCCAACCTTCCCCATCCTCTTTTACTATAAATTAATAGGTCTACATAAACATCATACACTAAGACTTGATTTCTAGATTAAAAATATCAAATAGTAATTGAATCCCTGTCTGCATACCAATTTGTTTGAAAAGTGCATTTGGAAAAAGAAGATGGGACGTGATCATGGAAGAATGGAAGTAAGAGAGAGTAGCCATGGGGGAAGGTAGAGAAGAAGGAGAGTAGAGAGAAGAGAGTCCAAGAGCCTTAGGGTAGGGCTTCAATTCCCCATCGGTAGAATTCAAAGGTATTTGAAGAATGGAAGATATGCAAAGTAGGTGTGCTGGCCGGCTGCTGTCTTTATGGCTGCCACCCTAGAGTACATCGTTGGAGAGGTATTATTTCAGTATTTGTTTAGGTGGTTTAAATATTAAATTTTAATAATTGTATTTTAGTTTTTCATATCTAATATAAAGGATGAATTTGTTCACTATTTCTTTCTGTATTGTTACGTTCTGGTAATAATAAATTAAAGAAATATTGACACAATCAAATCTTTAAAAAATTGGCTATAATTTCTTTCTTTTATTTCAAATTTCTAATATTCAACTCATTTGGTTGTTGGAATAGGAATAGAAATTTTGGAATACATTTTCTATTTTCTGTTTGGTTACTTAAATAGAATAGAGAATCAGAATACATATTCCTATTTTACCTCTAAAATGAGCTTATACCCATTCTAAAAGAAAACTATTATTGGAATAGCCATTCCTATTTCCAATATTGTATTCCTATTCTCTAGTCCTATGCCTGCAACCAAATGGTATTATAAATAAAATATAATTTGAAAACATTGACACAATCAAATTTAGTTCTATTTCAATCTTTTTAGAATCTGAGATAATGGTTTGTGTTTACAGGTGTTAGAAGCTTCTACAACAGTAGCGCAGGCACTGGAGAAGAAGACGATAATTCCCTGGCATATTGTTTTGGGCATGAGGGGCTGCAAATATGACAAGGATGAAGAGAACAAAGGGAGAGATGAAAAAAATTAGATGCTCAAACTTTTCGGCAATACCATCATTCCCTATGGCAGTGTGGTTCCCCACGTTCATCCTCTCCTCTGCCGAGAGAAGCTCCCCACTTCTTCTTCTAAAAATTGATTTGAAATCAGTACCATCTTTTAACTTGGGGAAGAACTTTGTCAAAACTGAATTTGATGTTTGTTTCTTTGTAACTTGAATGTTTAATTCAGTGTCATCATGTAACTGCACGCTCTATTTTATTTCAACATCTTTATGTGAGTCTTGTCCTCCAAGAAATGTCAAGCTTTATTTTATTTCAAGATTGTTCTATGAGTTTTGTCCTAGAAGAAATATCAATCTTCAATTTTTTTATTTTTTTTGTCTATTATAATTTCCTTAATTTTAATGTTGTCTCCTTGCTGCTTAACCTAAATGGTGTTCTGCTACACAACTGAACCATCTTAGGGAGGACCCCTAAGTAATGCCCTTCCGTAGCATTTATTGCATTACATTAAATATGAAAATTTGTTGTGGATTTACTAAACTTATTGTCATACTTCTATCTGTATATTGTATTTTCATGGAATTACAGGAACTTTCCAATTTATGAAGTAATATTAAATTTCAAGGACCATGATAGAAGTAATATTTGCCAACACTACATTTTAAGTATTACTATTTCTTCCATAAAAAGTCTAATTTTTATTTTTATTTTATGATGTGTGTTTCAATAATTAATATTTTATTTTATATTGCTATATTATAAGAGTTATTAAACTTAGAAGAAGAATATAGTATTTATGGAAGTAATTATATTAATAAATTTTTTGAAAGTGTAAATAATTTTTTTATACAAGTTTTAAATTCTATTTATTTTAACTTAATTAATATTATTGATGAATTAGAATTAGATTAGTTTAGTTAATTAAATTTATGGTTCTTAAAGATTTGATGAGCTTTTAATTTTACAAGAGCTTCTACTAGATAAATAGTTTGAAAAGACTTTGTAAATATTAATGGTTCTCAGATCCTTGGTGAACTTTTAAAATGTATCAATGAATATTTTTGTAACTAATTTTAGACATTGGCCTAGGGTAAACTTTAAGAAACCCACCTCCAGAAAAAGATATAAATTATTGGCAAGTCTTTCATTATTTTGCAAAAATAAATTATTTTTATTGGTGAATCTTTCAATATTTTTATTTTAAATATTATTTACGTTGGTGATTATTTTGGAATCATAATTTTTGAATAAAAAATATTGACGAATCTCAATAATAATAGGAAATCGGTGGAATGTTACAAAGCTCCCTTCCACCTCCATTGAAAGTGATCTGACCTCAATATGGTAAATAGTGTGAGAGGAAACGTTTAGAGAAGACTGCCACCAAAACTACCCCACCTTCTAGGTACTTGCAACAAATTAGGCCATGTCCAATCTACCAACAACTTCACCTACAAAGTATATTATTTCCTTAATAGATGACATATACTTCTCCATAGGATTGGAGTTTTGAAGCAACAAAAGAGAACCCTTATGCTAGAAAACCTCTAGTAGATGCCACAAGGACCAAAGGAGAAGTTAAACCTCTATAAAAGTGTCTAGGGATAAAATTAGAGGAGAAATAATAAAGGTTTGAATGTGGAAATTCCACAAACCATGGTGTGCATTTCTAAATATCATCATGGGACAAGCCTCCATACTAGTTGCATTCTTGAACTAGAATCAAGAACAAGGTACCCATGTGAACCCTTTAAAACTATCAGTGACTACCAAGTCATGGGAAGAAAAGAATCAAAGAGGGAGAGACAAAATCATCCTCAAAATGCTCAGTAACCAACCTAAGGTCATAGATAGCCTATCCTTCTTTAACCATAAGAGCTGAAGGAATAGACCTTCAAAACATTAGTGCTATCACTACTAGTACTCCAACTACCATCTACTTTGGAATATATTACCTCCCACACAAAAATGACAAGATTGGACTCCACTTCTATAAGAGACAATCTTGCCATAAAAAAGATCATGTAGGAAGGAAAAAACATACTCCAAGTCCATCATCTAGAAGAGAACATATATATCTTAAACAAGAGGCAAAAGGAAGCCTTTTCATCAAGTAATATCTTACCTAATGAAACCACACATGATCTTGTGGCTTAGAGGCACAAAACATGAGTCAAATAAGTTAATACCATGTCTCATAAAAAATATGAGCTTCTTCTCAACACTTAGCCACTCATCCACACCAAAATATATATCCTTTGACTTATTTAATCCCTTGGACAAGAATAACCTCTTTACATTAATTCTGAAATTTTTCATGATAACATCAATTTTGGCATAGAACTTGGCTCCCAAAGATTAAAAAAAGGAGGTAGAGCCTAAGCATCCTTTGTATCTCCCTTCCACCCCCATAGAGAGGGATCCCACCTTGATATAGTAAATAGTGCAGGCAAGAAAAGTTCAAAGAAGACTACTACCAAAACTTACACACCTTCCAAGTACTAGCAACAAATGAGGCCATGTCCAATTTGCTAAAAACTTCACCTAAAATTTATATCATCCCCTTAATAGATGACATATCCACCTCCCTAGGATTACAGTTTTGAAGGAATAAAAGAGAACCCTCATGCTAGAAGACCTCCAATAGATGCCACAAGGGCCAAAGGAGAATTTTAACCTCTATAAAAGTTTCTATGGGTAGACTTATAATAGATCTTAGAGTCCATCAAATCATAAAAACTAAGAAGCACATGACTCTAAAATGGGTAAGAACCCTTGAGAAGATATATTCACTTAACCAAACATAGATGAGAGCCAATGAGGTCCCTTGTAAACTACCATCATTCACCAAGATTCCCAAAGGAAAACTAAGAAACAAACTATCCCATATGAAGACTAGGGTATAAAAATTTTATATTGTCAAGGAACTAAAAAAATCCAAATCACCATGGGTCTTCAAAGTCAATTAAGTAAAAACAAAAAGGAAAAAATCACACCGAAACCTTCCCAACTAGAAACACTCAGAAAAAATAAGCAGAGGAGAAGCCCAACCATGAAGGGGTGGGGGCTCAAACACATCATGCCCATAAAAGTTCCAAAGCCCAAAGATAGGGTGAAAGGAGTGGTGAGCCCAAAAAAGAGAAAGAAAATAAAACAAAAGTGCTTCCAAAAAAAAGGAGGACAATCCATATCCAAGAATATTTTATTTGTAAATAGATAGGAATCTATGATTATATAAGTTCTATAATTCTTACCAGTTGATAACGCACAAGATATTTTATCTTTTAAAAATTCTATTTCACTTTTATGGATCTTTGTCTTACTAATGGATAATGGTGACTAGAATACAATTTTACTCTATTGTAAAAGATTCCAAACCATAATCTGCCTAACAATTGATCTAAAAATTAAAATAAATTTTTATTTGTGTGCTTTTACACAATTTTTTAAGAAATTTCAATTTAGTACCATCTTTTAGTTTATTAGAGTGTTCAAAGTGACTCATATGTGGGTTGTATAGTTCTCATTATTTGGTGAAGAATTTATGCACGATTCCATCATAGGGATTCTAGAATATAAAATTTATCCAATGGTTATGGCATATTGTACCAATGGTCAGTATGAGTACAGGGATGGAAAGTAAGAGTATGAAGATGGTGAGTATGAGTATGATGAGTATGAGTAGGGAGATGATGAGTATGAGTGTAGAAATGATAACTGTGACTACAAAAATGAAAAGTTAAAGTATGGTAATGGTGATTACAAGTATGAAAATTGTGAGTTCAAGTACAACAAAGACAATATGATGAGGATGACACAATACCTATGCCAAGTACAATGTCAAGTATGTTCTATTAGTACAATGCTAATTCTTGCATAATGATAAATGGGGATGATTGTGGAGTAGAGTATGTGGTGGCACACAATTCTATTATAGCTAACAATTGCGCTAATGGAAGAAGGTATACCATTTTTTAATGTGATAGTCAATATACTAAATTCTATAATGACTTGCAATGTGAATAAATGTCTTCAAAATTTCTTAGAAATGGCTAGCTATGAAGGCTTAAAGAAGGTAGAGTGTCAAAGTGGTGTAAAGTCAGATTGATTGTAAAAAATTTTGAGCTTTTATAAATGTATTTTTCTAATTGTAATATTGGTTACTATAATACAAAGGGCAACACTCATTTTCTTGTGTAGTGGGTTTTTTTCCTAAAAGGGTTTCCAATATTAAATCTAGTATTTTGTGTTTATCTTGTGTGCATAGTATTTTTATAGTCTCTTTTACTTGCACATATTTTTATTTAGATTCACTTATGTTTATTTCCCATGAAAATTTTATGTTAGGAAAACATTTTTGTACTTTACCTTCCCTAACAAGTGGTATCAAAGCCAAACAAGTTTATTTTTATCATTGTTGGTAGGGTTAGGTATTTGTATCAATTTGGTTTCAATATGATTTTTTAATATATTTTTCTAGAAATTAGGATGGTGATAGTAGACATTGAAAATTTTAATGGTGCAAACTATGAGTTATGGAAATTTATAGTTCAAGATATATTGGTTCACCAAGATCTATAGATCATTGTGTTTAACAAGCAGCCTTCATGAATAAGGTAGGAAGATTTGGATCTAGTGGATCAAAAGGCTAGAGGAATAATAAGGTTGAGCCTTGCAGATTCTATTCATTGAATGTTCATAAAGAGAAAAATGTATGTTCTTTGTGCAAGAAGTTGGAAGGTATTTATAAAGGAGAATACTTGGTAAATAAGCTATTTCTAAGAAATAAGTTGTACTCTCTAAAGATGGATGAAGGAGTGAATGTGGTAGATCATCTAAATTTTGATCTCTCTAGTTTTGTCATCTATTAGAGTCAAATACTTAGTCATATAGAAGAAAAATTTGGTCATTCATCAATCTAACTGAGTCACTCTAGACATATACCAAGTCATGTATTTGTTAAGACTTGTAAATAATATGGTCTATACCAAGCTCTATAGGAGAAGGTGATTACTCTACCTCAACCTAATCAAGTAAGGTATACATATGAAATTTCATATTTAAAATGAGACATCTTACATCAATTCCTAATACAAATTGTGACAAAGTTCATGTTTGCAAAAGATAAGATGCATTCAAACAAAATTATGGAAAGAATCGAGTAATGGAATCAATTGCATTAATAGGTGTGAAGCATTGATAATACTATCTATATTGATCAAGTATTTCAATATGAATCAAATGCTTACAATGATTGAGTTGATTTTTTTGGTGGAGTCAAATGGTATGGACTAAGCTGTAAAGTGAAGACCAAGTTAATAATTGCAATATCAACCAAGATAGCTAGATTTCACCTAATCATGTACACAACATTTATGAGTGCCTTAATTTGAATGAATGAAGGTATATAGTAAAAATTTGAAAGCACTATACACACCTCACATTTAGATTCTAAGAGCCCAAGTGATTTGAGCAATTTGTAAAGTGATTTTAAAGGTGACAAAGAACATTTTTTTTTGAAATGTCATCAACTGTTGATTGTCACTAGCGTTGAGTTATTCAAGAAGTGAATTTCAAACCTTAAATTTTAGAATGGCTTCTAGACCATCATCAATAGCAAGGAATCAAGGCAAAGAAGTTAGTAATGATAAATTGGTGAAGAATGACACTTGTCCTCCACCAAAATATCATGTCATTATTCCTAAAATTTCTATGAAGGTAGACTCAATGGGTGCATTATGAATGATACCACATATCGTTATCATGATACACAATGGATGCAGTTCTTACATTTGTAAAATTAGTGAATTGGGAGCCTATGAAATTTGATTGGCATATCAGAATTTGTGTAGTGGAGTATTAAAGGGTGATTTTAAGATTGTAGAGAGGAAAGGGTTGACATGAGCCCTAAGCTTTTTGAGAAATCTCAAGATTGACTAGATTAAAGCCATGTTGAGTTGAATTCATGATATAGATTTATGGCTAGAGAATGGGTCGGTAAAAATTACGAATAATTATGTTGGATGTCTTAATAGAAAACAAGATATTAAGAGGAGGGGTGAATTAGGATCTATACAACTTTTAACATTCAAAACAACTTACTTGTATTTGCCATACACCCTCCAAGGTGAAGGTCAAATTGGGGTGGGGATGACATCCACAAATATTCACTATTGCAATAACAAAGTTTTCCTATTAGGACTATAATTTTAATCATTTCTAATGATCTACCCTATGTGGGGGCTTCCCTATTAAAATATTTCAAATTTTTAAAGGTCTACCTTGATCAAAGGATTTTATACTTACAATGAAGTAAGGACTTAGTTAAGAGATTTACAAACTGTCTATTAAAACCACTCTGTTAACAAATTTTCCCTAATTTAATATGTCAAAGCTAATTTAGTACATGATCATTTGGTATGTAGTTATAATTAATGATTACATATCTCCTCCTTCCATTCTCTGATTGGATCTCTTATGTGATATAGCTTTTCTTTGTCCTTCACTACTTCATTAGGTTGCTAACTCTATTTTCTCTACAACTTTATCTTGTTGCATCCAAAACTTATCTCCTTCACTTCCTTCTAAAATTCACACTATCTTCTTTGACATATCACTCAATATTATAGAAATAGGGTCTACATCTACCTATTTAAAGGAGTCTATAGAATCTTCTAGAATGAGATCTACAATCTAGATTTTTTCCTTTTTTCCTCTTCAAATAATTGGTTGTCTAGTCCTCACAAGTATCAATGATCCACATAAAAACCCATGTAAAAAACTCTACAACTATTAAATTTTATTTATATGTCATCTCAAAATGGTTTAGCCAAAATTTTTTATCATTTTAGACATTTTTGTTCTCTTTTTGTTACTTGGAACACACTAGCTCTAATTCTCAGTCTTAACTTTTCTTCATGTTGTTTCTCAACCATAAATTGGTTACTCTTTCTATATAACTCAGCATCTATGTGCTCTTGTCTTCTCGTCATTAACTATACTCATCTTATACTAAAATAGTCACTGACCAAAGAATTTCTTGGCTAGTATAGAGCTTGGCATATACATGATTAGTTACAAGTCTTTACATCACTTGAACTATATAGAGTAGCTTGGTATTAATGATGACCAAATGACTTTGTCTTATATATGAATAAGTTTTTAACACTTATAGAAAACAAAAAAATACAGATACAAGCAATCCCACCCTTTTACATTAGTGGCAAAAACAGCTTGTCATGATTGTACATCTTTACAATAAAAGAATAAGAGTACCCCCCTAGGCCTATGACTTAATGTTTTATAGTGAAAAATATAATTCACAGTTTACATGACTCAAAAAATAGTTTTATGTAGCTTTGGCATACCTCATCATTTCTCATTTTGTTCATCACCTTATGAATCGCATATCCCCCTTATTTTTTATACTTATGTCTAATGTTGGGGCGTCTTCTGCTCGGTAGATAGAATCAACCCAAATTTTTCAATGCATGATTTATGGGCTTGAATTATCATTGCAAGAGGATAATCACATGTGGTTCTTACTTATTCAAAAACTTGAATCTTAATCTCTTGATTTGCTACTAAATAAATTAAGTTGTTAGCGATAGAAAGATTATGATCTATTTGAATTGGATACTTTATTGTAGCTACCTCTCATTGCATAACCTCCAAGTGAGGTATCAACATCGATTGTATCTATCTATTTTATGTAACCTCGCCAATCTATTCGGCTCATATTCTTCTATCTATTTTATGTAACCTAGCCAATCTTTCTTGTGCACATAACAATCTATTATAATATATGGAACTTGGTCTAGTTGACTATGAGATAGAAACTCCTGATAGATTTATGTTAGTATAAATTTTTTAGATGTTTTCCTATAATTAATTTGTAAACCTCAGCACATCAAAAATAATATTATATAGATCATATACCCTCTTGATAAGTTCTTCTAGGTTCTGTGCAAGTGCATGTAATTCCACTTTTCTCACTCCAATGAACATAGAAACTTTCTCATAAAATTTCTTCTCAAATTTATTTTTTGACTAGATCATCAATTTGTCACTTGTTTCAATATCCTTTGTTTTAACTTTTTCAACAATTTTCACTAACTGAGATATTACAGGGTCTTTCTCATCAATACATATGTCTTTAATAACATGAAACACTTTTATATGTTTCTATTCTTGCCTCAACTCTTCATTTCTTTTCTTTCTTACTAATATATCTTGTAAAATGATAGTCTATTCAAATGTGAGATTTGTTAGATCTCATTTTGGCATTTCTATTATTTCGTCAAGGATAATAGTATTAGCTAGAGAACTATCCTTTTTCTTGTTTCCTTTCCCTCTCATTAGAGTGTTTTTTCTCAGCATTACTTGAGTAAGAGTAGGTGATGGGGTGTCACCACTCGGTCTTTCTTATCCTTCAGTGCTAGGAACAACGATAATAGCACTTGGCAATAATTGAGTAACTACATTTTTTTTATCCTTCTCCCCTACTTTATTTGTACTCTCCTTATTTTCCTTATCTAGAGGCGCTAAGACATGTGGTCCTATTTGACCTATAGTAGACACTTCTACATTTGTCTCCTTTTATGGTTCTTTCTCACTCTTCTTTATTTGCTTATTGAAATCAGCAATTTGGACTAGTGTTTCTCCTTCCTTAGGATAGTACCTTATTTTTCACAATACATGAGTTTAGGTATAGATGTATGAATAGGTGATGTATTTCCATGAGGGCTTACCATATTAGAATTACAAATGATAGTCAAAATGAAACTAAAGATATTACTAAAGATCTATATTAATGGTGTTTCTCGTGATAGAAAAAGTTTTGAATTGTATGGTAACTAGAAATATTCTTGAGATGTTTCCATCAATGCTAAAGAGGGGTATTGTTGGAAACTACAATTGAAGCAATTGTTTTGTTAATTTATGTAAAACCTATTGGTGAGATAGTTTTCCATCTAATCTAATAGTCATATCGAATTGATTAACGAAGAGGATTTGAGAAGTTGTTTATAACAAAAAGAATTGTAGGAGTTTCTAAATATTTTACCAATTGGTGTTAGAGCATTGGTTCTTACATAGAGAATTTTTAAGGTACTCAAAGCTAAACATCATAACATATAGAAAGGAGATACAAAGTTGAACAAAGAAAAGCTTCTTGTATGGAAAATCTTGATGAGACTAGATATAGCTTGTATTGATGATGTCACATTGAAGTTTCTAGATAATTCGTATGTGAATATTATAATAGTCCCTTTGACTACTCAACATCTGAAAGAAAAGTAAGATGTAAACCATGATGTTAGCCCATATTCATACCCTAACACTAAACCTAACCAAGTTTTATGTTCATACCCTAAAATGTTATTTTTAAAACTTAACCATAACCCTAATCATTTAGCCTTAACCCCTAAAATGTGTCTTTTATACCTCAACCTAAACCCTAGCCCTATATTCCTAAACCATAATCTCCTACCTAACTCTTATCATAATTCAAATATATATTATTCCATTAAAAAAATACTTCTAGAATCCTTAGCCTAATCTTGACCCTAATTTAAATAAATTTGAATCCTAATACATACCCTAACCCTAGTGATGTAGCCCAAACTCTTTCAAAATAATGCTCAAAAAATATTAACACAACATAGATTTTAGAAATACTAGATTCTTAATTAAACTTCACCAACTATACTCTACCTTACAATGAAAGAAACTTCCTACTTATGACAATTCTGAAAATTAGCATATTTGGGAGATTTTTGGAAAAAATAGAATCTTTCATTTTTGGTAATTTCTGAAACCCATCCTACGAATCCTATTTTTTCCCAAGAAAAGCCCCCAGCTAAGGAAGGATGAATTGCCAACTAATCTATGAAATCAAGAATATGATTTTGGATTTATTACAAAAACAATTTTCTAAAAAATTGGAAAAGAACACAAAAACTCAATTTTGGTTGTCAAAATGATATTTTAGGCTTCCAAAAAAATATCTAAATGGCCACCTATTGAGATATGCTCCATTAGCAATCCAAATAACTCCTCCTTACATGACTGCCTATAAAATTTCCTCGAAAACTCATATCCAAGTCAAAAGTTATGACTCCTAGAAGTTGATGCATCACTTAGTCCTTGTGTCACGATAATTTTAATTGTATTGCGCAATCATAAGTTAATGTAAGTCATAACCTTAATAATAATTCATTCTATAAATTTAATCTTTATCCTCCTCTTTTTGATATATTAAAGTTGTTAAAGATGTATTAAATGTAAATATATGGTTTTAAAGATGTAATTATATTTCTCTAGATAGATTTATTTTAACTAAATAGTAATTGTAAATTATTTTATGTTGTACATATTAAACATTGACTAAAGTTAGGGTTAGAATTTACTTCATCCATACAGTTAAACCTACACTTTAAAGTTATGTATATTTATGATTCAATGTTCTTTTAGCCCTAATATATTATTTATCGTTAGTATAAATATATTCTATCCTTAATTCAGCTATATGCAAATATTAGGTATAAATCAACCCTTCAATTTAATAACCATAATCTTGAATCATAACCATAATTCACTTCTTGACCCTAACTCTAACAACAATATTTTCATTTACTTGTATGTATCCCTATTGCATCCTTAGGTCTACCACAAATTGTACTTTGACCATAAGAACATTGAACTGGATAAGTTTATCCTAGTTTGAACCCTAACCATAATCCAACAATAGAACTAGAGTCACAATAACCTTAATTGTAATATGTATACTCTAACTAAATCCTGACTAATACATAATCCCAAACCATTAACCTAATCCCAAAACTAACCCTAAACATTATATGTGCATAACAAGATAATATAAGTTAAGTTTCAAACCTTGTTCCTAACAAAATTATAATCAATGTAAAAATTGAAGATTTAAGCCTTACCCTTAAATCCTAAATTATAAATTGTAATCTTACATATAAATGGCAATATTTTTAACCAAAAAATATTAAATCCTAAATCTTAACCAGCATATATTATGAACAATCTAATGAAACCTAATTTTGTAATTGTTAACACTTTAGAAAACTTTTGGAAAGTCTAAGGACAATCATAACACTAACCTTTTTTCAAAACACTTCTAATCCTTAGCCTAATTTTGACCCCAATCTAAATATAATTTGAATCCTAACCATAGTAATTGCATAATTTAATTTTATGTTGTACATATTAAACACTAGCCAAAATTATGGGTTAGAATTTACTTAAATTGTATAGTTAAACCTAAACTTTATAATTATGTATGTTTATGATTCAATGTTTCTTTAATCCTAATATATTAAATCATTGGCATGAATATTTTCTCGTCCTCTTTTTGATATATTCAAGTAGTTAAAGATGTATTAGATGTAAATCTATATGGTTTTAAAGATGTATTTATATTCATATTTTGAATTTATTTTAGTTAAATAGTAGTATTGTGAATTTTTATGTTGTACACATATATGTAGATTATATTTCATGGTCCCGCCCCCACCCCCACCCTTGCTCCCTCCATCTCCTCCCCCACCTCCACCTCCACATCCACCTCCACCTCCACCTCCATGACCACCTAGTCCTCCTCCACCACCTACCCCTGAGGAACTACATGAGAGCATAGGGCACAACCTTCATGACCTCATGTGAGATATACAAACTATTAGCCATGAGACTAATCCCCCACTAATGTATTTTATCTTGTAGATAGCATGCAAAGCTTTGTACAATCTATATAGCACTTAAATGCGACATTGATAGTTTCAAAGCATGGAGGAAAAACATACATGACTTATATTCGAATGGCTTGTCTTATAGATAGGTCCAGTAGCTGAAAATAACTAAAGGACATTTTAAAAGATTTTTTGTAAACCTAAGGATGGATCATGAGATAAGTGATACAAAGCCTCATATATTTATTAGATAGTGCACATACCACCTCATATCAAAGCACTTTTTGGATCAGTGGTGGATGGTATTTGACCATCCACCACACGCTAATCATGAGGTGCCCATACATTTTCTTAAGAAATTATGGGCAAAGTTTGAATTGGGTTTGAAACCCAATTATTTTGATATAAAATCATTTTAGGGAATCGGTGGAGGGATGCCTCGGGATAGGCTTGGAGAAAAGCTCAGGGATAATACAAGGAATTGTCGATGTCCTTAGCCTATTGTTACTCTTCTTGCATTAGTTTTTCTAGTGCTTCTCCATCATCAAGCAGTGTCATCTGCTCTTACTTCATTGAGTTCCCTTTTGGGAAATATAGTAGCCCAATGGATGAAGGTGAGGGATATTCTTCTCCTTGAACACATTTGTACTAGTTGTGCAGATATATGGAAAGGCCCCCAGAGCAATGTTGATGTAGTGCAACATGTCCATGATGTCGAGGGTGGTGATTTTGATGATGAGGCATATGCTTCTCATGGTGGTGCTAGTGATGATCTTGATGTGTCATCATTTGTTGACCTTCTTTATGGGGAGGTTGATAGTTAGGAGCAACAGGAAAAAATTTATAAAGTACATTATTACTTAATTTCTACATATGTGCATAATTTTATTAATCATATTAATGTATGTTGATTTTCAATTAATAGAGGATGGATAATACTATTCCTCCCAGGAGACAATATAGTCTTCTTTGGAGACCTTAAGATGTTGGCATCCCTCATACACTGCACTTTGAATTACACTTCAAGTAATGTACATGTTGGAACTCGAATTTAATAACATGTGGTCATATTTATTTTTATCTGATTTTGTAGGGATTGTCATCCATTACATAGTTAGATGCTTGTATAGGTATCGACCCAGCCACCACTGAGGCACAACCTATAATACCCATGGTATGAAATTTTCAAGATTTTTTTTTATACTATTTTTTTGTACACATTGTTATTAACTTATTTTCAACTTTGATTCATGTATAATAATATATGGTTGTTTTACAAATAGGGGATGGATCATACTTTTCCATGTAGGCCTCAGTATAGCCTATTTTTGACTCCTTCATCTTTTGACCATTTCAAACATGTTGATGCTTCCAGTAGTGAGGCTCAGCCTCAAATACATAATGTATGTACTTTTTCAAGATTTTTTTTATTGCATATGTATTCTTAATAACTCATATCAACAACTTTGATCCATAATTTTTTTTTTTATCTGAAGTCAATTGGAGTACGTGATCATCATAGTAGCATATCTCTAGACACATCTATCACATTGTCTAGTGCTCAAGTATGATATATATGCTTTTAATTCAAAAAAATTTAGTGTAAATTATGTACATTTTAATTAACATACTTTATAATTCATGTATATATAATTTTGACTCAAGGTTTATGTATCCATTATTTTAGAAAAATGTCACAATGAGTGGTTGTGGGACTGTATTGTTATTTATACATAGTTCATTATGATCTTTATCAAATTTTTAAGTTTATGTATTCTATTACAGAACCTCACCAATGTCACATTTGGTAGTTATGTTGATGCACCTCCTCCTATTATAGAGGGACAACTATCTCACATTGTATTATTTTAAATAATTACTAAACATTTAATTTTATTTGCAAGCTAGATTTTGAAACCCATTTCAAGTAAGCATGTACATTTTTTCTTCTTAGGATGCCACACAGGATGTGACACACAATACCACACAAGATATAACACTCAATGTCCCACATGATAAGACACATCAGGCTATAGAGGATGATACATCTAGGTCCTCTTTGCATGGAGTATAGTGGGTTGTATATCAGATAGATTAGGTATTTTGTCACCTTCAGATTGTGTTTTTATGACACATTGTTTATTATGATACACTTTGTATTAGGAAAATTATCTATATTATATATACTTTTTGACTTCATAGATCATATTATCACATGTTAGACCATTTTATATATTTTTAAAAATTCATATCATGCTAGTGTATCCAATATAGATTCTTATGTTATGATGTTAAGTATGAACAGTTTTCTTTATTGTGACATATTTTATTCATGTTATGACACATTTTATTAGTATATGCTATACATGAACAATAATTTTAATTAAATATAGAAACATTAATTTAAACATGTTTGAATGTAAAAGTAATGGGAAAATATAGGAGCTCATTACTTGAATTGTCCAAGAATTTAATATCAAGTGCACACCATTAACTTTCTAATAGAAGTGAACTCCTATATTTTACATAACTAAACACATATTTTTTTAAATTAAAAAAGTGAAGTCATATATATGTAACACATTTTTTCAAATGAGGTCCTGCAAAATAAAATTTAAAATATAAAAAATTAAAAAATTAAAATGTTAATCAAAGAATAAATTAATAAGACCTATTTGTATTATGTAAATATGTTTAATGTATGTAGTCACTATGTGTAATTGCACAAGATGTTCATGTTGGATCCACTTTAAACATTTAAATTTGCATAGATTTTACTCGAGAATTGAATAAGAGGCATCTATAAGTTCTCTAATTTTTTATTGAAAACACATACATACATTTATATTATATAAGTACATATATAAAAATAGTGCAGGAAAGAAAAAAATTACACGTGTGTATTTTGTAGTCATCCTACTATACCATCTACATCCTCTCTCTTTTGCAATGCACCTTTGATTGCCTTGTACTCATCCATTAAAATTTTCCATAATATCTTATTGGTAGGTATCCCTTTGTATCTTTCTAATTTGATATTCGTTGCTAGAACCAAATGAGAATAGTGTAAAATCTTCTTTTCTGATTGGTAGTCTTCAAATGTTGGTAAACCATTTCTTCTTGTTAGGTTTTTATGTAGCTAGGTTCCAACGACAATGATAGACCCGATTGGATACTCAAAATCATCATCATCTACTTGATGACACATCAATTTTTTCTTAGGTTCCACACATCTACCTAGAAAATACTTTGTCTCTTCATTGTTTACATTAGGTGCAATAACAACATAAACATGTCCTACAAGATAAGATAAAGTACATAAATAATTTAATCACATGTGTACATAAATAAATAATATATTAATAAAATGTACTTGAGTTATATTAATGATATGTACCTAAATAAACAATATAAATAGAAGCATGATCAAAGAAAAACTTAAAATTAAATTGTGCATACCAAGTTGTATAAGGTCTAAAATACAACCATAGTCTTCTTATGCAAATGTAACATTTGGGCCTTCATTTACTATATCATCTTGAAAACATGTGTCTATAGGTGCTAATGATTTATGTCGCCAATCTTTAACCCATTTTGTATTCTCACATTCTTTCCATTCACCTACAAGACAAAACTGACAAAAACAAGAAAGCTCCTTCATCCATATAGTCCACGTGTTAGAATCTAAAATCCTAAATGAATGCCATTTAGCTAACTCGCTAATTGTCTCAGTCATATCTTGAAAGGATATTCTTCTCTTTAACTAGGCAAAAGAAGCATCTGATTGTAGAGTTCTAACTTGATCCTATGTATAAATATTTGTTACACCATTCTACAATATCATGTGCATTTTTTAATTTGGTTTTTTCCTTGATTTTTAATTTCTCTCTTCAAAGGGCTCTCTTCATGCATGCACTAATAGCATCGTGTTCTCCTTTAACATGTCTAGCCTCAAAAAAACTCAACATATGTTGAATATTAGTTTTCCTATGTGTCCTACTCAACCAATAGAATATTCTAGCATTCTTGAATTGTCATGTACAATTATCTAACCATATCCAATGTTGTGTCATTTGAATTTGTCTCTCTCTTAAATTATCATAAAAGACCTTGAAACAATATTGGACAAACTCATATGAATGATGTTTATTATCACTCATATAGAAATGGTGCTCTCTCAATATTTTTTTGATCCTCCTCTATACTATCAGGTGCATACCTATAAACTATATAAATAGAAATCGCTACATGCATTGAATTGTAATATTGTGCTTGTACCTCATCTTCGGGTGCAAGTGTGTAGTTCTTAGGAAAGTCGACAACTAAAAGTATTGTGCCAATTGGAAACTCATTCTTACATATGTGAAATTTTCCATCAAGTCATCTAGCATATTGAGAGTGTTTAACATATTTTGGTATGATCACACTCTTAAACTCACCCATAAATGCATAACAATTAACTTTATCATATGACCATAATCTTTTGATTCAATTGTAACATTTGGGCCTTCATTTACTATACAATCTTCAAAATATGTTTTAGTGGGTGCTAATGATTTATTTTTCCAATCTTCAACCCACTCACCTGTAAGAAAAAGCCAACAAAAATAAGAAATCCCCCTAGTCCATAGAGTCCAAGTGTTAGAATTTGAACTCCTAAATAAATGCCATTTAGCTAACCTGCTAATTGTCTCATAGTCATATGTTAATAGGATATTCTTCTCTTCAATTACGTAGAAGAAACATCTAATTGTAGATTTCTGACTTGATCGTATGTATAAATATTTGTTACACTATATGTGTGTATTTTTTATTTTATCTTTTTCCTCAAATTTTAGTTGCTCTCTCCAAAGGGCTTTCTTCATGCATGCACCAAAAACATCATGTTCTCCTTTACCATGTCTAGCTTTAAAAAAACTCTGCATATGTTGGATATTAGTTTCCCTATGTGTCCTACTCAACCAATAGGACATTCTAGCATTCTTGAATTTTCATGTACAATTATCTGCCCATATCTAGTGTTGTGTCATTTGAATTTGTCTCTCTCTTAAATTATCATAAAGGACCTTGCAACAATGTTGGACAAACTCATTTGAATGAATTTTATTATCACTCATATAGAAATGGTACTCTCTCAATACTTTTTTGATCCTCATCTATACTATCAGGTGCATGCCTATAAACTTTATGAATAGAAATTTCTACTAGCATTGAATTGTAATATTGTGCTTGTACCTCATCTTGGGGTTTAAGTGTCTAATTCTCAAAAAAGTTTACAATTAAAAGTATAGTGCTAACTAGAAATGTATTCTTAAATATATGTAATTTTCCATTATTTCATCTAGCATATTGAGAGTGTTTAACATATTTTGGTATATTCACACTCTTAAACTCATCCATAATATCATGACAACTAATTTTATCTGTAACTAGATCACATATTCTTCCAATCTTCCCTTCCCACAATGGATATTCAATAGTTTCAAGCATTTTTACATCAACTAATTATTGTCCTAAAGTATTCAAAGAATTTTCATGCAAACATTCATCTAAAAAAGAAAGATTGTGACAGATATCACATGTATGAGAAAGGCATGCATTGAGAAGAAAATATTGGTCAATAGATGGCTTAAAAAACAAACTTGATATGAAATCCTTTATAGTTTGAGGTGGTATTTTAATACCACATTCCTGCAACATTTCTTTAATATGAATAGTACTATGTATAGATATAAATACATCATTATGGTAACAAAATTGAACAAGAGTTTTACAACAACATGCAAATCTTTCATGATTTAAACTTTTCAAAAGATCTTTTACGAATGTTAATAGTTAACACCTTATCATCTAAAAAATTTCTAAACAATTTAGTTTGAGTCATGTCCAAAAGGTGATTAGGATGTGAATCATGTATTTTTGAGTCAACTCTCAATTAAATAAAATCTCTTCAATTAGTGATACTCTTGTATTATAATGCCAAAAAATTTCAACTAAACTTTTGACTTCACTAGTAAGTTTTGCATAAGATCTCGATAGTCTACCACTAGAAGTCCATAAACTATTTGTTGGTTCACATTCAAAGTTAAGCCTTCTCTTTACAACTCTTTTTGAAGTTTTATGACTTATATTAAGATATCCACTTATGTTACTAATAAATATTTTGTCAATAGTTTATTTGTTAACTAAAGTTTTTGTTATTTCTCATCGTGTTGCATTCTTATCTTTAGATACACTTCTCTTTCTGATAACATTAAAGCCACTAGAAATAGTGGATACAACCTTTTTTAAAGACTCATTTTTATTCTTGGGTTTTTCATACATTCCTAACCTTTTCATTAATTTTAGAAATTGAGAAATTTTAATTAGTTATAACATCAACTGACATTGAAACCCAAATTTCTTATTATAAAAAATATGTCTATATAATCTATTAGCATGTGTCCTAATCTATCTCCACGAAAACAATCCATGAAGGTTATTTAGCACATCATTAGAAAAATGAAAATTATGTTGATGCACTTTAGTATCATTCAAACATGTTTGTTTAGTACTTGGTGTTTCTATCTCTACATTCATATTATTGTTATTTTCAATGGGCATTTTATTTTCAATGTTTCTTGGATTTTAAATCTCATTTTCATTTTTATTGGTATTCCTTTTGGGTCTTGCATTTCCATTAGAGTTTTTTTGTGCATGATCATTTAACAATATATTCTCGTGAAGAAAACCTAAATTATTTAAATCATAACCTACTTCTAAAAAAACACCAATTTCATAATGAGAAAAAAATCAAGGGTTTGGAGACACAACTTTATTGAATGTTTGATTAGAATCTACACCTAAATCTCCTTGTATTGGGTTCTCTTCTTTAGCCTCTTTATTCATCATAGTATCCTCAATGTCTTTCTCTTCTAAAATGATATTTGAAAGTGAAGAACCAACATTGCTCAACTCTCTAATTCTTTGTCTTCTCTCTCATTGACATTGTTCTTGATTCTCTTTGTTTATTGCAATTTCCTCATTTTTAAGAACTTTTATTTTCTTCTTTCTTCATTGTTTTGATCTCATGTTTGCACCAACTTTGAATCCAAATTAATAGCTTTCAAATTGTATAAGATGACAAGAACAAAAATGATAGAAATTTGTTGTTGTAGCTCAAAATTATCAATCAATCATTACAATGATTGATAAGTGCTTTTTGGGACCCAATGAGTTCTTAAGAATCGAATGCTAATTTTTAAATAATTAGGTACCCAATTCCAAATTAGGTACCTAATTTTTAAATAATCGGGTACCCAATTTTTAGAATTGGGTAGCTCCTATGGTATCATTAAGGAATTCTTTATTGTGGTAAGCTTGGTCCTTGATTTGTACAATTATTGAATTGGAATCGGGCACCCAATTTTTGAATTGAAAATCAAGTGCCCGATCCTAAAGAGATAGGCAGGAATTTCCTTTTAGCAATGAGTTTTTCCTTGGGGAAAGGGATGGTACAGGGTTGGTGGGACCAAGCATGTGACTTTATGTATCAAATTTTGACTAGGTTAATTATTCGATAATTTCAAGGATTGTCATAATTTTTATATGGTCTTCCTCATTGATTTTTTTGACAAAACAAGAACTTATTATAGGTCTTATTGTTCTAATTTCAAAAATGTAAGTATTATAGTGTTATGAGTTTATTTTCTACTTTTGCATTATTTATTAATCAAAAGTGTCTCTTAAACATAAAATAATGAGATTCACTAAAACTTTAATAGCCTTTTTTATTTTTCACATTTCTTAAATTAATTTACATTTCATTAATATATATATATATACAATTATTTGGAAGTTCAAAAATTATTCAAAAAAGTTAAATTTTGAGTAAATTATGGTGTTCATACACGAGAGATTTTACAAACTAGCTTAATTGTCATTTAAAAATTATTAAAAATTAATAATCATTAAATAACAAAAGAATTTAATATTCTCATAAATCTATGGTGTGTCTGGTAACTTCTTTTAAAAGGATTTTCATTTAGTTGTGTCAAATTATGGTGTATGTACACGAGTGTGGTGTGCTCCTAAAATAGGCATTTTGAGAAAGGGATTTTTAAAGATCCATACCAAAAAAAAAATCTGTCATATGGGTATACAAATAAATTACATATTCAAAAAGGAGCTTGTTGACACTATAAAAAAAAAAAATTCTAATTTTTTTTTTAATATTTAATTTCTAAATGCCTCAAATTTTGGCATCAATTGACAATATATTTCAAAAATAAGAAAAATACTTCCACTTTTTTGCCAAAAGTAAGACCCAACTTCTTGTACTGACCCATATTATTGTAAATATGGCTAAATTAAGCATAATTTATTTTGGTCATATGGAGATTAAAGCTTCCAATTCCTCATGTTAACTTTGGATATTTAGAACTATAAAATTGTAAGTTGGATTTTGAGAATTTTTTCAAAGTGATTTTGTAATTTAATTTTGAGAATTGATGCATGTCTTACAATTCTTGAAATTATTTTAATATTAATAAATGTGTTACCCTAATAGTTGCCTAAGGTGTTAAGAAAATAAAAAAATAATTTATAAATGAGAACAAAGAGAGATGTGAAACTCTCTCTCTCTCTCTGTACTATTCTCTCACTATGCACTCAAACCCCTCTCTTTCCATGAACTCAAACCCCTCTCTCACTGCATACTACTCTCTATGTACTCAAACTAATATCTCTCTGTGTACTCAAAACCCTCTCTCTCTCTACCTACTAAAATGTTTTAAAAGGTTAAGGCTAAGAATTTTGAGTTTGAATTTGAATTTCATCTAAAAATTTCTTTCCTATTTGAACCCGAACCCCAATTTTTTATAACTTCCTCTCAAATATCAAATGAAGATGCTCAAAACTAATGACATGCACACTATTTTGATATACATTCAAGTTGTAGTGATAGAGATTGACCTCATGAAATATTCAGGATGATGCCATGGAAGATATATTTTGTTGTGCTAGTATACAAAACATAAAGTCAAGGGACTTATAAACAAGATGCTACTTTGAAGTGATAGAGAAGATGCAACAAGTATTTAGGGCAAGGAAATCATAACCAAACAATCATGCCATAAAATAAGTAATATTCATTGGAGCTTATATTTGCTTATTCAACTAAAAGCATCAAAACACACACAAATTGTTTTATTTTAAGCCCAAAGTAGAGTTGGAGATGTTTTTACATGTATGCATATATACAATCACCAACTAGAGTCTAGGCTAGTGAATCAATTTTGTCAAGTACAATGGAAGTATCTCCCCCCATTCAATAGCACTGACTTGCTAAACCATGCACTTTTCTTAAAAATCCATATGCTAAATCGTGGTGTGTAGGCAAGGCACATGACTTTTTGACATAATTCTTTCAAGAAAATTTAGGTGGCAAGTGTAAAGATATACCCCATAAAGGCTCGATCTAAAAACATAGACAAGACATGTGAACTATTTGATTGAAATTCTTAGGTATATGTAGTTTGCAAGTGTAAAGCTGAATAAATATGATAAAAATATTCATATCCCTATTGGTGACATTTTCAATTGACATGTCTTAGTGAATATCAATCCAGTGAGGAATTTGTCTATTTAAATCATTTTAATTCCAAACTTTAGACATAATTCCATGCTAATTGAAGATTGATAGCATTTTTAGCAATGAAACTGATAATTAGGAAAGTTGTTTAGGTATTGGCTCAGTAAGGAGAATGCTCACAAACCACTTGATTAAATTCCTCAACTAAGACAAAAGCACAATCTTAAGGAAAATGCAGATTTCAGAAGCGTACTAGAACTTGGGGAAGTTGTTGATGTGAATGGTCACTCAAGGTTTGTGTGTATTGCCAAGGATTGTACATAAATTGGGATAGTAAAAGAAACTTTGACATTGGTGCAATACAAGACACATGGTAGCTCGTGGATGCTATGAAATTTATATGGAGATGATGTATCAAAATATATTCGTAAGTTGATTAGATATCCATATCAAGAACCATTGGTATTGAAGCTTCAAAGCACACCACTTGTTTGATCAAATACTAAAATAGGAAGAAGAGAATACCATTTTATGTGACTTCTCAAATAATTTGATTTTGAATTAAAGAAAGAAAGGCATGTCAATTGTTTGACATTATACTTTAGGTAAATGTTAGAACCAACACAAAAATTTGAGGTTCTGATTGTAGTTTATGATCACCTAAAGGAGAAGAAATGAAGAGATTGAAAATACAAAGTCAAGAGAGCATTGAACAAGGAGCTTGGTAAGCAATACAATGAACTACAAATTCCAAGGCAAACCTGACTCAATTACTCATAACACCTTCATATTTTTAAAAATATGTCAACCTTAGTTTTAACCTTGTTTCATTCAATGTTTTAACTCTTTTTATTTATGTTTAGGAATCAAAATTTGGAGTTTTTTACAAACCTTTTCAGAGTAGCCCAAACTCTAAATTTTTCAGTAGTTACAAACCTACAAGGTTGGTTATGCTAGAATAGATTATAAATTTATTAACATCACATGTAATAGGGAATCTTTGTATTTAGAGACAAAGGATACTTATGTTTTGATAGAAAGGCAATTTTTGGAAACTACTTACAACTCTTGATCTTGTAATCATCAATTTTCTTACGTTCTTGGTGCTAAGAAATAAAAGAAAGTACATTTTGCATCCTCTTATCTACAAAATCTGAATTGTTGAAGTGTTGATTCTTTGTAATGAGTATTTTCATGGTATGGTGTAAATATTCATGAATCATTGAATTAGCATTATGTCGATGATATCTTTCAAGCATAGTTCTTGTTTTTTTTTTTATTAGCAGTTTACATCAATTTTAGGGAAGCATTGAAGTCGTGCGGTGCATTCGTCATCAATACTTTCCTTTCTATCTTCTAAGATATAATTTTCTTTATTTGAAAAATCACAAATACCCATATCTTATGAGGGAGCTTCCCCTCTCAAACACAAAGGAAGATTTTAGTCTGATAGTGATCAGTTGTGATCTCCAACTATTGGCACACTTGTCACTATTCATGGGGTGAACAAGGTCATTTTCATAAGTAACTTGACAGTGTCAAATTTGTTTACCAACATATTTTTGGCAACTCTACTAGGGATTCAAATGATAAATATTAATCAATCACTTGTAATGAAGCAAGATGGTATTGTCGCATGAGAATGTCTTTCTAGTTCTACAACTAAATTTTGGTTTCTAGGACACACAAGAAGACATTATTTCAAATTTGAATACTCTAGCCTTGAGGTTTAGATTAAGTCTTCAAAAATACCATTAGGTGAATCAAGTTCTTGAAGAAGAAGAAGAAGAATTTTTAGAAATCTTAAGAAGAGTTCCTATTGGTCAAAACATTTTGTTTGTTGAAATAATGTTTACTACTCTAGAAAGAAATAAGCCAAATCTTAGTAGTGTCCAAGATCAAGTGAGAAAGAATCAATAACATGGCTGATAAATGTTACCTTCCCTAGAATGAAGTTTGGTTACTCTATTTAAAAGATTGATTATTGAAAACTCTATTTCAAAGATTGATTATTTGTGACTCTATCTAAAAGTGGGAATTCAGAATAATGGTTTGGTAAAAGGGAAAAGATGAAAGTCATAGTGATAGTGACAATGATGATGAATATTTTGCATTCCAAAAGAAGCATGATCTTAGTGAACCCATATAGGTTGATTTCTTGAAGGGTTTCCATGGAAGAAGGAGGCTAGATCCCAAAATGGTTCATCCCCACTTACTTCAAGTTTTATGAAAGATCCAAGAAGAAGATGGAAAGGATTCTAGTTTTCTTTCTCATGATCAAGAATCCTTCTTGGAAAATGGTTCAGCATATAAAAATAAAGAAGGGCTTGTTGAAAAGCATATTTGATCTAAATCAATGATGAAGAATGATAAAAATTTATCTTATGCACCTATGTGTGAACAAAATTGTATTTTCATTGATCATAAGCAAGCTAGCTTCTTGAAGATTTTCTATGGTGGATAGAAACTAGATCCAAAAAAAAATCCATTCGTCTTTGCTCTAAATTTTGTAAAAGATAGATGAAGATGGTAAAGTAACCAAATTTTCTCTCACAAAAAGAGATCATTGTCAAAAAAGAATTTTTACATATGAGCATAAAGATGACTATGTTAAAAATTACGATTCATATGAATCAAAGTTGAATGTTGTTGATCAAGAAAGTAGTTCAACACATACACTAGTTGCTCAATAGAAAGATACTTCTAGTGGTCTTGATCAAGTTCATTTTTTGAAAAGATTCTATTGTAATCATAGATTTGATCCTATTAGAATACACCCTTCATTGCTTCAAAAATTATAGAAAATAGAACAAGAAGATGAAGGGGGAAATCATTTTCTTGCTAATGGAATATTTGGCAAGAAGAATGTGAAAGAGACCTATCAAAAGATGCATGCCTAGAAGATGATCAAGAAAAAGTAAGTGAAAAAGGAAAAAAAAAATTTATTGAGCCTTGAGCTAAGCATTAAAAAGACCTTGGGAAGGTAGTAGAAGTCTTTCGTGAATCTAATAACAAGGATTCTGATGAAGAGGTATCGAAATCTTTACATACATGCTTGCACCCACAATTTGAAAAGAATGATGAGGAGAGAGTGACAAAAGATTAATCATATGTGGTCATTATTCCAAGTTTTTGTCTTGATGTTTTTGATGGTGGCTTCCTATGTGGACAACAATTTCTCCATCCTCTATTACTGGTCATCAAAGAGGAGACAAATGTTGATAAAAGTCAAGGTATGAACTTGGGTATTTCTTCCTCTAACATGTTGGTAAGAAATAAAACTCATGATGATCGGGTGAAAGTAGAGGAAGATCTTAGTGACATAGTTTGTCATGATGAGTTAGAAGAGATTTTTTAGTGCAAAAAATTTGAATCACAGATCCTAGCATTGAAAATAAATCTCTAGACAAGAACATTACTAATATGAAGCATGAGGCAGTTCTTGAAGAGATCAATGTGTTTTTTATAGTTAAAGATATTGAAGAGCATCTCAAGGAATATGATCACAAAGTGTGAGTGTTGATAAGCTTGAGGAGGTTCATGTTAATGCTCAAGGTCATTCAAGATTTCCTCTTGATCAAGGTCTGAATGGTTAAGGAAGTTACTCCCTCTATAAGCCCTCTCATCTTGTTGATCAAGATTATGATTTATCATTTACAAAGCTACATACATCCAAAGAGGAGTTCACTCCATGAGGTACTATACAAATTGAAGAGGATCATGTCATAGTACACCATTCATGTGGAATAGATAATGACACAAAAGCCTTATATCAGTTTGGAAAGGGGTCAAAAGTTCATGTAGCATGTTCAAATCAAGAATTAGAGAAATATGAAGATGAAGTAGAAGTGAACCCTACCCCACTTGACCCACAATCAAAATGTAAAGAGGGGGATCTCATCTTGGGTTCATATGATTGTGAATCCCAAATAATATAGGTC
This sequence comes from Cupressus sempervirens, assembly GCA_028749045.1. Classification (NCBI taxonomy): domain Eukaryota; kingdom Viridiplantae; phylum Streptophyta; class Pinopsida; order Cupressales; family Cupressaceae; genus Cupressus; species Cupressus sempervirens. Next base: position 830,124,315 of record CM053787.1, on the reverse strand, counting down.
ATATGCAAGGAGGATGCATTTTTAAATTCAAACCATTTCTTAAAAGGTCCAACCAGGACAAAGATAATTGAAAAAGAAGGCCTACATGTATTAGAAAAGAGTCAAGGGCTTCATGATAACCAACCACAAGAGATCCAAGAAAAGTGCTTTCCTTATCGAGAAAATAGTTGGAAATGAATTGAGAAGATTAAAAATCTAGTGCTCCAACTCATTCAAAATGAAGCCATTGGTGGCATGCATCATGAGTAAAAATTGATTGTAAAGTTAGAAGTTTTTCATGAGGCATGGTTATTTAGGTACATTCCCTCTTCCAAAACAATGGAGCATGTGAGGAATCTAAAATTTGGAATCCAAGGAGTAAGCCTATAGTTGAAGTTTACTAGAACTTGGGAGTTTCCACCTTTTAAGTCGCCATGGCATTTACTTTTTCAGCTAGTCAATGGGTTTGCATGATTTAGTTGGAGCCAGAACTATGTTAGTTAGGAGTTTTTGTTGAGCCTTTTCATCTATTTTGTTTGGCTTGTGCTCCCAATTTTGGTGTGCTCAATCCCTTTTCATGTATTTATCTCTTTTTTGGGTGACTCAATGGCCCTTGTGATAAAGCACTTCTCTTATTTAAGTCTACATTCATTTACCATCCTACACAATCCTTATCTCTAGTTAGAGCTAGTTGTTAGCTTGATAATTAACTAAGGGGTTAAAAAAAAATCAAAATCAAAATGATAGCAAAGAGAGATGTGAAACTCTCTTTACGTACTACTCTCTCACTACATACTCAAACCCCGCTTTCTCCATGTACTCAAACCCCTCTCTTTCTATGTACTACTCTTTCTGTCTCTCTCTCTCCACGTATTCAAACCCCTCTCTTTCTATGTACCCCTCTCTCTCTCTTTCCATACTAAAACAACTCTCTTTCCATGTACTCAAACCCCCCTCTCTCTCTGTGCTAAAACCTTTTCAAATATTAAGGTTAAGAGGTTTGAGTTGGAATCCGAACTTTATCTAAATTTTTCTTCCATAATCTAAACCCAAACCAAAAATTTGTATAAATTCCTGTGAAATATAAATTGAAGATGCTCAAAACTAATGACAGGCACACTATTTTGACATACAGAGATTGACCTCATGAAATATTCACGGTGATGCCATGGAAGATGTGTTTTGTTGAGCGTGTATATAAAATATAAAGTCAGGGGAGGTATAAATAAGATGGTATTTTGAAGTAAGCCATAGGATGCAACAAGAATTCAAGGCGAGGAAATCAGAACCAAACAATCACGCCATAAAACGAGAAATTTCCATTGGAGCTTCAATTCTCTTGTTCGACTCAAAGCATCAAAAGGCATGCAAACTGTTTGATATTATACCCAAAGTGGAGTTTAACATTCTTTTACATGTATGCATATATACAGACAACAACCACAAACTAGACAGGTGAATTAGTTTGGTCGATTGCAATGGAAGTGTTTCCTCCCCATTCGATAGCACTGCCTTGCTAAACCATGCATTTTTCTTACAAATCCATATGAAAAATCGTGGTGTGTAGAAAAGACACACGACTGTTTGACATAATGATTTCAAGAAAATCCAGGTGGCAGGTCTTAAGATAAATCCCACAAAGGCTCAATATGAAAACATAGAAAAGGCATGTGAACTGTTTGACTGAAATTCTCAAGTATACGCAGTCCGCAAGTGTCAAGTTGAATCAATATGATAAAAATATTCATATCTATGCTGGTGACATGTTCAACTGACATGTCTTAGTGAATTTTGATCCAGTCAGGAAGTGATGTATTAAATCATTACAATTCCCAGCCTAAGACATAATTCCATTCTAATGGAAGATTGATAGCGTTTTCAGTGATGAAACTAGTAAGTGGGAAAGATGTTTATTTATTGGCTCAGCAAGGAGAATTCTCATGAACCATTTGATTAAATGCCTCAACTAAGATAAAAGCACAATCTCAAGGAAAGTGCATATTTTACAAGCATGCCATAACATGGGGATATTGTTGATGTGAATGCTCAGTAAGGGTTAGTGTGTATTACCACAAATTTCGCATATGTTGGGATAGTAGACAAAACTTTTGACTTTGGTACATTATAAGACATGTAGTAGCTCGTGGACATTGTGAAATTCATAGAGAGGTGATCTATCAAAAAATTATTTGTAAGTTGATTAGATATCCATATCAAGAACCATTGGTATTCAAGCTTCAAAGCGCACCATTTGTTCAATTGAATACTAAGACAAGATGAAGAGAATACAATTTGATGTGACTTCTCAAATCAAGTAGTGATTTCAAATCAAGGAAAGAAAGGAATGTAAATTGTTTGACATAATACTTTAGGTAAATGTTAGAACCTGTCATGTCTCACCCTAGAACCCTTTTTTTCTTGCTTATGTGGCTATGTCGACTTGGTCAAAATTAAGATTTAGTTAAAAGTTGAATGAAAGTTAATGTTTTAAAATTTCTAATTGAAATGAATTACGATGATGGATACGTATGAAATATTACATTCAATGATGATGTTATTTGATGTAATCATGATGTGATGTTTATAGTTCTGATTTAGTTAATGTTATTCTTAAATAATGATGCAAACAAGTTGTTAATAATGATCGATACTGACTTCTTGTTATGGTTGTGAGTGTTTGAGTGGATGCAGGGACTGTTACGACGGAAGTGTGGTTGAGGTAGAGAAGGTTAGCCTCCTGGAAGGGGATGTGTCGGATGACCATGCGACCACACACACTTCACTTAGGATTTAATTTTTAGAAATTAGAATGAATGTGGAAATAACATTTTATTTAAATAAGAGATTTTGAAATAGGTAAATATAAATCTAATGACGGAAAAGTTTGATCTAATGTTAATTGGATATATTGTGGAAAGCATTAAGACTCTTTTAGGAGCATTCTTTACTATCACTTTTATAACAAAAGTGACTATATATGTTTCCTTGTGAAAACCAATTGTTTAAAAAAAATGTTGAGATGTTCTCATAAAAAAAGAAAAAGAAAAAAAAGACATTTGTTAAAAAAAAAAGGGGGATATATTTTACCATTTCCGCATGCGTGCAAAAGGGACAATTAGGTCAGTTACCATCGAATGGGGGAAAAGAATGTGTTAATATAGGTTTTCTTTTGGGAAAAGAAGGGAGCAGAACAAAGCAAAAATGCAAGGGATGGAGAAGGAGGTCGGGAGTGGCAGATTGGAGGCCACGGATTCAAGGCAACAGTCAAGAACCAGACTATAAGAGCATAAAGCTAGAAGTAGCATTTCATATAAGCATAAGCTGTTCAAGTTCTTCCTTATGTCTTCCTTGCCTATGTCTTTCAATTTGTAGGTGTATCAAACGAAATAAACTGCTTAATGTATGAAAACATGTAATTATAAACTTTTTTTTTCGCATTTCTTGATGATCTTCTAAAAAATGCAGTCTTTAGTGTCATAATTTTATTGATTTAAAAGAAAGGAGGGTTTTAAGAATTTCTTAAACTGTACCAGTAAATTAAAAACTAAAATTGGGGTTTAGAGCAACCATTTGAATCAAAACAATGGTAGCGAATCTGAGAAAAGAACCAAAATACCTTTAAAAAAAATTGTCGCTTCTTATTCTTTTCATGTGTGTTTTTCTTTTATATATTAGATCAGACCACAATAGTATGATGGCGCCTCCCAGACTGAATCGAAAACTTTCAATGTGTTAGATTGATGTGATAACCAACTACACTATGTGATACTTTTAGATCAAATCTTTTCCTTAATTATGGAAGTCCTTGTTAAATGGATTGACCTCTGACGTTTGTTGTACCTTCCAAAAACATTATACTGGAACTAGAATATTAGGAGTAGACACATTTTACATTTGTTGTGAGTACATTGTTATTTGACTAGAAAATATTAGTACCCTCTAAACATAACTGTGTTGTTACAGTCTTACTGCTGTTACTTAATAGGATAAACTGGAGGTATTAATCTTTAAATCAAGAAGTCATGTTGTCAGCAACTCTATAGGGCCTCCTCAATATCCACATAGCTGGGTTATGTTTTATTTTAATATGTTGAACTTCCTTTATTTGGCTGCATTACTGAGGTTCAACGCAACTTGAAAGCTAGAGAATTATTCTTACAACAGTGAATGCGTGTTTGAAGTCTATTTGTTATTCTCAGATTATTACCACATTTAGGGTAAGTGATAAGCTAAAATTTTTATAACCTCTAAACATTACTCTCCTTAATACAGTTTAAACTAACCTTGGTCTATGAGCAACTGGAATTTTATGTAAAACATCAACCAACTTACATCCGCATGAGCCTACTAATTTTTAATTCCTTAAACAATGCACTTGGAAATGTTGTTTTCCAAATCTTACATGAACGCAGTATTTTGGATGATTCGGAACTTTTAGATTGACTAAACCATGTAACCATAGCATTTCCAGTAGTATTATGATTGGCTAATATTGAGCAGTAACTTTGATATTTGTATGTAAACTTGTTGGTAGCATTAATAAGTATATCCCCTCATGTCAGGTGTAATGTAGCAACTTATGGGATAGATAGGTGGATATCTTCATGTTTAGTTTCCCTATCTGCCAGTACTGTAGAATGGTTGCATTCTGTTTTTGTTTCTTCTACAGGTAAATCTGGGTTGAAAGTGCTTGGCCAAGCCATTTTATTTTTCCATATATTGCATATGTGACACATGGTTATGCCTATTTGGTATTCATTTACTGCATATGTGTAGATATGTAGTTATTTATTATTTCCCAGCTACATTCCGTGTTTAGAGTACTAGGCACATGGTTGCAATGTAGAAATGTTACACGGTCACACCAAATACATTCGATCTATCTTGTTCCAGGAAGCTAGGCTTCTCATGCCAGGGTCAGGGAACTCTCCGTGTCAGGAAGAGTCCCGGGGGAGTAATTCACTCCGTGGTTGGCAAGGTTAAAGCGCCTGGGCCACACTTCCATCTCCAGAAGTAGGTGGGAGACATCCTACTGCTTTTGGAGACTGGAACCACTAGAGAGCTCATTGGAAAGTCATCTCAGTTTGATTGCCTAGCTCGTCATTTGAGATGTACTTATTTATAACATTGTAACTCATTAAAGTTCAGCTGTAATTTGATGCTCATTCAAAAAGGGTAACTTGTAACTGTTCTATGTCGATTAGCAAATTGTAATTTTATGTAACTGTTGAAAAGCTATAAGTTGGATCAGCTAAATGGAAATGATGTATGTCACGACATGAATGTATGCAAAAAGAATTTATGATGATCAATTTTAATGATGCATTATTTATCTTTTGTAACGAATAGTGTGACTTTTCCACTTTTATGTGAATAGTTTCTTTCCATATTTTCTGGTTGAAAATTATGTGGCATAGTTAGTCTAGACTGGTTCTTTACAGAACCAGAACAAAAAGTTGAGGTTTTGGTTGTATTTTATGATTATCTAAAGGAGAAGAAATTGAGAGTTTGAAAATACAAAGTCAAGACAGCACTGAACAAGGAGCTTGGTAAGTAACAAAATGCAAGGCAAACCTGACTCGGAGACTCATAACACCTCTACAACAAAGAGAAAATACAGGATATATAGTGATCACAATTGAAAGCTAGAAGTAGTTGCATCTAAACTTGTCTCAGATTTTTATTTGTATATTTTATACAGAGGCTAACTTTAGTTTTAACCTTATTTTAGTCCATGTCTTAACTCTTCTTAGTTATGTTTACACATCAAAAGTTGGAGTTGTAAAAGCTAGAGTTGGTTATGAACCTTCTTCAGAGTAATCCAAACTCTACTTTTTGAGTATTTAAGAACCCAAAAAGTTGGTTATGCTAGAATAAATTATAAATTCATGAACAACACATGTAATGAGGACTTTTTGGATTTAGAGACAAGAGATACTTAAATTTTGATAGGAAGGCAATTTTTGGAAAGTGTGTACAATTCTTGTTCTTGCAATCAACATTTTTCTTAGGTTCTTGGTGCTAAGAAATAAAAGAAATTACATTTTCTTTATCTTTTCTACAAAATCTGAATTTCCAAAGTTTTGATACTTTGTAATGAGTATTTTCATGGTATGATTTAAATATTCATGAATCATTGAATTAGCTTTGTATTGATGATATCTTTCAAGTGTAATTCTTATTTGTTTTCAATAGCAATTTACATCAATTTTAGGAAGAATTGAAATCATGTGATGCATTCCTCATCAATAGTTTCCTTTCTATCATTTAAGTTGTAATTGTCTTTATTTTGAAAAATCACAAATACCCATATCTTATGAGAGAGCTGGCCCTCTCAAATGTAGAGGAAGATTGCAGTCTAATAGTTATCAATTATGATCTCTCCAACTGTTGGCCCACTTGTCACTGTTCATAGGGAAAACAGGGTCATTATCAGAAGTAACTTCACAGCAACAAATCTGTTTACCAAAAAAATAAAACTAAAAATTAAAAAACACTTACAATTGACAAAACCCTTACCACTATTAGCCTCTTGCAATTATGGAGGACTTTTCCCAAATTCCTCCAAGAAACATAATGACAGAGGTGCCTTATCATATTAGTACCTTGATATTAGAATAACTATATTTGAAGCTCTTCAAGTTGACAATTTCAGATTATGCCATTATAATTTATTATGTCAGCTAAATTTAAATCAAATTAATATTGCTATTGTTAGTAATATAAATATATAAAGTTGATGTTAATTTTTTTTAAAAAGATTTATTATTGTTCATAAATATTATCTTTCTTATTGTTAATTTTGAAATAGTTTTAAGCTCACTAATACAATAAATAAAATTATTATTTTTACTTATTATATTTAAGTATTATATTGTTTAACAAATTATATTAAATATCATTATAAATATATTTAAAAAACTATAAAGTACATAATAAATTAAAATTTTAATTTAATTAACAATGAATATTAATTTTATATTAATTTAAAAATGACAAGATTTATTAATTTTATATCAATAAAACAAAATTGACAAGGTTTACATTAACATTTGTATCCTAAAATTATGTTGAAGAAAAGAGAAATGAATATGGTGGATGCAATAGTATTTGAGTATGACAAGTACAAATAAATTAATTTAATTTATTATAGTTTATAAAATATTTTAATTAATTAAAATATTATACATTTATATTTTTCTATAATGATATTAATTATAATTTAAATTTATATATTATTTATTAATATAATTATATATATATATATATATATATATATATATATATATATATCATGTGATACTATTATATTATAAATAAATTATAATATCTTTATAATAATAATATTTCTTAAATGATTATATAATATAAAGAATATTTGCTTTAGTATTTTTAATTGAATGACAAAAATTATATTATAAAAAAATGTAATATTAAAATATAAAAATATAAATCAACCCACTTACATTAAAAAAATATTAAAAATGAATTACATTCATCTAATTAAAAATCGAAAACCAAGTAACCCAATCAAGTATTAACAAAATATTTTAAAAAAATTGTAACATTAAAAATCTTGCATGTATGCTAAAGTTAAAATTAATTATTTGTCAGTTGTACAAAACAAAACAAAATTAATCAGTGATTAAAGCCTGCCTCAAATTCAAAATGTGTCACAATAGTATTTATACTAATAATAACAGAAGAAACTGTTACGAACATGATTGAACAGTGATGTTTCTTCAAAGTTTACATTGAGGAGATAAATTCTACACTCCAACTGTTTCCATCGTACACTATTGCCATAACGAATATGAACATGAGACTAAAGAGTTATCTTTTCTCCTCCTCCTACGGTTTCTCTGATTTCTTCTTCGCAGGTGGCTTCTCAACGGGCTTCACAATGTGTACACCACTGTGCGGAATCACAACGCCTCTCAAAATTTGGCTGATATCCTCATCGTCCCTTATCACCAAAGCTATAAACAACACCTGAACACCATCAAAATTGAGTGAGTCACTGTTAACTTTAAATCTTCAATGAAAATGTCAGAATGAGAAAGGCCATTCAAATACAGCTAGAAACAAATTGAGTCGGGCTATATGAATTAAATATGAATTATTAAATAACAAAAGTTTGATAAATAGTTTTTAGATTTGATTGTGTACTATTTTTATATTAATTAAATACATTGTATTAGATGAATCATATAGTATGATTCAACATCTTGATTAAATACTAATTCCGCCCGGACACTCTTGGATTTCCTCCTCTGTCTTCTTCTACGGCTACCTTCTCCAACCTCCCATCGCCCACGGCTACTTTCTCCAACCTTCATCCTCTTAATACAAAATCTGATGTAGGCAGTGGCTACACTAATAGTAAACGACGAAGCCCATGATCGATTTGTGGGTCGCTTCTCTGACCAATAATATCGTATCTCACATTCAAGTTTCTGTTTTCTCATCTCTTTTCCTTAGATACCAAAATGGAATATTTCCTGTATCGATATAGAAATTCTATTTCTCACCAATGGAATCTTTTCAGCCCATCGAACACTCGTTTACTAAATTGGCCGAGGATTCGCATTCAAACAAATTGCAATGTGAGTGAGTGAGGCTCGATTTTGTTGATACCAGTAATCGACTTGAGATTCCCTAAAATTTATAAATAAAATGTTATTTTGGATAGAATTCTATTTTGTAAAGCAAGGGAGTTTGTAATGTTCTATTTGTTATCATTATTTTCATTATCTTTCCAAAATTTGTTTAGGAAAAAGCGAAAATTCTTCGCACGCTTTATAGTAACTTGGGACTATTATATAAGTTTTATTATTTTTTGTAATTTTAATTTTTTGGGTCACATTTTCAATTGGTAAGATATATATGAGAGGGATCTATTTGTCTTACTGTATCTGATATGGGAGTTGAATTTGTAATCTTTCTTTCAAGAACATAAGTTTTCCACTGATAAAATATTTAATTATAATTGAAAGAAAAGATAAAAAATCATATGAACTAATTTCATCAATATGTAATCCTCTACTAATATCCTATAAAATCCTCAACATACTCTACATGCAAGCTCTCTAACACTCATATACAAATATACAATTCAATTCTATCTTAATAATCAAACACATTATACACCATATTTCTATTAATAACCTCTCTTCATCTTTAGATAAACCCTCATCTTTCCATAAATCCAACTACTTCTTACCACGCGTTACTTCATTACTTGCATTGTTTGTTAAAAAAACAAAAAACATCATTCAACTGCCACATAAAGATTCATCTATATTTTTATGTGACACGCCTACTCATCCTCTCTTTTATGACACAAGCCGACTTCTCCTCTTTAACTATGCATTAGCAGTGAATTGCTTCATCATACACTTTGATGCCTCTCTTCCCTTTGCAAGAATTCCTCTACAACACACTCATTCGTATATCTTCTTGTTACCGTATTTTTCACTTGAATGATGATTATATTGGGAAATTTATATATGTATATTTAATCTTCCAAGTGGTGTGGATTAATTAATAAAAAATTGGAAAACTGGAAAATTGTAAAATGGGAAGGAAACAATATTTTGGTTATTATAAACATAATATCAAATTCTAGAATTTTAACAACTTTAATTCTATCAAAGATATTTTCATAAGAATGAATGGTATATTTCCCTACAGTTATTTAATTTGTATGAGAATCAACATTTCTAGGAAAGCATTCGTAATAAAATTTCTAAAGATAAGGGCTTTAGAAATTTTTGACTTTTATAGAACATATAATAAAAAATGTATTCTATGTAATAGATTCTTAACTATTCTAGTATTTTTTTAAGTTAGAGAAAAGATGAGCATATATTACAACACTAGTCCTTATATATCTTATCTATTTGATCTCCATATTATTTCTTGAATAATCACATTGATAAACCCTTGTAGTCAAATCAAGTTTGGATATCTAAACTTATTCTTAAAATTAATATTTTTTGGTGAATCAGTGTTTATATTAATATTCATATCTTCAACAAATTAAATAAAAGAGGGCGCTTGTTTGTGAATGGTTTCTCTTATATTTTATGGATTCTAAAAGTGTTGATCATATAAATTTTTACTTACCTTATGCCTATTACATGTAGTCATTTGTTTTCTTCTCATTATTCGTCAATTTGATCTTTCTATATAGTATAAGGTTTTTTGTGTATAGTTTAAACTATTTCTCCTTGAAATGCCTAGTTATGCAAGACCTTTGAAGATAGAGACTACCTTTTTTAATGGGCCTTATGGAAGTATAGAAAAAATAGGATCTTTAGAGATCAAATTATTAATAATATGAAGCTCTACTCCTAGCTAGCAAAAATTAAATTCAAGAGAACATTGATGTTGTTCTTATTGGTGATTCCAAAGCTACTAAAAAGTATGAAAGGATTGGTTAAGTAATAAATACATATGATCTATCTAAATCCTTACATATTTGTGTTGTCATACAAAATTTTGACTACATGATTTTTAAGTTTTAATATGAATTTGTCTAGCTTTAGCCAAAAACATGATCCTTGTGTTGCAGTTGCAGAAACATGGGATCATGGTATCTCTAAAGAAGCATCCTCACAAGTTCAATCAATCAAAAGGCATGACCTCTAGCATGTCGAATGTTGTCTTACTTTATAGGATTTTTATTGTTCTTGTGACTAATTTGAAAAATATATTTTGATTGGATATTTTGTGGGAAGGATTCCACCCTAGAGCTATGTCTATAAATTGTTATAACCTACAAATTTGGATATATGACTCTCAGTAATTCATTATCTCAATTGGTTAGTATATAATAAACCAACCAAAGAACATCAAATAACCAATCAAATTAAAAATTCCCTCCTATAGATGTAAGTATGATCTAACGTGGAAATTGATTCTCACAATATGCATAAGATTAATAACAAATGACAATAAAATAGAGATTCAACTAAAAATGTGTCTACATGAGTGCAATTTAGATTATCATAATGATTAAACTATGCAATTGATCCTATAATTGATGCAATTAAATGCTAAAAAATCTTAAATGATTTTAATAATAAATGTATATGGTTTACTAACATGTAAAATAAAATGAATTATGATCTGATATGATGAGTTTACAATTATCTCACAAATTTAATAAAATTACTCTAGAATCAATTTGGCATGATCTCCTTATAAATATTCTAGATGAAAATGCCTCTATGTGGGTTTTTTTAAAGATTTTTCTTGGAGGAAATTGATTGAATTTAAATTTTATGTTTGGTATTGGTCCACAATGATTCGTTGAGAGTAGGACCTTGAGTGATCCATGTTATTCCATCTCACTAATGTTTTGTTTTAAGTATTATGTTTTTTGTGACTTGAGTGGATAATAGGACAATTAATTAATTCACTTAATTAATATCAATATAATTAAATAGTTTGGGCAGTAAATTGATTAGTATAATTTGATGATTGATCACTAATCTTCAAGTATTTATGAACTATTTAATTAAATTGATCTAATCTAGCTACACAAGTAATCCTATGGTTGAATTTATTTAATTACCTTAACTAGAGTTAAATCACCTAATTAGGGTTTGGATCTATTTTATCATTATTTAGGTCTTTTGATAAGGCTAGAATAAATTCTAGGTGATTAGATTTGTCTCTCCTTGAAGAAACATTTTATTAGTGTGCATCTAATGTTTGATGTCAATAGGGTTTAGATTTAGAAAATAGCTTGATATAGATCCTCAAGAAACTATTTAAAATATAAAGTTTGTGTAAATTATAAAATCTTGATGTGGTGCCTCATGGTAAGTTTGAAAGCAAGACAACCAAATTGATATGAAGTGATAAAATTAATAATCTACTTATTCTGGTGATGTCAATTATAAAGAATAATGAATTTGATGTGTTGTGATGAAGTTGATCACATCTCCCTATTAATTTAAATGATGAAAACACTAATAAGAGCAAGCAAGTTATTAGATGAAATAATTCATTCCCTATGATTTATTGGTTCAAGATAACCAACTTGATATGGATTTTGATGAATTTGATATACTCTTGGAAAAATTATTTAGTTTAATTAACTCCTACTAATGAAGTTAATGAAATTATGTCCTACTTATCAATATTATTTAGTTCAATTTGATAAACTGAATTTCTAATTCGATAACTAGTTGATTGATTTATGATTTAATTTTATTGTAGATGCCTTGGTTGTTCAAGAATGTTTGATGAAATCTAACTAACAATATGATGATTTGATGGACGTTAATGCTTCTAATTTTCTAACAAAAATTTAATTCTCTAAATTAAACCCATGCCTCAATTTCAAAAAGTGATAATGTGTTTGATGGTTTGATTTATCAATTCTTATTATTAGCCCCCCTTGGGAGAAAAATAGAAAGGAAATAAATATTTTGAACTAATTTTGAACATATTTTATTGATTTAAATGGATTTTGAGTTATATTGAGATGAGTTTGGCTAACTTTGACTTTGATTTGAGTTTATTTTTCAATTTGGACTATAGTTTGACCTGGTTTGACCAATTTACATATGAAATTATTTAAAGCAAGCTTTAAAATATTTTGATTTTATTCTACAAATGATTTGATTGAATTTGACTTATATTTAATTGAACTTTGACTAGAGTTGATTTAAGAGTTGACTTGATACAATTGACTTTAATTTTGATTTTGATCCTAATGTTTCTTTTGATGATTTCAATTGATCATTTGATGTCAATTTGGTTTCTATATGACAAAGTCAAAAATTAGGTAAAAATAATTATACTATTTATTTTATCTTTTAGTCTATGGTGATTTTCTAGCCTCTAATTGAGCATGATGTGGATTCCCATTGAGATCCATAGTTTTGAGCTTGTCCACATACATTGATGTCCAATACATTACCCTTCTCTTCTATATCATTAATTTGAAACCTTTTTGTTGAATTTTTTATATGAATTTATGTTGAAAATATTTGTTTAGCATTTTGTAATTTCCTATATCCTACATTGTATGAGATAGAGCCATCAATTTGAGGATGCCATGTGAATCCAAATCTATTAAAAAATGGTGATGATTAACCAAGAAAGGTCAAAAGAATCATATTTTTATGATGGTTGACAATTTTCCATACATAAATCCCCAAACAAGATGATTTAGAGAACACTAGGAAACAATGACTATTACCTACAGCCCACAAAACTAGTTTAACTAGAAACTATGTAGAATATCCCAACTAATCTCTAGTTTAGTAAAAATAAACTAGTACCTTAAAACTCATTTCCAATTCTTGAAAACATCACTAACACCTATCAACTTTGATACAACTTCACACCTCAAAATCTTCTCTTGAAGCCACTATCCCATTTAGGCTTCAACCTAGACATGTGAGGGTAATACCTCCTCTAGTTGCATGTTATGGATTATGCTTTTTCTCTCACTACTTATGAACTCTAGGGACCCAATACAATCATTGCAGATGGGTAGGATCCTTTTTGAAGTTTGAAACATGGCTTAACCCCCTCTTGTGGATTCTATTAGTCTATTGGTTGTATTAGGCACTAAAAATTGATGTTTTGATGCCAAAAAAGCCATATATTGTAATAATTGTTGTTAAAGCTTTGTCATAGGTTTAAATCCTTGTAGCTCATAGGGAGTGATGCAAGCAGGAGGACTATCAATAGTGGGCTAGTGTTACTCATGAGGTTCATGGCATGGCTTAATTATCTCTTATGGATTCTATAAGCCTAGTGGTTATATTAGTTATTGATAGATCAATATTTTGGTAAAAATGTAACTGTGGTAGTTAACATCAACTCTAAAAATATATTACATTGTCCACACCAAAGTCCTTAAGGACATTTTCTTTGTAGAGGCCTAATTTTCTACTATCCTTATTTTAGAAGCTTTTTCCCTATAACTATAAAACAAAGAAATTCACCAAATAAATCACATTTTGTATTAATATTTTTTCCCTCATTCAACATACTTTGAATTGTGTTAATAATCCCACCTTTAAGGACCCTAATTATTGACTAATGAGACATACTTAATTGATGAATTAGGTCACTTTTATGAAGTAATCCATGTATAATGTATTTGTTTTTTCAAGACATAACTTGAAATAAGAATATACACATCCAATAATACAAAATCCACTATTGGTTTGGGTCTAATCCATCCACTTTATTTTCTACAATTAATTTTGTTTGTGTAAATATGTATTTACTATTTACACTTACTTAAGTTTACTTAGGTTAATGCATTATTTTATTATATTGCATTTTTTTATTATTTATTTTGTGAGACACTTAGGAGTTTGCACACCTTTATGAGTTGTCATGTTGACAACATAGAACTATGAAACTCTAATTTAGCACATGGTGTCTACAACACTGGAGTTTGCATCATTCACTAAGTTGTCATGTAGAGAACACGGTTATTTGCACTCCATTTTTAGCACATGTTGTCTACAACATAAATTTTCATGTTACACCATTGTAGGCTTATCCTCTCATCATTGCACTTACTATCATGCTTAATGGAGGATAACCCATATCTGGTGGACATGTGTCTAGTTGTATGACTTATCATGTAACTGATTCTTAGGCATTCTAGATTCATCTTAGAGGACTTTATATATAGGCATTCCTAGTGTACTTTCATTGATATGGAATTAAATACTATATAGTTATTCTAATCATACTCTCCTCTATTTTGTGCTTGTGTTTGAGTTCCTTGATCTTAGGTGAATTTTTCCCTAAGAAAAATTCTTACATGGTATCAGAGCTTGGAGATTCTGTCTTCACATAGCCATTCTAGACCATTGTTGATTCAGCACCTCAACCTGAATCAGGAGTATTGCTATCATTGGGAGCATCTACAACCATAACCAACCTCACCACTGCATCTAGAATGATTGTAAATTTGCATACTATAGGCCAAAGTTGATCGTGAGGAAAAAAAAATTACAAATCAACACCTGGACACCCTAATTTGCAATTCAGGTATGGTCATTTTGCAGATCTAATTAATTTTTTTTGGATTTGTAATTTTATTAGTCTCTACTTTTGTAGAATTTTTTTGAATTTTTTTTAGGCCAGGTAGCCTTAAAGAGAAATTTTTTTTGCATAGGTACCAAGCAGTTAGATCTCAACCCTACACCCTATGCAGAGAATATTCTACAAAATATTCCTTTAAGGAGTGACATATTCCATTATTTCTGATTAAGTGTAATAGTCAAAATTTGGCTAACATCCTAGCATGACAGGCCAACCAATGGCCACTTCAAAGTCCCGAATAGTTCAAAGTTTGGCCAAGCCACATTTTCTAGTGACCAAGCAACCCCACACTTAGCAGGTAGCTTGTTTTCATTAACTCTTGCCGATGGTTGCTTTGATATAGAAAAGTGTTATTTCCCATTGATGTGGGATAATACCTATTAACTCTGGCTTCCTATTTGCAAGGTTTTGGCCACTGCAAATCAAAAACCCCTAATGTGTGATTGCTTCCAACCACTAGGAAGATAATCCAATGTGTACAACTTAATCCCAGTGCACATGATAGACACCATCGATGACCTTTTTTTTCTATGCCTGCAATGAACCCACTATTCAAGCATGAAGAATTCTAGTGATAGTAGTGTTTTTCCATTTCTCGGTGATGATTTTTAGAGCTCTGGCCCATGCCTCTACACACTACATGGCACGCCCATAGCAAGCTCTCCTACCACATGTTAGGAAACCTACAGTTTGCACCTCTAGTCATTGCATGAACCTATTCTCTCCTTCCATGTGGACCCATCCACATAGACTTGCCCACGTTAGCTTTGACACTATCCACCATGGTGGACTGAAAATTGAGCCAGTTGTACCACTAGTTGGATAGACCTACAGACTACCATGAGGACTACCAACAAGGAACCACATCACACCTTTCCATACTATTTCATATGGGTGATGTCATCTAGTCATATGATCATAGACCACATTAGCTACCACATCATCCCAAGCATTATTTTTTTGTGCATTTCATAGGAAAAAATTTAATGGTCATCTGACCATCATTGCCAAGAAATTTAGAACTACTATGACAGTCATTTGACTATCAAATTTAAGAACGCAATTTTCCTTCCAAACCCCTCTTTAGATTGCTTTTTGATTTGGTAGCCTAACTTTGCGAGGCCATAACTCACTCATTCAAACTCCAATTCAGGTGTAATTTTTTTGATTTTGGGTAGAATTTCCTAAACTTTTCAGTGGTATTGTTCTTTTCTAGTTTTGGTGCAAGGAGTTTTCAAAAATTGCATTTTTTGGCAACTGTACTTATTCAATCCTACATTTTGCAACTTCAAATGCTCCATATAGGCTCTTCTAGACACAAAAACATGTTCCATTTTTTTTAAGTGCATTATTTTTCATCTACTTTTCAAATTTATAGTTAGATTCTAGCCTTGTGTGGACAAAAATCTCACTTTCAGAACTAAGGCTTTTCCTACATTATATTGCTTTGATTACTTTTCAAAATTGTTGTACATATGAACTACAATGCATAGTGACAGATTTGGGCCTCAAAAAGTAGTTGTAAAAAGAAAAATTAGAAGTCCACTTTGTACATTTTGACAAGTGACCTATTGTACACACACTACATATAAAGTGCCAAAAGCGTCTTTTTTGGGGTGGTCTTTTGATTGAGTGAAAAGTGGGGGTGTGTACTATGTTCTTGTGTCTCTCTTGTGTGCTCTTTTTATTTTTTGCATCATGGGTTCACCTAAATGTCCACTTCTAACTTCACAAAATTATTCTACATGGAAAGATATTGTATGGAGTATATTAATGGAAAAAGGTCTAAATCTTTATGTTGATGGTAAAATTCCAAAACCCACTAATGCTAAAAAACTCATTGATTGGAAAATTATAGACAATTAGGCTTTAGGAATTATTAGGAGTTGTGTACATAGAGATTTCTTCTTCCACATTGCCAGTTTCATGGACTCCAAACTTGAATCATTGTATGGTAAGGTGGATGAGGAAAAGGGTTTTTAGATTGAGGACAATCTACTTCTCTTGGATCCAAATAACTTTGACACAATTCAAGATTACATCAACAAAGCCAATGAGTATAGGGCACTACTTAAATATTTTGGAAATCCCATGAAGTATGACAAGTTGATTCATCGTATCCTAAAGAGGCTACCTTTAGAGTATGTATCCTTGGTTTTGAGTTATAATACTCATAGGTTGACCATGGGAAGTGCTTTCTAAAAGCCTACATTTGATGCATTTGCAGAGATGTTGATTTTTGAATAATCTCACTTGATAGATTTTGGACTTCTCATGACATCAAAGACCAAAGCATTGGTGGCTATTGATGAGCACCAATCAAGTCAAGGAAGGAAAAGTTATAGCAACAAGAAGAAGAAGAAGTGGAAGTAGAAATCATAATTTGAGACACAACAATCCTCCTCACAACAAGGCAATTCTTCTTCCAACAAGAAGGGAAGTAATGCAAACAAGGAAAAAATTTTCTGTGCATATTGCAAAAAGCCAAATCATGATGAGCATCATTGCAAGACTAAAAGAATCGATGAGTTGGAAAACCTACTCAAGAAGAACAAAATTCAAGTGCTAGGTACTTCCAAGGATTTAGCTCCAACCTCTTCAAATGGAAAAGGGAAAGCACTTATCACAAATACAAGTTCTTCATTGGAATGGATACTTGACTCAGGTGCCTCCTATCATATGGGTTCTTCAAAGGGAGACTTTTCTTCATTGAAGCAGTCATAGGTACTGAACATGTTTGTGGAAGATGATACTAAAATAGAAGTTGAAGGAAAAGGAAATGTAGAAATGGAAAATAAGGAGTTCAAAGATGTTCTCTACATTCCAAACCATAGCTCCAATCTCCTCTTTGTTTACCAAATCACTCACCTTGGAGATGGTCACAAAGTTGAGTTCCTTCCAGATTCAGTGATGGTGCATAGTTTAAAAGATGATTCATTGGTTGCAATGGGGAAATTCAATCATGAAAAGAGGCTTTATTCCATCTCCCACTTTGTGCCTAAGTCTCCTTCTCAAGCCTTGTTGACTCACACTACTTCACAAACAACATTGCAACATTAGTAGTTTGGTCATCTTGCCTTCCACTACCTTCAACCACTTTTCTCAAAACACATGGTCAAATGTCTACCTAACATCAGCTTTTCTAAGGGTAAGTGTTCATCTTGTTTAGTGGATGTGCATCTTGAGGCGAAGTATGATAAAGGGAAGTCTTCTAGAGCACTAGTTGTTCTTCAATTGGTTCACATGGTTTTAGCAGGTCCTTTTGCAGTGACTTTAGTCAACCAAGGCTGCTACATCCATAATTTTGTTGATTATTTTTCATGCTTCACATGGGTCTACTTCCTTCATCATAAGAATGAAATAGTTGATAAGCTTCAAGCCTTCAAGAGTCATGTTAAACAAAAATCAAGGAAACCCATCAAGGTTCTGTGGATGGACAATGAGAATAGATATATGGACAAAAGACTTAAAGACTTGTACAAACTTGAGGGGATTGATCTTTAGAATCCACCAGCATTCAGTCCACACAAGATAGATGTTGTAGCTATGAGGTTTAGAACTCCTAAGACCATAAAACATTGCATGATAAAAGCCAAGTCTCTTGATCCAGCACTTGAAGTTGAAGCCATTACTAGTACTACTCACATAGTTAACAGGTCAGGTCTCCTCATAATGCCCTAGATGGAAAAACTCCTTTTTAGGCATGGTGGAATAGAAAACCAACTGTGAGTCACTTTAGAGTCTTCGGTTGTTCAGCATGGGCAAACCTATCTTCTAGGGGATGCAAGGAACCAGCACCTAGGCCTTATACTTTCATCAGTTATGAAGATAGTGCTAAGGTATATAGACTTATGGATCCTAAGACTCATGAGATTTTTGTGGAGAAGGATGTTCACTTTGAGGAAAGTTCACCCAACTGATCCTCTAATTCTCTCCACACTTCATACATTGTGGAAATTGATAGTGACACCAATGATAGTACTTCAATAGATTTAGACACGTGGAGTATCATCGATAGTTGTAGTGAGAGGTCATGACATTAGTATAGTCCACATGCATACATTTCTATAGTGATAGGTCCAACACAATAGGGTACACTTTGTCTTCCAACTCTAGCTTCAGTTGAGGACTTCTTGGCAGACATTATATGTTAGTTCGTGGAGTCACACACCATAGATTTGGGAGATAGCCTTGATGATTTACATCTTCTCTTTGATGAAGATGATCCTTCTATAGTTATTGTGAGGGATCACTCTAACCCTCATGTCCATTCTCTACATGATCAATCTCCACGAGTTGGCATGATTGTGGATCCTTATCTACATCAATTTTTGGAGGTCTCTTTATCAGCTAAGGAGATAGATGGTTCATTGAAATAGGTTTAATAGACATCCTTGCTAGATCTACATTCATTATTTTTAGCACAGTTGGAAGGGTCAACCATCAACATTGACATAGGGACACTTGACCAGGTTTTAGGGCCACCATACATCTTCAAGATTGTATCTTTGCCATTGTTTCTTCCAAAGGGGAGGAACATTGTTTTGCACTCATGGACTAGCTTCTTCCTTGGAGTAGCAATCACTAGTTCACATTCTTCATTAGCGGGGGGGGACTACCTTGTCTCTCTTCCTCTTCTTTCTTATGGGGGGGACTTTTTCCTCTTATGAGATCTTGTTCTTCTCATTCTTAACTATTGTATATACTTGATATATGTCGTAATGAGGGGGGGGCGGGGGGGGGGGGATGGGGGGGTCTTGATTACTCCATCCATCCATGCATCTAGTCTTTTCATCTCTCTTTGTGGGGGAGGGTTTTTCTAGTGAGGTTTTCCTTCTTTCTCTGCTTTATGAGAGATTGTATTTCATTATGTACATGGGTACCTAACATGGCCTAGTAGCTGGGACCCATTATGCATTTCATCCTAGTTTTTGTAAGCTTAAGGGCATCCCCCTAAGTTGCACCTAAAGTGTGGTGTTGGTATAAATATGTATTTACTATTTACACTTACTTAAATTTACTTAGGTTAATGCATTATTTTATTATATTGTATTATTTTATTATTTATTTTATGAGACACTTAGGAGTTTGCACACCTTTATGAGTTCTCATGTTGACAACATAGAAGTATGTAACTCTAATTTAGCACATGCTATCTACAACACTAGAGTTTGCATCATTCACTGAGTTGTCATGTAGACAACATACTTATTCGCACTCCCTTTTTAGCACATGTTGTCTACAACATAAACTTGCATGTTACACCATTGTAGGCTTATCCTCTCATCATTGCACTTACTTCTATGCTTAATTTAGGATAACCCATATCTAGTGGATATGTGCCTGGTTGAATGACTTATCATGTAGCTAATTCCTAGGCATTCTAGATGCATCTCAAAGGCCTTTATATACAGGCACTCCTAGTGTACTTTCATTAATATGGAATTGAATACTATATAGTTATTCTGGTCATACTCTAGTCTATTTTGTGTTATGTCTTGGGTGAATTCTTTCCTAAAGAAAATTCTTACAAATTTTGTATTCAGCTATGAAGAATAACATAGAAATATTTGGCAATAAATGTTAAAGAAAATAATTAATTTATTAATTATTTATTCTTTTTACTTAAGCTTACTTGGGTAAATGCATTTATTTATTAGTTGTAGTCTAGGAGTTAGTTATAAGTTGTTGACAATATGAGAGTTTGTTCTCTCTTAATTCATACTTAACCTCTCACATTGTTTGAGGACTTTTCACCTAATGTGGATGTATACTTAGTTGTCACACTTATCTCCTAGCATCTTCTAGCTTGTTCTAGAAGATTCTTGGAGCTCTTTATATTCAAGCTCCCTCATTGTATTTTCAATATAACATAACATAATCACATTCTATTGTAAATACATTTTCTCTTATGTTTGCATATGTGGTCTCTCATGTCCGTTTAAGGTTTTTCCCTTGCTCCATGCTCTTCCTCTCCTTGACTTCTCTTTGACAGGTTTTCGCATGCAGGTGATCTTGGGCATCTTTGGAGTTGACTTTCATCAACTCCAACATGGTATCAGAGCCTTCCTGCTGCAACTTCATTGAAAGATTTTTGAAGATGTGATTTGGAGTCACAAACCCTAGTTTGTTTGTGCATTTTTTCTTCAAATTGGGGGATCAGCAATTTTTCAGAGCACTTTCAGCCCAAACGGACACTGCCATTAGATCCGGAAGGCCATTTGTAGTCAAAATTCATATAAAGCTTGTCAATTTTGGAGATAGAGCTCCAGGAGGCAAAAAAAAAAATTTTGTAGGGCTTCCATACGGATCGTACGGATGATTTTTGGTGAAAAAATTTTTAAAAACTTATTCTTCGGCCCCTCCACCGATGGCAAATGCCAGATAGTGCCACTCCACCAGTAGCTCAGCCTCCCTTCCTCTATTTCTGCCACCCGTCTGCATCAGCATCCACGTGGACTTCCTGCATAGTCAAACTATCAACGTCAATACCCACATCACTGTTTCGTGCACAGTCAATAGCAACCCAGTCGGACTTTTTGCACAGTCTGCAGCCACATAGCACTTGACATGTGGCAGGTCTGCCACGTGGCACATTGCCATGTGGCATGACCACATGGCTTCTTTTTTTGTAGTGACGACCTCCAAGACATCAATTTTAATGTCGTGACTTACTGACATCAGCATGACATCATCAGCATCATCAGACCTTGCATGCACTTCACCTAATTTTTTTTTGGAGCTACTTGTGGTTTTTTTGCTATAACTTGAGCATAGAGAGGTATTTTTCCAATCCGAAAGAAGTTTCAAAAAGCTAGTTCTAAGATGGAGACATTGGTGTAGGTATTTTTAGGTTTTGATGCATTTTCGTTGCTTTTTTTTTTTCAAAGTCCAAAGTTCTATTTTTGACTCCGGCAAGCATATCTTTTGCGTCCCATGCCCTTTTTTTGAAAAAATTATATTTTTGGAAAGTTGGTTCTATCACCTTTTAAAAAATGTGGTCCTTTTTCTTAGATTTTAGCCCATGCTCTTTCTATCATAGTTTTCGCATTTTTTCTATATGGTGGATATCTTGAGTATTTTAGACCCAACGATCATTTTCCTGGCATGGTTTCCTTTGTTTTTGGTTGTACTATGTTTTATTATAGCTTGCTTTTAGTTTTGATCATTGTAGATATCATTTTGAAGTACTTTTATGTAATTCATTGAGATAAAGTACCACTTTTACATTCTGGGGGTCATGAACATTGTTCTAAGTCAGTTGTACATGCACTATTTTCATAAAGCACCATCGGGGGGATGGTTGTTTGCTATTTTAGGCATTCTCCCTTTGTCAAGTGAGTGTCCCTTCCATGACATTAGCCCATGCAAAGTGAGTTTGACTCTGTCTTTATAGGTGTTTGTACCTCTTCCTCTCTCATTGTTCTTGGTTCATGTGCAGGAGACTTTGGCCCACCTTCTCAGTTGTCTATCATAACACCCCATCTACATTAAGGGGTGGTTATGATATTGTTCTAATGCATCCATAGTTCAATGGTTTGATAGTGTGAACTATGTATTCAGTGGTTGATCCTATGTACAAGGCGATTGCAGTGGTTGGCTACCTATGCACTTCGGTGAGATGGATCATCTATCATATAGACACGCTCAATTTGTGCCTTCTTCTTCCATGGAGGTTCTTCAAATTATAAGTTTGGTAGATTTGTGGCTTCTTCATGCTTCAGTGATGCTTCTTCATGATTACTCCTTGTTCCTGTTTTAGGGGACATTTCCCTAGTTGGAGGCTTCTTCAATTCTTCACTAGGTTCTTCCTTTTTTTTGAGGAAAGGTTTTTCCCACATGGTTTTCTCTCTTTCCCTATTTTATAGAGGTTGCATTTTGTTGCATTGTACATGGGTACCTAATATGGCCTCATTGCCAGGACCCATTTTGCATTCATCTTAGTTTTGTAAGCTTAAGGCATTTCTCTAAGTTGCACTTAAGGGGGGGTGTTAGACTAAATAATTAATTTATTAATTATTTATTCTATTTACTTAAGCTTACTTAAGTAAATGCAGTTATTTATTAGTTGTAGTCTAGGAGTTAGTTACAAGTTGTTGACAATATAGGAGTTTTTTCTATCCTAAGTCATACTTATCCTCTCACATTGTTCGAGGACTTTCCACCTAATGTGGATGTATGCTTAGTTGTCACACTTATCTCCTAGCATCTTCTAGCTTGTTCTAGAAGATTCTTGGAGCTCTTTATATTCAGGCTCCCTCATTGTATTTTCAATATAACATAACATAATCACATTCTATTGTAAATAAATTTTCTCTTGTGTTTGCAGATGTGGTCTCTCATGTCCATTTAGGGTTTTTTCCTTGCTCCATGCTCTTCCTCTCCTTGGCTTCTCTTTGACAAGTTTTCACATGCAGGTGATCTTGGGCATCTTTGGAGTTGGCTTTCATCAACTCCAACATGGTATCAGAGCCTTTCTACTGCAGCTTTGTTGAAAGATTTTTGAAGCTATGATTTGGAGTCATAAATCTTAGTTTATTTGTGCATTTTTTCTTCAAATCGAGGGATCAACAATTTTTTAGAGCACTTTTAGCTCAAACAGACACTACCATTAGATCTGAAAGGCTGTTTGCAATCAGGATTCATATAAAGCTTGTCAATTTTGGAGATAGAGCTCCAAGAGGCAAAAAAAAATTTGTTGCAGGGCTTCCGTACGAACCGTACGGATGATTTTTGGTGAAAATTTTTTTTTAACTTATTTTTCGGCCCCTCCACCAATGGCAAATGCCAGTTAGCACTACTTTGTCGGTAGCTTAGCCTCCCTTCCTCCTTTTCTACCACCCGTCTACATCAGCATCCACGTGGACTTCTTGCACAGTCAAACTATCAACATCAGCACCCACATCACTATTTCGTGCACAATCAGTAGCAACCCAGTCAAACTTTTTGCATAGTCTACAGCCACATAGCGCTTGACATGTGGCAGGTTTGCCACATGGTACATTGCCATGTGGCACTACCACATGGCTTCTTTTTTTGCTGCAACGGCCTCCAAGATGTCAATTTTAAACGCTTGACTTGTTGACATCAGCATGACATCTTCAGCATCATCAGACCTTGCATGCACTTCTCTTGATTCTATTTTGGAGCTACTTGTAATTTTTTGGCCATAACTTGAGCATACAGAGGTATTTTTTCCATCTGAAAGAAGCTTCGAAAAGCTAGTTCTAAGATGGAGACATTGGTGTAGGTATTTTTAGGTTTTGATGCCTTTTTGTTCCCTTTTTTGTAGTCAAAGTCCAAAGTTCTATTTTTGACTCCAGCAAGCATATCTTTTGCATCCCATGCCCATTTTTTGAAAAATTTATATTTTTGGAAAGCTAGTTTTATCACCTTTTCAAAAATATGGTCCTTTTTCTTAGATTTTGGCCCATGCTCTTTCTATCATAGTTTTGGAATTTTTGCTATATGGTGGATATCTTGAGTATTTTAGGCCCGAGGATCATTTTCCTAGCATGGTTTCCTTTGTTTTTGGCTGTACTATGTTTTGTTGCAGCTTGTTTTTAGTTTTTATTATTGTAGCTATCATTTTGAAGCACTTTTATGTATCACACTAAGATAAAATGCCACTTTTGCATTCCAGGGGTCATGAATGTTGTTCTGAGTTAGTTGTACATGCACTATTTTCATAAAGCACCATGGGAGGATGGTTGTTTGCTATTTTAGGCATTCTCCCTTTGTTAAGTGTGTGTCCCTTCCATGAAATTAGCCCATGCAGAGTTAGTTTGACCGTGTCTTTATAGGTTTCTATACCTCTTCCTCTCTCATCATTCTTAGTTTGTCTGGAAGAGACTTTGGCCCACCTTCTCAGTTGCCTGTCATAACACCCCATTTGCATTAAGGGGGGGTTATGATGTTATTTTAATGCATCCATGGTTCAATGGTTTGATAGTGTGAACTATGTATTCAGTGGTTGATCCTATGTACAAGGCTATTACAGTGGTTGGCTACCTATGCACTTTGGTGAGATGGATCATCTACCATATAGACATGCTCAATTTGTGCCTTCTTCTTCAATAGAGGTTCTTTAGATTAGTAGTTTGGAAGATTTGTGGCTTCTTCATACTTTAGTGGTGCTTCTTCATGATCATTCCTTGTTCCTATTTTAGGGGACATTTCCCTAGTTTGAGGCTTCCTCAGTTCTTCACTAGGTTCTTACCTCTTTTTGGGGGAGGGTTTTTCCCATGTGGTTTTCTCTCTTTCCCCATTTTATAGAGGTTGCATTTTGTTGCATTGTACATGGGTACCTAACATGGCCTCATTGTCGGGACCCATTCTGCATTCATCTTAGTTTTGTGAGCTTAAGGCATTTCCCTAAGTTGCACTTAAGGGGGGTTGTTAGAGTAAATAATTAATTTATTAATTATTTATTCTATTTAATTAACATTACTTAGGTAAATGCAGTTATTTATTAATTGTAGTCTAGGAGTTAGTTATAAGTTGTTGACAATATGGGAGTTTGTTCTCTCCTAAGTCATACTTATCCTCTCACATTGTTCGAGGACTTTCCACCTAATGTGGATGTATGCTTAGTTGTCACACTTATCTCCTAGCATATTTTAGCTTGTTCTAGAAGATTCTTGGAGCTCTTTATATTTAGGCTCTCTCATTGTATTTTCAATATAACACAACATAATCACATTCTATTTTAAATACATTTTCTCTTGTGTTTGCATATGTGGTCTCTCATGTCTGTTTAGGGTTTTTCCCCCTCTCCATGCTCTTCCTCTCCTTGGCTTCTCTTTGACAGTTTTTCGCATGCAGGTGATCTTGGGCATGTTGGGAGTTGACTTTCATCAACTCCAACAATAAATATTTATTTATTTCTAACACCTTTACTTATTGGTCTAATACCTCACTCATTTTAAACTATATTGAAGATCCTAACTATCTACTATTAGTGAAAAAAGTTAAGATATCTATTTTTACTATGAAACCCTAGGTAAGAAAGGGTTTTAAAATTATCTACACTAAAATGAGGATAACTATTGTGAAACTTAATGAAATATCTTCCAAATAGTTCTAATAGGAAGCTAACACACTAGTCTACACAATCATATCTATTTGATCACTAATTGAATCCTACAATATTATAATTTAAACAAGAATCACATAGTTGATAGGAAAATAAAGTGTCTTATAATTTTCTGCATTCAAAATCTCCATAACACCCACATCTTGACCGTATGAAAATTATATAAAATTATATCAACTTCCTCCAACCATAATGTAAACCAATAAAAATTTTTGGATGTGAGTTTTATGTTATGTGCAAAAGTTGCATAATTGTTGCTAATGTTATCATGAAGAATTTTGACTACTTTTTCCATTTCTTAATAACATTTCTCAATTTGTGTCATGTGTCAACATAATTACATCACAAATTAGTTAAGCATATCCCAAATCACATTAAATACCTATTCTAGACTCTCGTAGACTCCTATTGACCCTTTGACCAAAGTTGTCCAAAGTTGATCAAGTTGATATATACATGCCTAATAAGGTCAATGGCCTTACAATTAGGTCCAAAAACTACCAAAATTGTGTCAATTGATGCTTGGGATCTTATTAAATCCAATAAACTCATTACAAACCATGAGCCTTCAAGTTTCTTTAATTGGCTATGAGGTGTCTCTAAATGATAATTCTTAGGTGGATCTCTAGTCCCTCTTAAGGTGAGATTTTTGAAGTTTCTTCCATGCTTTATGGTGTCATTATAAACAATCCAAACTACTTATGCTTTAGGTAATCCCCTTTACTTAATATAAAATTACCTATATGTGTTCTTCCTATACAAATTCAAAAAAATTATGATCAAAGTTCTTTTAATCTTCATAGTTTTTCTTGTGGGGGTTTCCTCAACCATTCAACATCATCTTATTTTTGTATACCTATCTTAGAACCTAAAACATCATCACAATTATAGGGAATGTGATTTGAAACATTAAAGATAGATGATATAACTATGTTAGGAGGCAACCCAATTTCATAAGCATTAAGACTTGTGAACTATTCTACATGAATCAATATTTTTCATCATTAGTTTTGTATGGTTCCCCTTTGGTAGCCTTTATCTCTTTAAGTGTACCCATACCAAATCCCCAACTTGAAATGGAAACATCTCTCATCTTTATATATTCTTGCTCCATGTATTTGGCTATAATTTTATGGAGGGTAGCCTTAACTTGGTCATGGATGCCCTTATTAAATTTCACATTGGGAATTGGTTTTTCCATGATTTAGTAACTCAGTGAGATCCAAGATTCCTCTATGATTCATTCTATACAAAATCTAAAATAGGCTCTTACTTGTCCTTTTCTTGACTGAATTGCTATAGGCATATAGTGTTAGAAATACAGTATGGAAGTAAACTCTAAGAGGGGGTGGAGGGGGCATTAATCATCACTTAAAACTTTTAACCTCCAAAACATTCACCACACATTCATCTCACAATCTATGCATATAAACTAAAATACCAAATTAAGTATATACATCCATAGCATGAAATTAAAATATTCAACACATGTATGACACAAGATATTTGGTTAGCCAGAAACCCTCCAAAGAGAAAGATAACTAGGGTGGGGATGAGACCCATAAATTTTCAGTAGCATTGTAAAAAAGTGTATCAAATTAAGGTTACAATGTTTTGATCACTGTTGTGGTTTCACAATCGAAACCCCATTTTTCCTAGAAATAGGGACACCCTACTTTATTTTTTAGCTTTCTAGATCCCTAGTCTAAGGTCTAAGTCTTTTCTAGGGTTTTTTGCCTAGTTTTTTAGTCAGATTGAGGTCCTGGTGTAAAAACTTAGATCTCAAAAAATTAAAAATCTGAGGGCACAAGTCTTTTATTTACAAAAAAGGGGCACACCAGCACACCTCATCAAGTGTGCTAGTGCATCAAAGAAAATGTACAAGGGCATCACCCTTGATGATGCATAGCGACATAGCTACACAACACCAAGGGGAGACTAGGTTCATTCCCTCACCTTCTTTTTTCTTCCACAAAACACTTAAGTGCAAAGCCACACCTCTTGAGGTGCACCTTCCCACTTCACTTCTCCTACGCAAACAAAAATAACACATTAAGAACACCTAAAAGGGTGTGCAATAGTGCACCTACCTAGGTGCATTGATGCGCACCTTTTTGTTTCAATAAAAACTCTTAAAAATAAATTTCTAAAGGCTTACTCCTAAATAGAGGTGTGCAACTACACATCTCATTTTGTACATAACAACACCCAAGTGATTATAAGGGTGGACATTAGTGCACCCCATGAGGTGTGTTATTGGGCACCCTATGTATTGAAACTTTTTAGAGGATAATGTGCACCAGGTGCACCTCTACCTCAGAGGTGTGCCAGGTGCACTCTTTTTTGCTTATCATAGGCTAAAATGAGGTTTTTGCATGTTTTGCAATTTTTTGTGCTCTCAATTTTTTTTTCATAATTAGGCTTTGTTTAAGGTTTGATTTTCATCTCTTTGGACTAATGTTTGCTTCTTTGTGCATATAAAAAGGGCATCCTTAACATGTCAGGATCATAACTTTTGACTTAGAGCTCAAAAATCAAAACCATTTACATTGTCAGAAAGAAGAACTAAAAATATAATTTCATTCCCTAAAACAATGAGACTTAAACTACCCATTTTTAGGGACCAACAAAGGTTTCAACTTGAAATTTGGTGAAGAAGACCTCCAAATAAGCTAGTTAATAAAAAATGCCCAGAAAATCTTGTAAAAAAGCTTCAAACAATTGATCATTTTGGATAATTTGGATCACCTAGTCTCTAACCAAAAAGGATAGGGTAGTTGGAGAGAAGAAAAGGATCAAAGATACAAAGGTTGGACATATAAACTAGAATAGGTTACTTTTCTTATGCAACTATTAATGAAAAGATTCAACATAGGTGCCTTGGAATTTCAGATGGAAGAAGCTAGAGTTCAAATGTATTAAAGTTGTTTGTCTATAAAGAGAGTATAAATCATCAAAGGAATCAAAGTAAGTGCACAAAAGTGATCTAAAACCCTATTTAAGCAAAACCCAAAAACCATTTTCAAAATTGGGAACTTTGATTTTTTGGTGAATTTAACACCGTCCACAAATCTCTTCTGAGATGCACTAGTGTGCTAGTGTGCGGGGTGTTATTTTTTAGTAGTGTTCTCAAATATTTTTGAAGAATTCAAAGGTACACTGATAGTTAACTACTAGTTCTAAAATTAGAGCTTTCTTTCCATGCATCAAAAATACATTCTGATAGCAATTTAACTCTGACAAACACCTAGTGAAGATGTTAACTACTAGTTCAAAAATTAGAGCTTTCTTTCCATGCATCAAAAATACATTCTGATAGCAATTTAACTCTGACAAACACCTAGTGAAGATGGAGCTTTTATTTTTAGCACCTTTAGACACCCCTACATCAATTGATGTCTCTCTCTTTCTTTTTTTCTTTTTTTTTCTTTGTTTGAAAACATATAAAGGCTCATGCATCCAATTAATGATATAAATATGGATGGAGTCTTAATTTAACCACCAGTTAGAGAGTCAATTTATACATAAATAGATTTTTTTTATTAGTTTAGAAGCATATATTTGCATAAATATATATCTCACTCTGAACACAAATTGAGGAGAAGATTTCCTATAAATTTAGGAATGTAACTTGTATTATAGGTCACCACCATTATTTTGCAATAATATATTCTTTTGGTGCTCACATTTGGTGTGCAGTAATTTTTTCCTAAATGTGTTATATTTTGTGGATGTATGTTTATAGAATGTAATTGAGAAAAAGTTTATTGCTTTATTTCTAGTTGTGTAATCTTTTAATTCTAGTGTTTGCTATGGGTCGACAAATTTTGTTGACATACTTAGTTTGAGAAGAGATCATTATATTGTTCCAGCATAGCTTTTTTTTTTGCATGAGCACACTTTTGTGGCCTTGTGATTTGATGAAAATTGAAATTTCTTATGGTTACTAAATTCTCATCAATGATTGCATTAGTGGATTTAAGGAAGTGTCGCTCCCATTTTCATTGGTTACCCATCGATCTTTTTGAAAGCTTAACTCACAAACATGTTGTTTCGATAGTTTATGTCCATTGGGATTTTACTTTCAAGTTATTTTCTTAAACTTCATGTTACCCTATCTTTGTTACTTTCTTTACTAACCCCTTGGTTAAATTAGGAATACATATAGTTACATTGTTAGATTGTATTCTTAAAAATAGGAAATACCAAAAAACATATCTCTTCTGTGGTTAATTTTGAAACAACAAGCAGGTTGGTCATTTTATTTGAAATTTATTCTAACCAATAAAGGCTTCTTTGTAAACATTCACATCTATCTTCAACTAAGTGGATTCTATTAGGTCACAAGATAACCCAAAACCTTGGAGTTGATCCTCATATTATCTTTTCAAGAAAGGAGTTTGGAAGGATTTCTACCATTAAGCATCATGCAAAATGATAGCTCAACAATCATGAAACATTATCTACCCTATAAAAGGTTTGCCCTATTAAAGGCTTACAAGATTGTTAGATCTTACCCTATCAAAAGATTTCAACACCCAATTAAAAGTGTGCCTAGTAAAAAGACTTTAACTTACAATGAAGTAGGTTCCATGTCAAAGCATTTACAATAGCTTGTCAAGACTACTTTGTTAAGAGATTTAATAGATTCACCTGTTAGAATGTCTTAGAAATAATCCTTTAGTTAGCACTCTATTTCTTGATGTTAGATCACCTCTTTCCTGATGTATCCTCGATCCTTTCTGATCAGATGTATCTCTGTTGTCTTCTAATTCCTTCCTCTATTCTCCTCTAACTGATTCTACAATCTATCTCAAATCACAAGTCCTTAGTCACTATGAATTATTTGTTTTCATATAAAAAATTCTCTCCTTTCTACTTACAACATTCATAAAAAATTTAGGGTTTGTCATCCTTAAGAAGACCTACGTGACTTAGGGTTCTAATTATGAATAAATGATAGTGATTCACCCATATTGCTACTTAATCCTTTCCTTTTTCTAATTAGATGGATGTAATCCATAGGGATTCACAATTAAGATTTTTCCTTATCATCTAAGATCATAAAATAATCCTTAAGTTAGCCAAAAATTGGTTTACATACAAGTTTGTGCCATTACAAACAACTATGTCAAAACTATATAACTTGGCACTTGAAGTTCTTGATTCTTGGCATCAACTACAACTTCAATGTTGTAACTTGGCCTCTGAATGACTTGGCATCCATTGATTACTTTGCATCTAAATAACTTGGCACATACTATATTCTTGGCACTTAAGTGACTTGACACTTACCATTTACTTGGCACATACTAAATATCTTTCACTCGACATATACTATCTAACAACTTATGCTTGCTATGTATTACTTGTTCGGCATGAACTAAGTAAATGACTTAAGTATATTGTCACTCATATGTCAAAACCAATCTAAGATTAATAATCTTCCCCTTTAACATGAGTGGCAAAAATACTTGGTCATGCATGAATAACTTTGACCTTTAAGAATAACTCAGATAATATCCATTTACATACAAAATTTCAAAACTTGAAAATTTTGGAAAAACTTATGACTCATCAGTCATTCCTCAAAATTCAATAACTTCCCTTGAGTTGATTGTGTTGTTCTATATGTGAACAAAAATCACTCATCCTTCTAAGTAGATTTGCACAAGATGGTTTGTGTACTTTATTTCTATCATCGACTCCTCTTTTCTCAAAAAATACTAGCTCCTACAAAAAATATTATCTCCCCATACTTATTTCTCCCCATTTTTGACACTAATGTCAAAGGGCTATACACTTATAATGTGTTTTCCCAAAAAAAAATTATGGACGTCAAGCATAATTTTCAAAGTAGCATCCCAATTGTCACAAGCTACCTCCAATGATTTGATTTGGATGGCTAGCTTAGAAGCAAGATGTAAGAAGCCTTCATGAGTAGAGAGATCCAAATCTTTCTTAATGAGTGTTTTAGAATAGGCTAGTTCCTTCTGCAATATTTTCATATGTGGAGTCAAGATAGACTAGATGTTGATCAGTTTAGCCTTAATGTTTGCCTCATATGTATGTAGCACCTCTAACTAACTCTAGGAGTTCAAGAGATTCCTAAAATGTTTATCACTTTGGGCTAGAGATCTTGGTAGAGTTATACTAGAGGACTTCATATGACACTCCAAACTCATTGTGTGGCTCCTAATTTCCTATGTGAAGAGTGTTGGATTGCACAATTTGTTGTATAATGAGAAAATATTCTCTAATACCTTCTTCAAATTGTTAATTTTTCTTGCTAACTCAACATGTCATAGTGCAATAGCACTTGATATCTTTTCATTAACTTTATTTTGAAATTTTCTTTCAAACCATTCAAGTAATTTCACATTTCAATCCATTTCAATGTCATTAACCTTCTCAACTAAGATGGTTAGCTACTCTATGATACGCTTGGTTTCTTCAAGTGGTGGTAGGTCAAATGCATCAAGAAAAATTTCTTGCATATGTAGTAGAGCTTCCATCTACCTATGCTCCCTTCTAAGTAGTTCTTGTTCCTTTTTCCTTGCAAGATCATCCTATAGTATGGCCATATGTTCAATAGTGATGGTTTCAAGATTAGACTTTGGTAACTCAATCACTTTGTCCAAGTTCACATCCCCAAATGATGTAACTTCAGCTATCCTAGATGTGCTTGGACCTAGCCTAGATGACTATAAAGGTATAGCTTCTATACTCAGCATATGAAGAGCTTGACTTGGAGGAGTAGCAGTTTGTAGCACAATCACTAGTTTTTTTATTGCAAGTTGCTCCCCAAGTTTTATGCTCAAATATAGCCATATAGTCCTATCATGTGCTTTCTCTACATTCTTAGTTTCACCTTGATCTTGTGTTGTAGGTGCAAGAGTAGCATCCTATCCTATTTGTACTTGTGTTCCTTCATCCTCTTATATTTCATCTTTATGCTCTCCAAATGTCTCACCCTTTTCATTTTATTTTTCCTTTTCATTGTCTAAGAATGGAGCATTTTGTACCAATGTACTAATAGTAGATGTTGTTGTCTCCTTCCTTTGATATACCACAATAGGTAATATAGTTTGTGCCATGGTGGATTTATAAGGGGTTGTAGATATATTTTGTGTCTAAATTTCCTCCCATACAAATGCCTTGTGTGCCTTCTTAATCTCATCAACAGTTATTAGTATAAGATTTTCTCAAAGTTTGGCCTAGTTAGAGGATTCTACCAATATCTTCTTCAAGTCTTCCTCTATAAGGAGAGTGATGCTATGAATAATATTATCATAAACATCCTTATCTTTTTAGTATCAATGTATCTATTCAACTCATGTTAAGGATTGGGTGGTTTTCTAGTACAACATCCTCGATATTATTCTGCAATATGATGAATGCCCTTTATATAGGTGCAATTTCCTAGTGTGCTTCTTTACTTTCTTTTCCATTATTTCCCTATCCAATTCTGGCATCACTTGTGCAAGTGTAGTCTCTTTGATTTTCCTTTCTATATTGAGACTATATTGCCACTTTTTCTCAACTCTTTCACATAGATCTTTTGGCAATGATTTTGCAATCTCAATTGAAGTTTTTTTGAATGTTTCCATCATGACATATACTGACTCCTCTACATGATTCATCTCAATATTTCCAATTTTTTAAAACTCAATGTGTGTGAGACTAGATAAATTAGCATTGTTCCTTTTTTTCTCACATATACTATCTAAATCTGAGGAAGGATGGTGACACAAAGAGGGAAAAGAATAACTAGGATAAATGCATACCCAGGAATCCAAACCAACCTTGTAGAGTAAACACAATGGATGAAAACACACAAAGAGAAAAGCACCACTGTGAGAGAGAGAGAGAGAGAGAGAGAGAGAGAGAGAGAGAGAGAGAGAGAGAGAGAGAGAGAGAGAGAGAGAGAGAGAGAGAGAGAGAGAGAGAGAGAGAGAGAGAGAGAGAGAGAGAACAAGATACTTTTATTAATTCATCAAATGGTAAAAATGCATGCCTAGCTATAAGACCTTCTGGATTACAACTAGATACAATATACATTCAAGATCTAAGTTCTAGCTTAAAATTTTCACTTTTCAGTTCTACTCCCAATCAATCTACCCATAATCTCTCTCACTCTAAGCCTAAACACTCTATTCATAATTGCCAAAATGGCTTATAGAACATTCTAGAACATTACATAATAGAAAGGCCAACCCAACAACTATATAGACACATCCCCAAAAAAGATCTTATCATAAATGTCATGATCAAAATAAATCTCATAAGCTAGCTCACACCAAAAATGTAGAAAACACATCCAAAATATTGATGCTCAGCATCAATAGGAAAACTTGGCACATGAAGGATCACTTAGTACATCAAGAATAGTGTAGCACATATTATGGAACTTGGCACATACTATAGAGTGAAGTGGGATAACATATGAACCTAGGTGTTAACATGACATGGGAAAACCTTAGCTTGGTTTAAACAAAAAAATTACTAGCACTCAACAATTGTTACAACTTGGCAATGACTATAACTCGGCAACAACTAGCAAAAAGAACATAAATGAGCAAGATAAGACGTCAACCTAGGATGCTCCTGCATCAAACAACTAGGATAGAAGGAAATGATTCTCCTAAATCATGCAAGTGTCACAACCCACTAGTACATTAGGCCCCCATTTTCAACCAAAGTTTTTGGCCAAAGGCCTATTTGGGTTGTTAAATTCATTTTTTTTTAAAATGGTCCTGACATCGTCAAAATTTTGACCATGGTTGAGTTGATAGTCAAAATTTCAACCTTTTGAACATATGATGTGATCATAAAAAAGGGTACAACAGTGTTCATTATGATTTTGCGCATGTGACTGCAGCAGACAGGAGTTTGGAGTAGGGTCAACAGGAGAGGAGAGGTTTTCAGTTATACTTCTTTTGTTGGCAAAAGAGAGAAGCAGAAGCAAAGGCAGAAAAAGATAAAAGGAGGAGAATTCTATTTTCACATTTAAAATTTGATTTAGGTACATTCATGTGGGTTGCTCAATTTCTTAATATGCCTTAATGTTTCTTCTAGTGCTCTATTCTATGGTCTTGAGGTGCGTTGGAATTGCTGAAACAACTAATTAGTATTACAACTACATCTATTTATTTCTTTTTTCTATTTTTTTTTAAGTCTTGGTGGAGTCATCTTTGAGTTAGGATGGATATCTCCATGCTCAAAATGATAGTCATGTCTTGATGTTGGGTGAGATTTAGATCATAAACTTAGGTTTACGAGGACTTGCGCCAGTTAACTTTACTGGATTATATTTGTTGTATCGTGTTTTTGAATTCAATTGAATACAATATATTTGTTTAATGTTTGAGATCACATGATTATCTATAGTCAGGATGAGAGAGCTATAATTTATCCATTTTCTTGTTTATAGCTCTCTCATTCTGAGGATGGATCATGGAGTGTGGTGTAAACTATTATGCACATAAAATCTTTAGAAGAATGACATAGTTATTAGTTATCATTATTTATGGACTATGGAAACCTAATATCTTTGATGGATTATACTTTTCTAAAGCTATCATAAGTAATGGGTCTGGGCCGTGCCTTGGGCAGATTTTGGTGAAAGAAATACCTATATATCCTGGGCTCTTAGCTAAAGAGGTTCTCTAAAACTTCAACAAAAAAAAAGACTGTTAGACTTTCACCTAGCCTACTCTATTTCTATATGCTATATGCTCTATTAAATTTACCTAGAGCCTATGCCTGGCTTGCTCAGTTGGAGTAAGCGACACAAAAAATTGGTTGTGTTAATGAGGTGGTAAAATGTCTTTGGAAGATTTGAACAAAAATTTTTACTCTTAGGGCCCTCAGTGAATATGTAACTTACCTTCTGAGCTAGGTTAAATATACTCTAGACCTTCATTTGACTTTCTCTATTTTTTTATTCTATATATCATGTTAAATTTACCCAGAGTTTGTGCCTCTCTTGGTCGGTTGGAGTAAAGTGCGAGGAGTTTTGAAAGTATTAATGAGTGTGCAAAATGTCTTTTCAAGATATCAACAGGGATTTGAACTATGAGAGACTTGAATGAATATGCAACATAGCTTTTGAGATCTCCACTATAAAGGCCAGCAGATTTTACAAATAATGAGTTATTGTACTCTATTTCTTTTGAGATCTTCACTATAAAAGCCTTCAACATACAGTTGTTTTCATGGGACTTTGCGCCCAAGTTTTATTGTTAGTTCTTTATTTATTTAAACTTGGTTGCTCTAAATTCACAAAGATTTGGGTGCCATTGTCAGTACAGGGGGGTAAAATGATTAGCTCTTCTAAAAAATTCCCATGTTAACTAAATCTTTCTTGGTTGTTTTTATCTGTAATTTAGGAATTGTTCACTTTCTTTTCTGACACTTCTTTTGGAAATGATTCAATTGGCTCTTGTTTTCTAATCATAAGGGTTGTTGGGTGTTCGATGGTACAAGTGTTATTGATTCTTGTCAAGAAATAGTTGAATTAGCTCAGGGTAAGTGTTTTGAACCAGTTTGTTGGGCCAAATCTTTGTAGTTTGGTCATAATGGGCACCAACTTGAACAATGATTTGATGTTCCTCATTTTGCAGTTTCTGAATGAGAATAGGCTCAATGAAATGACTCGCAAGTAAGTGTTATTTCTAGTAATTTTGGACATGGTATTTTTTTAGCATGATAATGCAATTGAATAGCTCAATTCTCTTTTTGTCTTCTTTTGATGTTTAAAATAATGTGATTTTGCATTTGCTTAGGTTGGAACAAGAGTCTTGTTGCTACTTTAACATGGAATATTTTGAATCCCAAGTTCTGACTAGAGAATGGGATCAAGCTGACAATTTCCTCTCTAGTTTTACAATAGTTGAAGAGAATTCCCACTCTACAAAAAAATTTCTATGAGATCAGGAAAAAAAAATATTTAGAAGCATTGGACCTATAAGCAGTATTCTCTATTAAAATTTTAAATGTATTAGTGCTTGTTGGATGTGTTGTGAAATGCATTTCCTGCATGGACACTAGACACCTTATTTTAGCAACCTCTAATGATTAAGAATTCATATTTTTCAGGCTTCTTTTGTCATGAAAATTGGGCTTTGTGTTATCTTTCATCTTTCTATTTGTAAAAGGTGATTTTGAGTTTGTAGTTTAAATTTAATGCTAATTGATGATTCTTTTCAATGCCCACATCTTAGCTACTAAGATTAAGTGCTAGCTATGTATTCTAAAGATATCCATGGTTCGTATTGGAGAATGTTTGTGGGTTTTGTTTTTTTATTTTCTAGTCATTAAATATTTGTGAATTTTGTAGACAATTATTTCAAGATTATGGGTTTCTAGTTTTGACTACTTTAAAAAACCTTTCTTTGAGATCAGGAAATGTAAATATTTAGAAGCACTAGACATGTAAGAAACATTCTCTATTAGAGTTTGAGCATAGGTTCAATGTAAGACTAATTGATGATTTTGTTCAATACTTCTATTTTTGTCATTGGGATAATGCTAGTTTCTTATTCCCAAACTCTTCATTGTTCATATTTCAGATGTTTGCAAATTTTGTTTGCTCATTTAAAATTTTCTAGTCTTTTCATATTTTGTGATATTGTAGACAATTATATGAAGGTTATGGGTTTTAGGTTGTAATTTCTTCAGCTATATTTTTATTATACAGCACAGAGTTTTTTAGGTCAAATTTTTTGATTAATTTTACATTTTTTCTAGGAAAGAATATGCAAGAGCTATGGAAATACTTAGAAAGGATCTCAAAGTATTTGAACATTTTAATAGTGGCATTTACAAAGAGCTTACAAATTTAGTACCTCTAGGAAACCTCAGGTAGTGCTTTGTTTTATAACTTTTTCAAGTTGTCCCACTTTCTGTTTTCTGTGTTGGTTCTAATTTTAAAGCATAATTTGGCTCAATGTAGGGAAAATGAGCAGATTTCAAATTATGGGGATACAATATCTCAACAGCAACTAGTTTTTCTAGACCTACATATGTTTATAAAAGGCAACCCTCAAATTTGCAATAAGCTAAAATTTCCACACATCAACACTTCTAGGTTAAGGATCCTCATAAATCAAAGGTCATACTTCTCTCCTTACATTTCCACTGTTTCCAAACTCGGTTAAAGAAAAAATATTACTTTTTGATAGTTGTAAGAGTCACATTGTAGAGTTGCTAGAAATATATTGCACTCACTGAAAATAGTATCTTCAAATGAGAGATGTTTGATTTACTTAAGGAACAAGTTAGTAATAATTAAGAATTAATCTAACACCAATTACCTCATTCAAGAGATGAATCATGATAAAGCTCAAGTAATGTGATTAGAATTTTATTAAATGGAGCCAATTTCATGTTTGCTAATCACTTTTTAATTAGCAGTCTGCAAAATGTTTGAAAACAATTCTACCTATTTGGACAGTGCAATTTTTTAATTCGAAAACCCATTAAGGGTCAGATTTTCTACTTCGAGAAGGGATTGTTTCTAATTTTTTTTTAAAAATCTTACAACTGGCTCATAAGTTTTATATGCCTATTTTCCAGTTCTAAATTGGCAGCATCAACATTGGAAACACCCTACTTCTATTCTTGATATCAAAACTTTTTTTTTTGGTCACATATGTGCACCTCCTTGTGGATCTCGAAGCCACAAAATTTAAAAATAATTCTATTGTTAGAGTGATTCACCATCGTATACCTTATTTCCCTAGTCCTTTATATGTTGTAAGTTGTGTTACTGGCCAATATTTGAAAAAAAGTTATACTCACTCCATATCTTAACTGTTAAAGTTATAGGCATTTCTTGATATCATGCCCTCTATCAGTAACATACCTTTCCTTTGATTTATTAAAGTTATTTCCATAGGGAGTTGATCTCTTTGGTAGATGTAGGTTGTCTCTTACAAGATGGATGGAAAATTCTGAGCCTTCCATACTACATCCTCCTGTACCTATGAGCATAGACAATGCTTTCCCACCTCAGAATGGAGGTAAATATTTAATGGGTCTATAAAACCTTAATTAATTAATCAATCAATTTCTTAGTCATTCATGAATGTTTATTATGGGATGTTGGTTTCTTAATTACTTCTCTTTCTTCGTATCTAAATTTCAATAGGATCTCCCTCCTCTGGCAAGGAATAAGCAACCAAACAATGTATATTTTTTGATATGTTTTAGTGTGTGATAACTGCAGTAGGTTTTTAGAATCAAATTAGAGCACCCACTACAAATATTACTAAATCAAATAATCAATTTGTGACTCCTATCATTGTGAGGCTTCTAAGGGCCAATAATATAATGAAGGTGAAGATTTTTTATGCAGATCCCCTGGTTTTGGAGGCTCTTGTAGGCTCTGGTATTTAGGTCATGGTGGGCATTCCAAATGACATGTTGAGGCTTATGGTTGTCTCTTTGGCAGATGCAAACATGTGGGTTCATGATAATGTCACTAGATATGCACTCAGAGGGGGCGTTGATATTAGGTGAAGATTTAAATATTTTCTTTCAATGGATGTTTCTGATTGATTGGTTTTCAAGAACTAGAATTTTTGGTCCTTTTTCAAGTTTTCAAGAATTTTTCATCTTTATGTATCATGTTACAATTAATGTTGAAAGCTAATGATATGGATCCTAGATTTTAAGATAGGGAGGGGAAAAATAGACCATTAGATGTTTAGTATAGATGTTGAACTTTGTATTCAAGTAAATAGGAATGTTGTTGCTCCTTGACCTAGGATCTTTCTTTTTTGGATTCAACACATTGAGAAAGTTACCTATTTTTATGACCCATGTCAAAACATGCCATGTTGATTTGTTTTGTCCTATTTCACCCCCTTCCATAAACTTATATTGGAGCTCATGAGGGTGTTTTGTAGATGAAAGGGAGTGAGTGGTGAAAATTATGCATTAGTCTGCCATTGAATTTGAAATATGGTAAGAAACTTTACAAATCTCTTAAGTTAGTCCCATTACAATAAAGAAAGAGGGTCATTTACAATTTGTTTATAAAGCCATCACTAATTAGTTTCAAGGTCTCATCTCTCCATTATTTTTAAACATATGGTATACTAAACAAGAGCATAAGTGCTAAAATACATATGTCAAAGATGGAGCCGAGGTTGTTTAAGTTTATAGCTTTGTTTACATCTTGATAGGTTTACAAGCTCACTTGATAGCTTATCCAAATTTTGTGAGTTTAAAGTTCAAGAATTGGTTTAGACTCCTCCAAAGCTAATAATTAAGAATCCAAAATAAAAATACTACATTTATCTCTTAGTAAATCTTTAATCACAATGATCAACACTGGCATATTTTAGTGTTGTCTTTTTATGATAAGCTGACATAGATGCCATTGTGACCATATCTCAATGCAAGTATTACAAAGATTGTTCTTACAACTAGAATCATCAGGTAGTAGCTTGCTAATGCCATTTTAAAACAATCAAAATCTACCCACCTTCAATAGATTTTATCACATTCTTCTATATAATTTGAACTTTTGAGATAAGGTTTGCTAATGTATAATTATATAACTCATGATATCATTGTACTATGACTAAACTTTCTTAAAAGGATTATCACTAAGCTATGGGAACATATAGTTGTGTTTTAGTGATGGGAGATTGAAAACCTTTCTTGTGTTTTACACATTCTTAATCGTGCTAGAAATTTGATTTCTATCTCAAAGCTTAATTATTTAAAGGTGCAAGCAATAGTTGATAAGTTTTGTTGTAGGTTAGTAGGAGAGAATTCAGAAGTTGCTAAAGGATCCCATATAGAGATTTTGTATAGGCTGAATGTTGTCATTAATTGCAGCTTTGCCAATGTAGCTGATTTCAAAAATACATTTATATTGTGTCTGTGCCACATTGGAGAAAAATGGTTTTGGATGGGTGGGCTTTACAATCCTACTTTTAAATGCTTGGCAGTATTGCAGACATCCAGACAATGTGTAATCCAAGACACATTGAATAATTTTGATCTGTTCATTAAATACCTAATTGCATAAGTAAACACAATTGTTGGCTATGAGTAGGTGGACTTTTCAATCTTGTTTCTAAATGCTTACTAGCACTATAGATTTTCATACAACACAATGTCTCATGTGCATTGAATAAATTCAATTCTTGTCAAAAGAGGACTTCACAAATCTTCATCTGAATATTCACCTAGCAATAGTGTGTAGTTTAATATGTGATTATTATAATCTTTCTAATGAATGTTTTCCCTTTTAAGTAAATTCAATTACTTGTTATGTGTGAGTGGCCTTTCTACAAGAGAATGGTGTGGGATATATCATATAATCTATTTTTGGTTTAGTTCTTAATAACTAGAAAAATATATTAAGGCTTTTATCCTCTTGTCTTGTGTTGAATCTTTTATGGGAATTTTTAACAATCCACAACATCTACAACCTGCACTAAGAACTCCATTCATCACCATAGCACTTAGTTTGCAATATGAACAAAGTAGGTTGTTTCACCTCAAACTCACTGAAAATAGTTTCAAAATCCAAGTTGTGCTTCTCCTAGGGGATAGGCTCAGCTGTAGATTTTTAATAAATAGGTTGAGATAACAAGAAATTCTCATGGTAAAGAAAATGTTAAATATGCATGGCATGGGGCATCTGATACAAGTATATCATCAATTATACTACATGGCTTTAGCAATAACAGATTAATGAATGGTGGTCTGGCATATGGTGGTTGTGTTTATCTTGCTCCTGAAGATTGCTTCTACCTGAGGTATGAAAGATTATGTTCAAAGATGATGTCTTTGGTGGGGATTTCTTTTAAATGTTTGAATTCCATAATATTCTTTCCTTTAATACGCATATTCTTTATTTAAAAAGGAATGTTTTACTGAACAGTGTTCCATTTTCAGAATTGGACATTAATGGGGAACAGTATGCTATGTTTTGGTGAGTTATTTTTGGGAATGTTGAGGAAGTTTGATGTAGAGCCTTCCAATATCCCCTTAAGGAACCCTATTCAACTCAAGGACTCAGCAATGTCTTGGAATCCACTCAAGGAATTAGAGTTCAACTCAATGATCAACTAGAAGTCTCTAACTTTAGGAAACCAACAAAACACTCCTCTTGAATAGGTTCACTCCCCTAAATCATTTCAACCAACTTATCAACTCACCTTGACTTTGTTTCAACTTCCCTCTCCTTGGGAACACTCCTAATTCACCCCTCATGCAACCAACTCTTGATCTCTATCCTCAAAGATTCCCTTGATCCTTACAATGCTTCAATATCCTTCAAATATCATAATTAAGAAGTTTCAACCTTCTCCAATCCTTAATTTTATCTCAAACCTCAAAACTGCCTTCAATAGGACTATCCTACTAGCCCTACTCAGTGATTAATTTGCACTTTACTCTCAAACTTCCCAAACAACCTAGTAACCTCTTTACCTTTTCAAGTACCCTTTATTGAGTTTTTAAAACCCTATGAATCTCATCCCTTCAACCTATGAGTGATGAACCTTTCTATGACTACTCCTACATGCAACTAGGCCTAATTAGCCTCCATTTACAAAGTAACTCCTTTTTGCTCTCACTCCCAACATCCCAAACCTTGAGACATGCTTAAGGAATCTATTAAATAGTAGGATTCCTAAATTTGTTTGCACATCTATTCATATCTAATCACTCTTTCACCAAACCCTTGTTTTAAGGGTTTCTAACCTAGGGCTCTTAAGAAAAGACCCTTCCTAGACTTTCAAAACCATTCAAATGGTTTTAAAAACTTACAATATTCTCCCTTAAATGTTTCCAATCAGTATTTAGCCAATCTAACCCTCAGTTCCTCTTATCCAACCTATGGTGCTCTCCAAGTGCACCTTCACTGTTTTGTCCACCACTCATAGTTCTACCAGTCTACTCAAAGACCTGTACTCATTTCATAGTAAAATACATGTTAAACACATTGTAATCCTATCCCACAAGTTATAGTAATAAACAGATAGTGGGAGAGGTATTATTCCATTTGCTCACAAACTACTAAGTGACTATCACGTGTTTGTGACAAAGAATGTATTATTTAGCACTGTTACAATAAAACTTTTACAATATATTAAACTCTAATACTAAAGAGACTCTTAAGAAATCATTGATAGCCTCTTATGAACCTTAAATCTTACTAGAAACCAAATTTTCATGCAAAGAAACTTGGAAATGTAACAACAATTATGGACAGCAATTAACAATCACAATGTGACAGTAAAAATAGAGATTTCATTGACATTTTTTTCTTCTAAACTTGCTTTCTCTTTGACCACCATTGTCTCATACATTTCAAAATACATTCTTTTAAAGACCCCTTTCCCTCTAACTATCTTCCAAACCTCTTGGATCAAACCAACTCCCTTCTAATTGTCATAGGATAGTCATCAAACAGTTTTTTATAACATTTTAATGACAGTCATTACTTTTTGTTACCCTTTGTGACTTTTTATGACCAAGGACTTATGAAACCTTGTATTTTATCCCTAAGTACTTCTAAAATACCTTTATACACTTATAACCTCAACTAACCCAATTCAAGCCTTATTTGGCTTATGTTGCCAACATTGGTAATTTTCAAGATATTGCACTTTTAGTGCCTTTTACCCCTTTAGAGGCTTTGATAGCCTTATTACATTATTTTTGACATTAATATAAACTTTTTACACTCAAATGACCCTCTATATCTCTCACATTACATTGAATGACTCTTAACTCCTCACTTGTGCCATTTGGCCTAAATTTGCCCATTCTTGGTAATACATTACAATTTTGACAATTTCATGCTTCCCTTACATTTTATGGATTCAATAGCCATAATTCATCATCAAATGACCATAAATTTTCTTCATTAGGCATTGATTGCCCTTGGTACCTTCATTGTCTCCTTCATAGCTCCTTGTGTACCTTGTAGCTTCCTGTGTCCATTGAGTGCCCCTGCACTAATGTCCCTGACTTCAAATGTTTCCCAGTCCCTAGGAAACTGTGTACCTACAAAATAAACTTTAGGAAAAAAAATTCATGCTCTTGAAAAGCTCTCATCTTCATCCTTTATGCATACTTGTCCTCTTGACACCTCATGCCTTCTAAGTTTTGCCTTCTAAGTTTCTTGAACTCCATGTTTTTGCACCCTTCCATAATGCTGATGTGTGACCCTTCTTTTCCATCTACATAGTAGCCTCTCTAAACTTAAAAACCCCTACCTTATTCATGTACCTCCTCCTTATTTTTTTAGGTTTAGTACTCATCAACCAAATAAGTAAAATCAAGAAGCAACAACAAGCTCCTTCTAGAACATGACTCATACCAATCATTGTCGTCTTTCCCACAGTAAGAATCTCCATCATACTCTCATATGCCTGCAAAAAAATCAGAATAATAAACCAAAAATAGCTCATTCCTTTCATATTTACATAGTTCTCCATGCTTGGAATGTAATCACCTTGTTTAGCCTTCCCTTGGCTCTTCATCTCCATTATCATCTTAGCTCTCACTTTTAGTTCATTAGGATTGATCAAATGTGTCTAGACCATATCAACTATAAATTTTGTATCAATCAAAGTTGGAAAGAGAAGAACTAAAATGGAAGACAAAGGAGTAAGAGGAATTTTGTAGATGCTATTGACATGGTCATCATTATTAGCAATTTATGAGAGCCATATGTGACTGTTTTTAATAGAAGGAAATTCTCTGAAGCTTTTTTTAGGGACTTAAATACTCAAGAAGCTACTAAGGATTGTTTCACATAGTAAGATCACAAAA
Source organism: Cupressus sempervirens (assembly GCA_028749045.1). Taxonomy (NCBI): domain Eukaryota; kingdom Viridiplantae; phylum Streptophyta; class Pinopsida; order Cupressales; family Cupressaceae; genus Cupressus; species Cupressus sempervirens. Next base: position 830,079,338 of record CM053787.1, on the reverse strand, counting down.
TAAGAAAACTTCATCCATTTACAGTGAAGCATTAATTATTGGAAAAGATGATCTGCTCTTGCTTTAGTTTGGTAGCTTTGATGGATGCTACACCATAATTAATTTCTTGCATGTAATTATAGATTTCAAAGTAAAGAAAACTATCTTATAGTTACCAAAACCTAAATTCACTAGGAAACTTATTAAGATGCTTCTTGGAAGAGAATGGGTTCATTTTCTATTCCTTAAGTCCTTTTGCTATGCTATCTTGCTTTGTCAAAATGTACATTCAACTTTAACATTTCTTTTGCAAAGTAGAAATTGTCTTTTGAGTTACAAAAAATGGAAGTTGGATAGGAAACTCATGAGATTTTCTTTTTGGAAGAGAATGGATTCATTTACTACTCCTTGAGTCCTTCTTATGCTATTTTCCTTTTACAAAGAGAACATTTAGTATAACACTATAGCATAATTGATTTCTTGCATATACTTACATATTTCAAAGTAAAGTAGAAACTAGCTTTTGAGTTTCCAAAAAAGTAAATTGACTAGATAACTCATTGGAGATACTAATTATTTTTTTCTCAAAGTGTGTACTTATACTCTTACCATTTCTTTAACTTTTCTTATTCAATTGTTTATAGGAAATTTGGGTAACTATAGCTTTGGCTGAAGAACTTGTGGATGCACTTAAAATCATCGTGAATAAGTCTACTAGAAAGGTATGGCATCCAAGATTGCACTAATTTTTATGCCAATTTCTATCATAGCATTGCACAAGATAATTTTTTTAAAACACTAATACGTAAGGCAGTTGTGTTTTATAGTGGCTATTAAATGAGTTAGTAGAAGGCATAATGAATTGATACTTTCCAGTTTTCATTTCAGAAATGACTAAATGAAATAGATGAGTTGAGACTTTGATTTTATTAACATATTCTAATTTTCTAGACTGCTTAGTATGCATATTACTATATGGTATATGGACAGTAAATTGTTTATGTATGATTCTGGAAATTTTTCACAATTGTTTGAAAGAGTTACTAATCTATATCTTTGTGGGAAGACTCTACGGCCCTTAACTAAGTTGGGCACTCTTCTTTACTAATCCTTAAAAAATTTTATCCTAACATAAATATCACTTATTGCTGCTTCATATTCAGAGATTAGTTCACTATTCTTCCTTTCATTTTGAGATAGGGTGGTGGAAACAATGAATAGATTAGCCAAAAACTAAGTGACTTGTTCTATAATTGGACCTTTGAATTGTGTATTATCATTCTTTAATTATTTAGATATTGGAACCTTTACTAGTATCTTCCAGTCTATGATCATTAAGTGGACCAAACTTTTGGTTAACTTGTTTGAAGGTAGTTTGCCATGATTTATTTTCTTTTCTATTACCTCGTGGAATTTTTTTATTATTCACTTGTTCCCAATTCTAGACCTTTAATTAGCTTATTAATAATCTCTATTATTTAGAAAATGAAACCTTAACTAGTATCTACTATTCTATGATCTTAAGGTGGACCATACCATTAGTTAATTAGTTCGAAGGTAGTTTTCTATAATCTAATTTCTTTGTTATTACATCTTGGAATTTGTTAATTATTCACCTTTAACCCATCATACTCTCTTACATGTACGTAATTCGATGATCAATCTTAACTACTCTATAAAGTCTTGTGAAAGCCTTGTAGTAAGTTGGTCATACTTTTCCCAAACTACTGAAACATTTTCAGAAGCATTGTGATGTTCCTTGAATATCATCTCAATGTCCTTCCTCAAATTTCTGTTATCTTCCTCAATCCAAGAAGAGTCACTAATGGTTGAAAAATTATTTGGGTAAAGAGTTTTATGTTGATGTTGTCTTTCAATTGACACAAAACTTCCAAGTTGATCCCTTGCTTGATTTTTGTGATCTAAAGTCATGTGTTTCTGCAGGGATCCAGACTAGTTTAAGCCTTCATCAGGAGAATGTGTTCATTTCAAAGGATCAAATGCCTACAATGTTCACATTTCAAGTATTAGTTATGATTTCTTTCTACTCTCTTTTACATTGATTAATGATATAAATCATTTTTAGGATTGATATGGTTTACATTTTTGTTTTCTAATTGATATGGTTTACATTTTTGTTTTAGGAAGACTTTTGTATCAACATTTTAGATGATATTTCATAATCTATCTTCTACATTAACTAAGATCACATGTCAATTGAGCCTCTAAAATTTCTTTTCATCTAGAGACAATTCTAACACTTTGTGAACATTATGTTATGGTAGAAGAAAATAGCAAGGACACTCTTGGCATAATTTTCAAGGAGCCATGGGGACAATTCAAAGCAATATGCTTCTCCAAGTAAAAATAAAGAAGCTGGTAAAAGAGATGAAGCTTCCTTCCAAGGGGCCAAAACACCTTCCACTCCACATGAATCACACAACTTCTCAACATAAGGTCTTTCACATACCAGTCAAATGAAAATGATCTCTCTAACCTTGTTGATATGGACTATGGTAAAGTGTATGATATGTAAGTGTATGATGGAATAGAGAAAATCTAGAGCACCACTATAAGTTATAATATAGTGGGATGGTGATAGTAGTTAGTTGGAGGTCGGTTCCAACATTCCATCCATCTCTTTTTGGGTACATGATAATTTTATTTGGTGGTTGTTGTTGAGTAACATAATAGTTCTATTCACATTATATATCAACTAAATAAATGGCTTGACATTACTTAAACGTTTCATGCTATCCATTTCTTTATATAATCAAAAGGCTTGAAATGTGGCAAAATTCTCACCATTAAATGGAGACAATCCCTATGGAAATTAACTAAACTTAGTTGAATTGTGCAATAATAAGTCATGTTATGTGTACCCCATATGCTCAAAACATGAAAATAAGTCTTTTTATCATATGTTTTATCTTTTGGTGGGCCCTGTCAGTCGTGGACTACCTTCATACAATGTACATGATTTGTCTCAATCATATAACTAATTATTTATTCTTCATATTAGTTATTGTCGGTGTTTTTTAGGCATTCTATTAAATAGTTCACATGACTTGCATATGATATCACATTTTGCATGCATCTTGCACTCTCTCTCATTTGGCTGATGATGGATTATGCAGAGTGATCTAAAACCATGATGCTAAAGAACACACAATCAAATCCAAAATGAACTTGCACTACAAATAGATTGTGGAAATATGATATTGATAAAATTGCATGCATGTCTACCAGGACAATCACAACTTAAACATATATTTGTCCTAGTAGACATGCATGCAAAATTAACAATATCAGATTCCCACAATCCATTTGTAGTGTGAGTTCATTTTGGATTTGATTGTGTGTATTTTTTAGAATCATGGTTTCAGATCACTCTATGTAATCCATCATCAGTTGTATGAGAGAGTGTAGGATGCATGCAAAATGTCATATCATAGGCAAGGCATGTGAACTATTTTATAGAATGCCTGAAAAAATTTACACCTAGCTATTGGTGGAAATTTCCACCTTCATTGGTCAAAATTTTCACCAATGCCTAGGTTTTTTTTACCTTTGTTGGTGAAAATTTCCACCAATGCCTAAATTTTTTCTACCTTTGTTGGTTGAAATTTTCACCAACGACTAAATTTTTTTCTACCTTTGTTGGTCAAACTTTCCACCAACACCTAAATTTTTTTCTACCTTTGTTGGTCAAAATTTCCACCAATGCCTAAACTTTTTTCTACCTTTGTTGGTCGAAATTTCCACTTTCATTGGTCAAAATTTCTACCAATGTCTAAATTTTTTTCTACCTTTGTTCCTTGAAATTTCCACCAATGCCTAAATTTTTTCTACCTTTGCTGGTCAAAATTTTGACCTTCATTGGTCTAAATTTTGACCAATTCCTTATTGAACGTAGACAATGGCTTTGAAGGTTTTTGACTAATAGATTGGTCAAAATTTTGACCAACTAGTGAGTTGGTCAAAATTTTGACCAAAAAAATATCAACCAATGGGTTGGTCAAACTTGGTCAAAATTATATCAAAAATTGGGTCAAAAATTCGACCAATAAAGGTCAAGAACTGAACCCAAATGTACTAGTGACCTAAGCTAAATCCAACTCAATTTGAGAAATCCATGTAGCATAGTCAACTAGTTTTTTCTTCCACTTCACCAAATATTCATAGTACTCTTTTCTTCTTGTGCTTTTACCAACTCTCTAACTGAATATCTATTTAACCTCTTCAATATGCTTCTTAGGGAAATCATCAGGTACAATAACTTTTTCATCTAACTCATGGTACTTGTACAAATCAGCAACATTGAATATAAGAGATATATTCATGTCATCAAGCAACTCATCTTCATAAGCATTTCCACTATCAAATTTCTTCAAGATCTTACAAGGTTCAAACTTCTTCATCTTCAGCTTATTGTATGTTCTAACTAGAAATCTTCCTTTATTCAAATGAACCATCACCTCATCACCAACTTTAAAAATATGGTTTCTTCTAGACTTATAAGCATTCTCCTTGTACTTCTAATTACTTTTTTCCAACTTCAGCTTCACTTCTTTATGCAAAGACTCCATGAAATTAGAAAATTCTTCTCCAGCAATACTTCTCCTCACTTCACTAGCAACATCCCTTAAATCTAGTACCCCTCTAGGCTTCATTCCAGTAACAATCTCAAAATTTGTCTTGCCTATACTCCTATTCACAAAATTATTATATACAAACTTGACTTGTGCCAATATCGTCCCCCAATTATGTGCTTCATCTCCAACTAAACATCTCAACAAATTACCCAAGCTTCTATTCACAACCTCTATTTTCCCATCAGTCTATAGATGGAATGTAGAACTAAACTTCAACTCAGTACCCATTTTCCACAAACTTCTCCAAAAATAATGAACAAACTTATTTTCCTTATGAAAAACAATACTTCTCAGTAATCCATGCAATCTAGCAACCTCTTTGAAGAAAAGTTCAGCAACATGCTTAGCATCTAATGTCTTCTTACATGGTATAAAATGAACCATTTTAGAAAATCTATCCACAACAACAAATATAGAATCATACCCCTTTGTTATGTTTAGAAATCCAAGAACAAAATCCATACTACTGTCACTCCAAGGTTTATTAGGAATAAAAATAGGTGTATACAATCTAGTATTCTAACTTACTTCTTTTGCAACTTGACAAGCTCCACAACTCTTCACAAATTTTTGAACATCCTTATACATATATGGCTCATAATACTTCTCCTTCAGCAAACTCAATCTCTTATCAATACCAGAATGTCTAATCAATCCACTACTATGATTTTCATTAATAAGATTCAACCTCATAGAACTTCTAGGTGTGTGATTAAAATGTGAGCACACTTCTATGTGTCATTATATCCAAGATTGCTCAAGAATAAGGTATCAAATGGTGGCTCATAGCTCTCTATTCATGGAGTGCAAGGGTTTGTAATGAAGGCCCCTAGTTTTGACCTAGTTTGTGCCCATGCAAGTACACCATAAAATGAGAGATTCAAAGATCCAATATGCATGAAAATGGAGATGAAAGCTAATCTATATGATAACAATACAAAAAAATGCAAGATCTAATCTCTTTATGAAATATCTAATCTATCAATATAAGATCTTATCTATGAAAGCAAGATTTAAGCTAATATAAAAATGCATGGATGAGATGTGATAATGGAAACCATGGATGCATGAGAGAAGATTCGAAGATAAAAGTTCTCCACAAAAACCTTTAGTATTCAAACTCCTTCAAAAATTTCTCTCCAAACTTGCAACATAACAATAGCATAGAGTGTGTGTATGTAAAATGAGGAGAGGGCTCTCCCTAATAAAGAAGATTGGACGATAAAGATTAAGAGGAAAAAAGATTTAATCAAGGGTGGAGAAAGAATGCTTCGTGTGAAATAGAGGTCCACTAATGAGAAAATTAGAAAAAGAACTAAATGGAATCCCAGTTAGAAATATATGTATTTAAGTGTAGAGGAATTTTTAATTTTTATTTATTTTATTTCCTTTTTAAGTGGGGATTTATGTAATTAAAAGGGAGAAAGTTCTTTTAATTAAATAGGAAATATTTAATTAAATTAAAAGTGGGGTTTTTCTCTTAATTAATTAAATGTAGATGAATTATTTAATTAAAAGAGAGGTTTTCTTTTAATTAAATGAGGACTTTTTTAATTTAATTAAAAGGGAGATATTCTTTTAATTAAATAAGAATTAGAAAAAAATTATCAACCTTAGAAAATATTGAAATAATCAGATTTGATCAAGGAAATTGATTTGAATTAATTTAATAAAATATTGCAAATCATTGATTCAGGAAATTGATAAATTGATCAACTAAATAATGGGGGCCTATAGTCTAGGTGGCTATTTTAGGGTGCATACATTTTCCTCTCTTTGACTAATGTGTCATTGACTTGAGAGCACATGTAGTCAAAGAAAGAAATTGAAGTGTGAGGTCGATTTAGGATCACAAAATAACCAAGATGTGTGGTCAATTTAGGAACACGCCATGACAAAGAGTACAAATAAATTTTGACTTTAAAAGTTGAAGATAAAATTGATAAAACTGAATCAAGTATTGAAGTTTCATAAGTACTTCTCCCTCATGATCAAAATCAAAATACGATAGAGGAGAAATAGAAAATTGAACAAATTGATCAAATCAAACTAAAGATAAGGTTCTTAGTGTAAGATGAAAGATATAAGAATCACAAAACCAAGGTAGATTATCAAGCATGAAATATTATGCCCTAATGTTGAATCAAAAGAAAAGATGTGGGATGAAAGTAAATGGAACATAGAAATATGGAAGAGATGGAAAGAAATGGAAAGAAGAAAGAGAATTTTTGTAAGAAAGAGAATGCTTCAAAATTGATCAACTATTTAAGATAGAAAATTTTGATTGAGATTATGAAAGAAGATAAGGAAATAAAGATCAAAACATGACCACTGTGGATTAAAAGTCCACAAGAAGGATGAAGGGAAAACTATCTCAAACTCATAATGCAACCTAAAAATGTAAACTAACATAAAGCCTAATAATGCAAGCTACATGAAAATGCAAAGATGTACTTGCAATAGAACAACTGTAACATAGGATTTTATGTTCGTCCTTCTTTAGAGAATGTAAAGGAACTTATTTTCATCATTGGTCCATTATTAATGGACATTGAAAAATCACACAATCATCACTAGTCACAAGCACAACTATGAAGATATAAATGTGATTTATATTAGATTGGAATGTAGAAAGCAATCATCACTAATCACAAGCACAACTATGAAGATATGAATGTGATTTATATTGGATTGGAATGAGGAAATATTATAACATAAGCATCAAAGACATAAATTTCAAGACGACTTTGATGTTAGCTTACCCAATTTAATGTAGCAAATAAAATGTATGAATCATGCCCCAAGTCCTCTAGTTATGGATCTCAAAGAGACTTAGGAACAATGACACTCAATGAAAATCAATAAGACTCAGCACACAAAGAAAAGATCATGACATAGCTCAAACATCAAGTGTTTATGTTTAAAAATTTAAGTGTGTTAACTGATATCTAGTTTTGAGGATAAGGATCAAATTCTTGAAAATAGGTAAGATTACATGACAAAACTAGGTAAGACCAAACTAATAAGTGTTGAAAAAAACTCAATGTCAAGAGTTGCACTGAAAAATACAATTGGGGTGGTGTTGAAATCCACCATTTGTGAGGTCTCCTAAAGACTAATGCATCCAAGAGACCAAATCTAACATAGTTATGCCCCTAGACAAAGACCAATTCCAAACCAAGGCAACAAGGACAAGGCATGATGGAGAAAGGCTAAGTGTCAAGAACACACCCTAAGAAACAGGTGTGCAAAGGCCTCAAGTAGCGCCCATTTCCAAGTTTTCACCACTTGAATTTTTATTTTTTAAGGACTTTTTATTAAAAAAATCTTATTTTTGCTACCAAGGTGCCTATTTCTAGGCTTTTACAAAGGAACTTTTTGTATTTTTGGAATATATAATTTTTTTTGGAGATACATCAAAGTGCATATTGCTAGGTTTTCACTAAGATGATCATTTTTTTCCAGGACATTTTTCAATTTTTAGAATATATCATTTTCATAATATATCATTTTATTTTTATTTTTCAAATACATGATTTTTTAATATTTTTTCAAGAACAATAAATATATACAAATAGTATACAATGCTCCCAAATAGAAACAAGGACCAAACTCTCAAGCAAGATCACATTGTGTCGTCTCAATACCTAGCAAGGTGGAGGAAAAGAGTGATTAGCAAGCTAGTGGAAGAAATGAAAGACAAGAGAATGAAGGAGAATAAGGAGAAGAAATCCTCAAGGGAAAACTTCTCAATGGTACCCAAGCTAGCAAAAAATTGTCATGTAAATCACATTTGGGCAAGAAATGAAAGGCCAATATAGGATAATTCACAATAATGTAAAAATGGGAAAGATGCAATCCAAAGGAGTAGACATGTCAAGAGGCTTCATAGCATCATATTTTACTCTTTTTTATTAGATCAAGACCAAAGCAATAAATGGGAAAAGGATAGCAAAAGACTAGAATGAATGGAGGAAAATAGATATGAAGGCTAAACATGAAAGGAATGAAAACAAGATCATCATAATATAGCTCACAACATAGCCAAATGTTTGTGAATAGGTCAACATTGTCAAGATCAAAGAGAGAAGATAAAATGGATGAAATATGTAGAAGAACTATGCATGATGCCTAATTGTTAGGTTTTCATCATGGTACTTATCCAAGGTGCCACAAGGGAGTGGTTTTCACCATAGGATGAATTTATTTCTCTTTACTATTTCTACCAAGGTGCCTGATTACCAGGTTTTAACCAAGGCACATTTTCAAAATTTTCATTTTGTCTTTCTTTTTTTCAATTTTTTTGAATTTTTTGGAAGAAATCAAGCTTTTTAGATAATGCTCCTTGAAATTTTAAACCATGACATGCAAAGGAGTTGAAATGATATGTTCAAAGATGCTAATAGGGAAAGGAAGATGGAAGACAAAAATGGAGGATATGGCTTTATGCAAAGAAAGTGAGATTGGAAGATAGAAGTGAAGGAAAGATCAATGTCAACACACACCTTGAAGGGTGGAAAGAGGATGGAGAAAATGTTAATGAAGGAATATGTGGAGGAATATGGTGAGTGGATTGAAAAGGTTGTGGTTTAGGTGCATGGAATGGAAGAATGATTTTGGAAGAAGATGAAGTGGAATTTTTTGGAAGCTTAAATGTCAACTTAAATTGTTGTTCAACATTAGACTTTCTCAAGAGAGACTTTGGAATCCATAAAGCCGTAGGCCTATTTTCATTTCTTTTTGATGATTTAGAGATAATATCTTCAATGATGGATTTTGGAACCCATACTTGTCTTATAATTTTTTACTTAGATATCTCTTTTGACTTTATGCCCCCATGTTGATTAGGGGAGACATGGTGGTCTTCTTTTTTATATGGATTCTTGAATTGCTTCTTTTTCTTGTATTGAACATTTAGGTTACTTCCAAAAGACTTGTGACTTATGGAAGAAGATGGATGATATGATTGGTTTAGGTGAGTGAGTAGATGAAAAGATTCAAGGATATGCATATACATTGATTTTGAGGAAAGATATGAGAGGGAGGGATGTAAGGATCCAAAATGGATGATGAATTAGGAGAGTTGGGAGGGGAAAGTAAAGGTACATAAGGACCCAAGATGGAAGGAAGATGTGAAGCATTTAGTATTGGCAGGGGAGGTCCAAGGATGGATGTGAAAGATGCAAAAGGGTAATCAATAAGTTCATCAACATCTATATGACGATCAAAGACATTAGCATCTTTAGAGTGAGCATTAATATTTTCAATAGGATCATGAACATCTTGAATAGGATCAACTTTTTTGATAGGAGTACTTGAAGCTTAATAAGACTTAGGAAGACTAGAAAGTGGAAGGGAACATGAAGTGGTAGAACAAGAATATAGAAGACTTTGATCTTGACAAGGATCTTTGGATTGCATAAGTGTAGAGTTTTTCTATTGATTTTTAATATGCTCAACATTGGAAGTAACAACACTATTTTTATAACCTTAATTTAAGTATCATCTTTGGAAGGCATGACTATATTAAGGTCATTTTGATTGTTAATAATCTCAGCAATGTAAGTAGTAGCTTGATCTTGCTTAGGAGAAGACTTAAGACATGGTGGAATGAATGAGGAAGGGCACAAAGGATCAAAAGGACCATGAAATTGATGAGAGACATCTTGAAAATAATTGGATGACATGGAGGGTTCTTGATCTTGGTCTTTCTTTCACTAGTACATTTTGGCAAATATGTGACTATGTGACTAAAACTTTTAGTTATGCCGCTAAGATTTTTAGTCACAAGACTAAAACTAGTCACATTCTATTATTTCTTTACAATCTATAGATATAGGTGACTAAATAAGTGATTAACGTGGCCACTAGGCAAAATCACAAGATCAACCAAATGGAAACTACTAAATAAATTACCAAATAAATGACTAAACAAGTAACTGGGTAATTAGTCACTAATAATTATTCATCTATATTTCATCTGTTCACTTTCTCTAAGGTTTATCTATGAATGGATTAGGTTGATTTTATTTTTCATGACTCATTCACGACCCTTGGACCTTCTCTTTCTAAGAGTAATCATGGTTTTAATTTACATCTTCCATAATATAAGATACTTTGTTAAATGTCTTGGGAGATTTTATGCACCATTTTGGGTTCTTCAATCAATATTACAAACTGATTCAATTTTTCTCTAAGAGGTATAACAATAAATTAGTGGATGAATAATATTTTTCTTAATTTAGTTTTCTTTTATTTAAATTACTCATTTGAATTTTCAATTGTTTATTCTAATATTTATTGTTAAAATAATTAATAATTTATAAGCCATACATATATATGACCCAAGTCAAATGGTGGTCAATAGAAGAACTTAGTATTCAAATCATCCTTCGATTCCAACTTCCTTTCTTTGAGCAATTAGTGGAGGAACCATAATTATTGCTTTCAAGAGTGATGTCATTATTCTTATTAGATAATTGTACTAAGGCTCTCTTTTCCACTTTGATATTTGTAACCTACAGAATGAAACTAAATTCATAGAGAAGATTACATCTAGAGTATAAATATTGTACAAATGGGAATCATCTACCACAGTATCTCAAAGCAGCTCAATAGATTAAGATATTTAAGATAAACAAAACACTTAGTCTTAAAATTATAAATTTTTATTTTAATTATCTTATTAATTTAAATTTAAAATTTAAAATTATTTTAATTTCCTAACACCATAAAGTGAATAAAAATAAATAGAACACCTTCTATGCATCACTAAAAAATAGGTTACATATTATAACTAATAATTACTAAAAATATAAAAATAGAAATAAAATTATATTTATTTTTAATCAATTTATGATAATTTTAAAATAGAGGTGTGTGTGGTCTGGCATTGAAAAACATATTCAAAAACAATAATTTTCATTTGCATGGAAATATTGGCAGTGAAAACAAAATGAATGATGTAGAGGAAAAGGCTAAGAAATGGCTATTATGTAGTGGTCCATTCTGCAATACCCATTTTGCAATAGGTCTTGTTCACTCAACGTCAACTATGGTAAAAAAATCTATCATCATTTTTCTCCCTCTACAAAAATGGTGGAGGCCTCATAATAATACCTTCATTGATGGATCACCACAACCCTAGGGTCAAATACACGTAAGAACACAATACTCTCATTAATTTTTTCTGATCTTTGGCATATGTATCCTAAAATTTTATAGCATGGGATTACAAGATAGAATCCCTTGGATCTAAAATTATGATAGGTAACAAAGGGAATTTATAGGGACTAAAAATAGAAGACTTAGAATGTATTTGGAGGTCACCCAAATTTTGTTGTAGAAGAAGACATTCAAAAAAACGTAGAGGAAATTTAAAATAATTTAGAGACCAAAATCTTCAAGCATTTTTAATATAATTTTCTCAAAAGATCACCAACAATAAAAATCTCTAGAAAGCTGGAGGCTTGCTGTGTTGGTTTGCAAGAACTATTTGGATGCTAAGGAAGCTCACAGAAAGCCTAAATTGGTTAAGTAATGGAGATCATTGGAAGCCCTTGTAAAAATATGGATTGAAAAATTCCTTCTGCAAGCCCTACTTCTCTAGCTAGACATTTCAGTTACACTTCTATCTAGTTTATTCTTTTGCATTTTGTTTTTTTGAACAAAATGCTAATATATGATTCTTTTAAAAGAGTTTTATATTTCTAGGAATCTAAATTTAAGTTCTTGTTATTAAAGGTTAAGTTTTAACACACATACAAAGCCATTTACATCATAATCAACAACATCAGTTAGATAGTAGTAATTTAAACTCAACAACATCAGTTAGATAGTAATAATTTAAACTAACTCCATAATTGCTTCTTGAGGAAGAGTTGCTAATTTCCAACATGAATAAGAGTAAAATCGATTGGCACATTATTCATCTCCTATATCCTCCACGCACCATCATTATGTTCATAATCTAGTACCTTGGAATTACCACCTCTTAAAATACCTTCTGTTGGAACTAGAAAACTAGCATCAGCACTTCACATGCAAGCTTGAGGTATACTAATTAATCTCCCTAATCCTTGAGTAGTATTACAAAGGATGCTTGAATATGCATTCTCTTGAATTACCAATTCAAAAAAAAAAAAAAGAGCATATTTTGGATAACATCAAATGTAATGAGCCATCCTTGATAGACATAGTTAATGTCTTCAGGGATACCTGGTCTTCAAAATCACTCTTGATTCCTAGTCAAAGCTCAGTGCATAATAATGTATAAAATATACCTTTTCTTGTCTCTTATTAACTTGGGTTGTGAGATGGTAAGGAAATAAACAAATTGGGATATTTCTCTTGACAAGTCCATGAGATTCCTTGCAAATTTTCAAAAAAAATCTTATTCCTTGCATTCTATATGATCCAAAATAGTTAAGTTGATATTTATTTTTATTTGACAATTGATTCATCTTTTAAAAAATTGATACCGCAAATATTTTTACAATTATTAAGAAATTCTTAGTATCTTACTGATCTATTCATCATTCCATCACAATAACAACTTAGCTAAGATAAGACAATTCATTGAATCAACATTCATAATCCATCCACAACATTGTGTTTATCAGCTCATCTTAAATCCATACATTCATTAGGAACCTTCAAAGCCTTTCCCATGACCATAACTTTAATACCAATTCATCAACCTTATTCAACTAAGTATTTAGCATACCTTTAACCAAAGAGTAATGTTTTAGATATTTTTCTATTACTTACCATAGTCACAAGTTTGATCTAATCCCCATGTACCTACACTAAAGAACCAATTAGATAAATTATTCTTTTCATTCAAGTACCAAAGATATCAACATACCATGCATTAATCCTTCATTCCACTCAAATTAGTAATCCTTATCTTAAATCAATGAGGTCCCTATCATAGTTGACTGCACTTATCATCAGTCAATTAGTAAGCTAAAATTATTCTTCAATTACACCACAGTTGGGGCTCATAATCTTTTCTATTAGAAACATAGTTCCTTATTAATCAAACAACATTCTTCATATGCAAAGAACTTTCCTTGGTCAAATATTTCTTCCAAATAAAGATAAGATCAAACCTAGGATTGACTACCAATAATAGAAATAGCTATCATATATAATAGATTTCCAAGTATCCCCAACATACTAACCATTATCTACTTCATCCTTAAATACCCTTCAACATCTTCCATACCCTATCAAGCATGAATCTATTGATTATCCAAACTCATTGTGACTAATTGACACAACATTATCTTAGACTTTGTCATGCTTGTGACATTCATCATATTGTCCATCAATAACATTAACCCACTATTAAGGTCCATCTTTAATAAACATAATACTTATAATATTCAATGTCAAAAGTTGGTAATCCTAAGTTATCTTGTGAACATTTAGATCAAGATCTGAAATAGTTTAGAAGAGGATCTTATTTACTATCACTATCTTGCACATTTAGGATTGTCCCTATCTATCTTATAATAGTGGGTTATCTATATTTCTCATCATCATGACAAAAGGCCTTACCAACACTCCTATTCTTTAATATTTGATCAAATGTGAATATTTATACTTAAAAATTTAACAAATAGGGTAATCCAACAAATGTTGATGATCACAAAAAAATGGGAACATTACAATTAGATGGAGTCATTTCTTTTCTTCTTCATGGTTATGTATATTGGTGTCAATACATAATGGAAGATTACAAAGTCTCATTATATATCTACCCTTAACTCTAGTTGAGTGTAGTTGTCATCTAAACAAATGAGGGAGTTGCACAAGATGTCAGTAAGGAAGTGGTGGTCCTAAAGTCAAAGGTGATGTTAACTGTTGACATATTTCCCTATAGGATGGTGATTTTTATCTGATTTCTCATATGCCTTCCTAAGCTTGTAAGCATCTTCTAACATTTGCATGGTAAGTTCTCTATCTATATTGACTTGATTTTGGTTATTTCAGCCATGATCTCTACTCTTTTTTATGTTGTAAATCAGCTAGGAAGATCATTTCCATTCTTTGTCCTTCGAAAATTCTTTTTTAATAAGTCTTATTTCTTCCATTCTTGATTTTGGTGTACTATTGTAGCTAAACTTAGATTTTAATATTGAATTTAATCTTGGAGTAGAAAGATTAATAATATCAAGTTTCCACAATCCATTGCTAATGATGATGTTGCTTCTGGATTCCATTGTATAAGATTTTTTTATCATCAACATTTCGGATCACAGAGTGTGATCCGAAACGTTGATGATAAAAAATCTTACACAATCAAATCCAGAAGCAACATCATCAGTAGAAAGATTATCAGACTGGCAAGACAAAACATTCTAGTCTCAATCTACAAGGTTTGAATATTATCCAAAACCAAATATATTATTGGGGGAAGACATGTCTCTAAATTTAGTTATATGTCTTTTTCTTTAGTTCTATTTTGCGGTATAGAGATCCATTCATTTTTCATGATGTTGTTACCTTTTATTGATCAATATGCTTTGTGAATCAGATAGTCACTATATTAGAAAGATGGATCCAATGTGATCCAACAGATGCTACCAAAGGTGGTTTTCTTTAATAGATTAATGTGACTTAGTGGGGCACTCCTCTATGCCTATATTTAAAATTCTTTACTATAATAGCCCTTTTTTAGGTAGAGGTTCTATGAAATTTGACTATATTAAGGAGCCATACCAGCAAAATTGGCTCACCATGTCTATTTCTTTTCCATATTTGATTGCATAAGTACTATACTATTATTTTTGTACAAACAATATTATAGCTCTAATTGTACATAAAACATATTTCTTAAATTGACATCATCCCTCATTGGTACCCTCTTGCTAACCATTCTCCACTAGCCAAAAGGCCTACTAGTCATCTCAAGCCAACAACACATCAACACAACCTTTCAGAAAGTTGATACCCAACCAAGCCTGGCCCCTCTACCATGTTCATGCCACCACCCTAGATCCCAAGCACTTGTATTGTCATTGTCTCCCTCATCCAACATATTTCTCAAATTGACACCATCCCTCATTGGTACCCTCTTACTAGTACTTCTCCACCAGCCAAAAGGCCTACTAGTCATCTGAGCCACCAACACATCAACACAACCTTTCAGAAAGTTGATATCCAACTGAGCCTGGCCCCTCTACCATGTTCATACCACCACCCCAAATCCCAAGCACTTGTATTGTCATTGTCTCCATCGTCCAACTTTGGTTGCCTCCTACCATCTAGGACCATTTCATGGCCCCAACATGTTGTAGAAAACTATTTAGGCCAGAACACTACTTTGACCAAGCAAGTGGCCATGTTATAGAGTGTCATTGTCTTTCTTTCATCTATTCATTGCTAATAACAAAGTTAATGTTGGAATTAACATTGCATCTCCCATTCCTAGCTAGATTCAAATCCCCTAGCATTGTTCCCACTATGTAGGAAAAAACTATGCTTGTCTTAAAAACCTCTATTAGCCTCCTTTCAGGCATTCTTTTAAACAATTGTTTGTATCTACTCTAAATTCTTCTTGTCACAAAGGAGAACCACCTTCTACTCACAACTATATTGGCTAGGGAGTCAATGCACCTTATACCCAAGGCATTTTCCATGAAGATTAAAAAATTAAGGGATCCCTTGTTGCAGTCCATTTAGGGAACAAAAATCGACAAGGCATTACATTGGATAGTGGTGCAGGAAAAACAAAATACTAAAACTGCAAGGAATCATTGAAGGACCAAAATGTGAAATTTTTTATCTTTTTTTTTTTATGAAGTTAAAAATTTACAAGCTAGATAAAATTGCCAAGTTGGGTGCAAACTATGTAACATGAAACTATAAAAAAATGTAGAAGTGTCACCAATGCATTAGTGGTAACAATCATATTTTTGAGTTGGTTTTGAGTAGTTTTCTGCAACCACCTAATAAGGGAATAGATATTGGTTGGTTTAAAAATATTTTTTTAGGTAGTCTTTTAAATAGGGAGATTCTAGAAGCCAACAATGACAATAAAAGAGAGTAGGAAATGGATCTCTCCAAGTATAATGGTTATGTAAAAGAGAGAGTAGAATAATGATAATATTCCTATAGTTTTTAAGTGTTTCATTTTATCTGTACTTGACTCTAGTTATGATGACTTTGTTTCTACATAGAGAGCACCCTAATATGGAGAATAGACTTTATTTTCTATTTACTCATTTTGGGGGCACAAATCAATTAACAAAACTTGGTTTTATAACTGGGATGTGTTATTTGGAATAGTTCAGATTTTGTATGCAATAAGTTGACTCATGGAAAAAGTAAAAATTAATAAGTTTTAGTTTTAATTGAGATGAATTCATTTATGTTTTGGGGCTACATGTTTATTGTTTTGTTTGTTAAAGCAATATAACTTTTTCATGGGTTTATTTGGAACCCTATCCGTTCCTTTGAGTACAAAACAATATCAAGAAATCATTTGAAATGAATCTGAAAATGTTCCTTGGAATTCAATTGTACATGGCTACAATTTATGATTTTAATAGATGTTTACAATAGCACAAAGTGGCCTGCATATTACCAAAATGTCTAGACATTTTTTGGTCAAACAAACACTCTTGTCTTGGTGCTAAAATCTGTTTTAACAAATCTACAATTTTTCCTTGGTATTCTATTTCTCTTGGCTACAAATTCTTACTTTATTAAGTGTGGTTGGGTTTATTATGTCTTGAACTTTTCCTAGCATTGGTTGAAGTCTTAAATTCTGTAATTTTTGGGTTTGTCTCAGCTATTGATTTGAATGTGAATCAATTTATAGAAGTGATATTTTTTGTTGGGTTGTTGGTCTACAAATTGATTAACAAATTTAGTTTTTGGTTATAATCACATAGGGGATCTACCTTGAGTTTGGGTTTTTCAAGTAGCCTTATTGGCAATAAACTCTCAATTATAAAGCCTTGGAAAAAATTAAAAATTGCTATGTATATTGATATCGGCTTTTATTATTGACCCCCCATTTAGTTCATAAAGAATGGTAGTGTCATAAACCAAGAACAACTTTAAACCATAACTATGGGAAAGCTGATAAAGGGTTCATTTGAATGTTCCAACTTGCATATAATTGTATAACTAACACTTAATGTGATATAAGATCTCAATGATTAATTGTTCAACAAAATGCACATTACATTGACATTTATGAATAGGGGATTCCTCAAAGTAAATTAGTTAAGACATGAATTGTAATCTTGTGATTGGAATTATTTTATTAAGTTACATTAGTAGTATCTGTAATGGTATTTTTGGTTATGCAACTTTGCATTTATAGACTTAGTAAATTTTTAAGTTTGTGAATCTTGCTCTGCATCAGATAGGAACAAGAACCTTAGAGTTGAGATGCAATTACATATTCATTGCAGCCAATCTTTTATAAAATCAAACTTATTTAATACAAGGAGAAGGAAGTTTTAATCAACTTGATCATGAACTATTTGAATTTCTATCCTAGTAATCTTTTTTTTCTACTTTATCCTTTCATACTATGTGGAAGAATTAGGCTAGAAAATAGTTTAGCCAATTTCATAGTTTATAGTTTATAGCAAGAAACTTTAATGATACAGTTTATACTCACTATTAGATGGAAAAATTAGGGTAGCTAATAGTTTATCAAATTATGGAATTCATCAAAGCCCTTTCTTTACTAAGAAAATTACAGATGCAAAAAAGTCTGATAGAGACCACAATAATTTTAGATTTCCACCACATGAAGCCTCATTTTATTGCCAAATTTTAGGTCTCCATCATGCTAGCTTTGATAATTTACATTGTAATAAGTTGATATGATGGTAAGGCTGATGTACCAAATAAAGGGGGATTATGACACATTTTCTAGCATACAATCAGCTATGTATAGTGTTATTATGATGGGTACCTTACCACAAAGAGGATGAGATGTAGGTTGCATAGTTTTTTTTTCTTAATGTGTATGTCATGATGCATAGAAACTGCCAGAGCCTAGAATTAGGGAAGAACAGTTTCATATGTAGACTTCAAAAACTTATTTCTATGGAAGATGATGCTTCACTGAGTTTCATAAGTCAATCTTGGGACCAAATGGCTTAGTAGTAGGTGAATAGAACAAGTGGGACTTGGTAATTGGCTTGTTTGAAGAAAATTTGAAGACCCAGGTAGCTGATGAAGAATATTGTATTTTCTATCCCTTGCATCTCACATTTTAAAGTTGATGCATAACATCCCCTTAATCTATAGCTTTGAGTGAGTCAACAACTAGAATAGGAGGAATAGTAATTAATTGCTTTTAGTTAGAAATGTTGAATGTTGGAATAAGTCACCTAAATTTTTTAGTTAAGAAATAGTTGAGTCTTTCAGTTGGGAAAGTTGAATAACTTTGGTAGAATTTCTATAATTTTCAAATTAATACTAAAAATGATAAGTCACTTCCCTAAAAAATAAATTTTGCTAACTTTCCTTAACTTTCATTATCTTTTTTCTATTTGGCTTATTGAGCTACTATAAAGAACCAGTCAATGAAGAATAGGACCACTAATGAGAATCTTATTTTTATGTTTCTCAGTATGCTCATGTAGTGCTATGGACATTACAACATATATTATGTATTTTAATCAATGGGCATTGCCATAGAGAACAAGGATTTGTAAAATCCTTTCATTAACTATAGATCAAGTTGTGTTAAATCTCTTGGTAGGTATTCATATTGTTTTGTAGTTACTATATATTATTTGAACTCGACGCGAAGGAATTCATAGAGTTTTTTTTTTTCAAAATTGTAAGTATTGGAATATCCCTTAATGATACACATTTGTGAATGATTTTTCCATTGCAGACCTAACATGCAATTTCATTAAATTTGAGAGAAATGCTTTGAAATGAGTAAATGGTAGCCATGAAGAAGTCAAATTAATAGGTTTTGTATATCTATTTCTGATAAGGCATGCCCTGGTAGGTTTTGTATATCTATTCTTCACCTACCTCATCAAGTTACCTTCTATATTACACTTCTTACAAGTTCACTAATTTTATCTCTTAAATATTTTGAGTTGTACATTTATTTTTGGTTGATATTGAAAGCTATTGGTGTTAATTGTTTCATTCTTTATTTTTATCCTTTTCTAAAAATTATTTAGATATCAAGTCTAATGTGATACATGAAGAGCATTTTGCCAATTGTAACTACTTGATGCCTTATCCTGAGTAAGCTAAATAATAGGTTGTTATGTTACTTGTTTCATTCTTTATTTTTATGCTCTTCTATTATATGTTGACTACTACATTACAACCAAATTTATTGAAAAAAAAAATTTAGGAGAAATTGTTGTGAGAGATACAAGTTGGTTTCATCATTTTAGTGTTTGGAAGGTTAGTGTTGATGTCCCAACATTTTATGTTACAATTATTTGTTCCTCTTGTTGTTATTCTCAATTGGTAGAGATTATTCCATCAACACTGGTCCTTTTCATCCTTCACAAGTTAGTCCCCAAAAAAATTTCAGAGCAGTATATTTATCACAAGATTTGAAAAATAAATTTTTACAGACAATGTAAAATTTTAATATAATTTATTGTTGTTCCTATCATAAAATCTTCCTGGTTTACTTGTTGTCACAGAACAGTTCATGATTAAAAAATAACCAGATTTGATTTTAGTAATCTGTTGAATTGTTTCATATCATTCTTCTTACCTTCTTGTTATCTAATTGGTTTTAGCCCTTTGGTAGATAGCCTAAACACCCTCTATAGCTTGCAGACACCCAAATTGATAAAAAGGAAAAAAATTAAATAAAGGCATCAAGACTAGATATCACTTTGTGACATAATATATATATGGATTCTATGGCTTCTCTTTGCACCTATACATTCATCAGCTCAGATGTACAAGGCTTATGGATGAATTATATTATTATATCATCCAATGCATTGATGACATGTCTATTAAGTTCACATTTGTTGGTCAGCAATAGACCACTGTAATGTGATATGAAAGAGATAAAAACAACATGGGGTTTTCTATTTAACAAATTAATTTTATATTATTGCTAATATTGAGACCCTTCTCATTGTAAAGGTTGTCCTAGCCCCACACTCACTCTTGGAAAGGGTTACTCACTATGATTGCCCAATAGCTGCATTCTCTAGTAATTTATTTAATGAAAATATATCAATACATTTTAGGGAAGAAATCCTATGATTATTTCTCATTCTTGAGCTTATAAGAAGCAACAAAACCCACATTGCTCAACTTGGGGGTGTAGTTGTGGCTTTTATAGCTCTTATGTGCATTTTTCAGTAGATTCCAAAATGGGGATTATGTTTAAGAGGTCCCAAATGATGTTATTCTTGGGCTTATTAATTATGGTAGCAATATCACCCACAATAGTATCATCAGGCTTTGACTACATAGATGCTCTATCAAAGTGCCCTATGTCCTTTAAAGGCTAGAGATCAAGAAAAATTCCTACAAATTAGTGCATCAAAAAGAGAAGGGGCTCTAGTCTTGGAGATGGCTCTACAACAAATGCAATGTTGTATTTGTTTATGTTTGATCATGTTGTGTGTTAAAACTTACATTCATATTTTACCGATATGTGAAATTTTTTGATGTGTAGGTTGACTAGGTGGGAAGATACTATGATGCAAGGGACAATGTCAAGTATGTTTTTTACATGGCATTTACTACCACAATGTTGGTGTGGTGTGTCATATAATTTGGTAAGTTTATGGGCTTTGAGCTCTAGAATGTGAAGAGTGCCATTTGTTGGTCTATAGACTATCTTTTCAAAACCATTGCATACCTAGATACAATTTATACACAGGTTTGTTAATTGTGCAATGGTAATATGTATCTTGAGTTCTAGTTAGTGCTTTGTAATGTTATAGAGAGAAATTTTAGTGTTTTTTTGTATGTTGAAGCAAGTGGGTAATCCCATTCCAAATCATAATTTTTGGGAGAGATTAGAGGATATGTACACTGCAAGAATAGTTTACAAAATCACCAAAGGAAATCCTAGCTCAAATATTGTTGTTGCTAAAACTGTAGCTACCTTGGCAACACCATCGATTCTGCTTAAGTCATTGGATTAAGAATACTCTTAGTGCCTTCTTAGAATTGTACATCATGTAATTTAGCTAGCATAGTGATTATGAACTCTTATGCCTAAACTATTTTGATAATTATATTGAAGTTTTAGCTTAAATTGTACTTAAAACTATTGGACAAAAGTTTCTATTAACTATTCATGGGTTAAAATTGTCAGAATAAAATCTTTAACCCAAAGAGTATGAATAATTAATAACCAACAAGGTAATTTTAATATAATTCACTTTATTATGTGTAGATATACTTTTGAAATATTACTATTAGAAATGTTACTTTTCTGGTTACCCAATTAAAAACTATTTCAAGGGAGCCATTATTTAGCAAAATAATGAATTAGGATTGTACGCATTCAAATAAAAACAAGTAAAATGAAAATATGATCATCTATTCAGCATTATTTCCAATTTGCAAACAAACACAAGGGGGCATACAGTGACAACCTCAAAGTAGGAGTGTGTCCTTTTTACCTTAACTTGGATGGATACTAGGTTCCTATATGGCTCTTTAACTATTAGACTATTTTTTAATGCTTCATAATATATTGTTAAATTTGTTCCAATGACACTTTAATTGTATTTGTAGGATGAATTATTGTGGGGTGCAGCATGGCCTCACAGAGCAACCAAAGATCACACTTACCTCAGCTACAGTCAAATGAATAGAGAGACTCTAGGAGTTATTTAAAATATCAATGAGTTTGGATGGGACAAAAAACATGTAGAGATAAGAATTCTTGTATTTAAGTTGATTTTATTTCCTCCCCAAATCCTCATATTAGTTTGTATTCTATAAAAAGAAATCCCTTACTTTTCCATTCCAACATATTTTTTGCTTTAAATAGTCTTGGATCTGGCTGCATGAACTTTTTTTTGTTACATTAATGTGTAAGCTCAAATTTCATGATCTATTATCAAGATTTTTCATTTTTTTTTTTCATTTACAATTATCATAAACTATGGAAATTGAATGTAGAAAACCATTTTTAAGTACATTTCTATAATATTGGGGAAAATTTTGACTGCCTATTTGTCTGTTTCAAAATGTATAGGATTTCTTATTAGGGAAGGTGAACTTCCTTCAAACCTAAAAGGGACATGCTAACAACTTCATTAGCTCTCTATTTCCTAAAACACTCTACACACATGTTGCACATACACCAGGTATATTTACTTTACTAAGATGACCCACAATCTAATCACAATAGAGAAGAATTGAGGGTTGTTAATTTGTATGTGGGTGTGATAGGTGGGCTAATCTACAAGCAAGAAAGGAGAAACATACATCCATATTATTTTAGCTTGTGCAAGTTATTTAAGCCATTCTAATTAGTTAGTGCACTATAGAAACATTGTTGCCACTCCTGCCAAGCTATAAAGAGTAGGTTAGAGATAGATACCTATTGTTCTTCACTAACACCAGTAACACCATGGTCATCACTATAGTAAGTAGTACTAAATATTGTTTCTACATTAACAAATCTCATAATAAATACTAAATATGTATGGAAGAGCCATTTTAGATCAGAATGTGTGTGGTGTTCTCATCAACACCTATAATCATACTCTACATACCATCATTCCAATGATTGAGTAGATATAGCACTCCATCAATTGGATGATGGATGATGGAATGTGATCAAACTATTAATACACAAGGTACTTTAGTCAAATTTCTTTTGTTATCTACTCTTTTTTGGTAATTTGTATGCATTAAACTGGGGTCTCCTTGGCTAAAATTTATTTCACTTGAAGGTTCTTCGACCATTTCTATGCAGAGGCTTAAATTTGATGTTGAGAAGGGTTTACCCCCTAAAAAAGAAACAATATTGAAAGTAGGGATGTAATAATTGCAAAAATAGTTTTATCAAGCCCTTCTTAAAAAGGACTTGGAGATTGTCAATGTTGGAGGAGAGCGTAAGCATCTACTAAATTTAGCTATGCAACTGAGAAAATGTTGAAACCATCCATATCTTTTCTAAGGTGCTAAGCCAGGACCACCATATACCACTAGAGACCATTTAATCACAAATGCAAGTAAGTGTTGGTTTGGCCTATCATTGGGGGTTCTATTTGATACTATCATGGGTTTTGCCACACTTGTAGGTTTAATATGCTACTTTTACTAATTATATCATCTTGGACTTTTCCATTTACTAGGAAAAATGGTTCTTTTAGACAAGCTTCTTCCAAAGATGAAGGATCCATGATTCCCGAGTTCTCATTTTTTCTCAGGTAAGTTGTAGTTTAATGAAATTGTTTTAGAGTTGTATTCTTAACCATGCAAGAGCTTGCTTGAATATTTATTGTCTTCTATAGATGACCAGGCTATTGGACATTCTGGAGGATTATTGTATATACCAAGGATATTAGTATTTTCAAATTGATGGAAATACAAATGGAAAAGAGTGTGATGCTTCAATAGATTCTTTCAACCAAAAGGGTGATGGCAAATTTATTTTCTTGCTTTCTACCAGAGCAGGAGGTTTGGGCATTAACTTTGCCACTGTAGATGTTGTCATTCTATATGATAGTGACTAGTATGCACCTATTATATGAGGAATATTATATTAGGTGTGAACATTGCTACCAGAGTATTTGGAATCTAAAAATTTTAGGGTTATAGGAATCCTCAAGTAGATTTACAAGTGCAAGATTGTGCACATAGGATTGGCCAAAAGAAAGAAGTTCAAGTCTTTCAATTTTGTACAGAGGTTTTCCTTTTTACATGAGATGAAAAAAATATTTCCAAGTTTTGTTGTATTTTTTAAGATTTACTCTTGTTTATAATTGTAGTATACTATAGAGGAGAAGCCGATAGAGAGAGCTTATAAGAAACTTGCACTAGATGCTTTTGCCATACAGTAAGGATGTTTAGTAGAGCATAAAGGTAATATATCATTTAGGCTTTTGGGTCAATGGTAGTGATTACATGCTAGTTCATTTTGTTTTTATGAATCAAGGTTAGCCCTGCTGCTTATTATAGTTAATGCCCAATTTTAACCTATTTCCTTTTTAAAGGATTTTTAATCAGTTGCTGATGATTTTTGGCCTTCTTAAATTATGCAAGAAAACATCTATAAAAATATGTTGGTACTAGGGAAATTTGATGTGTGTGTCACCAGTTTTGAGATGACAATTAAATAAAAAACAACACTTCAATGATTCAATTGGCGATACAATATTATTGATGAGGCACATCAAATTAAGAATAAAAATTCACTTCTTGCAAAACCAATGAGAATCTACAACACCAATTTTAGACTTCTTATATTTGGGACACCTCTTCAAGTATAATGCATCTCTAATCTTTCCAAGGCTTATATTATGTTCCTATAACATTTTATGTTGACACATAACTTGACTTTGTGGATGTTGCTCCAATAAGAATGAGTCTTATAGCTAGTATGAGCAGCCTTGTTATGTGTTAACAATTATTTAAAAGGTTTATTTTCTTGTGCTTGCAAAAAAATATCCATGAATTTTAGTCATTACTGAATTTCTTACTCCTAGAAATTTTTAGCTCTACTAAGATTTTTAATGAATGGTTCCAAATATCTAGTGAAAATGATCAACAAGAAGTTGTCCAATAGCTTCACAAGGTACATTAGTCAAATTTCTTTTTTTATCTACTCTTTTTTGGAAATTTGTATGCATTAAACATGGGTCTCCTTGGCTAAAATTTGTTTCACTTGAAGGTTCTTCAACTAGTTTTGTCATGGAGGCTTAAATTTGATGTTGAGAAGGGTTTACCCCCTAAAAAGGAAACAATATTAAAAGTAGGGATGTCAGAATTACAAAAACAATTTTATTGGGCCCTTCTTCAAAAGTACTTGGAGATTATCAATGCTGGAGGAGAGCATAAGCACCTACTAAATAAATCTATGAAACTAATGAAATTTTATAACCATCCATATCTTTTCCAACCTGCTAAGATAGGACCACCTTATACTGCTATTATCTCCCTTGTAAAGGCAAGACATGCAAGCTGGTAGGAGAGAGACCCATAAACTAAACTCCTACTTAAGTATAAAAAAACAAACCTAGAAAGAGCATCCTTAGTGGCGTTGATGGTCATGAATTTAGTTTTATCTAGGTTGGTCATAGGTTGGTGAAGATTATGAAACTCAAAAATTGCATCAAATTATCTCTGCAAACTATCAATAAAATTAGATAGGAGGAATATGTTATCCACAAAGAGTAAATAACAATCAAAAAATGATAAATAAGCCAACCATCATCTATAGGGGTACCTTGTCTAAGAAAATTCTCATAATCATTAGTATAGGTACCAAAGAGTGTTGGTGGGAGAGGGAAACCCTACTTAAATTCAATTTAGTCTAGACAAACTCAAAGAGGTAACAATGATTAAGGAAACACCAAATAATTTTCTTTTAGAGCTAAATGTTGGTGGCAATAAGAGTATCAAAAAAACCTACATTTCATAGTTGTTGGGATAGAAGATATCATGAGATTACGTAAATGGCTTTCTTCAATTCCATAAAGCAAAATGAGACTTAATAGGATCAATGAGACTTCTCAATGAAAGCAAACATGACAATGTAAGATATTTGTTATATCGGATAGATCTAATTATTTGTACATAATTACCAAAAGATATGTTGAAATACATTAAATAAAATATCTAATTCCTCAAGAAAAAAATATGTTTCCCCTCCAAGAAGAGGATCCCAACACTTGGGCAATCGTGTCATTGTCTTCCAATGGTATTTCTTTGATCATGTTCAAATCAGGGCCATCACCATTGAGGTCATTTAGATTAAGATCTATTAGCCTTTAAACTATCAACTTGATTGGATGTTGCCTTGTTGCCCCCATTTCAATAAATATAGGTCCATAACCTTTTTGGGTGCTATATTGAGAATTAAATGACACAAATAATAATTTATTATGTATTTTTTAAAGGGCACTAGCTCAATGGAAGAGCACCTACTTTACAAGTAGGAGGATGGTGGTTTGATTCTATTGCGCTCTATTATGACCTAATACACTACCAAATATGATACTAAATATGCGATTGAATATGCTACTAAATATGTGATGACATATACTATTAAATATGCTACTAAATACACTACCAAATATGTGAGTAAATATGCTATTGAAAATGCTCCTAAATATGTGATCAACTATACTATTAAAATACTACTAAAAACACTACCAAATATGTGAGTAAATATACTAAATATCTGATTAAATATGCTACTAAATGTACCACTAAATATGTGACTAAATCGATGATCAAAATTAGGGATCAAATAAGTGACTAAAATGATTTAGTAGTATATTTAGTAGCATTATAAATGACTAGATATTAACTACTGTTAGTCACATGATTGATTTTAGTCACATATATACAAGTTTTAGTGGTTTTTTAGTCACATATTGCTATTTTTGTACTAGTATTTATATTCTTTTCTTTATCATTTTTAGAGTCCTCTTGGCAGGAAACCACTCCTAAGGAGAAGGAAGCATGTTGGAATTGTATGCAAGACTTTAGAATAGATGATGAAGGACTAGCTGAAGTAGGCATTATAGCACATGAAGGCTTAAGCTCGATAGGTTTAGTGTTATCAAAAGTATTTGCAACCAAGTGAAGGTTAGCTTGAATTTTTTTAAGAGGTATCCTTTGAAGATAACTATAGGGAACCATATGAAAAGCATTAGGATCTTTGTTGGATGAAGGATTGGTAGAAGATTTGAGAGACTCAAAATCCTTAGGGGATGTATGGATAGTGGAGGAAGTAGAAGATGGAAAGGGAGCATCAGAAGAAAAAGGTTTAACATTAACACAATCTTGCTCAAGAGTGTAATCTTTTTTTTTAGTATGAGGGTTTTTAGAAGAGGCACTCTTGTGGCATTGATGTTTTATTTCAGTGCAAAAAGATGCTTTCTCTTCCTCAAAAAATGTAGATTTATCATTTACTTATTGTTCACAAAATTTATCAATGTTGTTTTCAAAATTTGACTCATATGGATTACCATCAATATCTATCCCTGACTCATCCCCTTTAAGCACAAGCATAGGACTAGTAGGACTTTTAGGACTCATAGGAATATAATAGTCATTTTCATTATAATCATTGTCACTATAGGCATTATAGATAGGCATATCACAAGACTTTGCATGTTGTTCATTATGATATGTCTCAATAAGATGAATAAGACTCTTGGTAGAACTAGAAGAAGAATGATAACATGAAGAAGAGGTAGGTGAAGACCTACATGAATGATATTTAGAAGAATCATGGTAAGACTTAGAATATGAAGAATGTGAATGATATTTAGAAGAATCATGATTAGGCTTGGAAGATAAAGAATGTGAATGGTACTTAGAAGAATCATGGTGAGACTTGGAAGATAAGGAATATTTGGAAGAAGAATATCATGATATGATCTTGCGTATGATCCTAGAAAGAACATCTAATTTTTTCCCTTTTTCCATCATTTTTGTCACAAGGTTAGCATCCATATATCTATTGGAGTAACAACACTTTTAAAATTCAATAAGCAGGTCAAGTTCCTCTTTTCTCAAACAAGGGTCCCTAATAAGATATTCAAGATCCATGGTTCTAGAAGAAGAAGAATCAAGCATGGAAGAAGAGAAAGGATGAATACAAGAAGGTAGACTATATGATAATAGGAGCAAAAGAATCAAGAAGATATGAAGAAGGTGTAGAATGGAAATGGGAGACTAGAAAGACATGGAAGATGAAGAAGAAAGAAAACCAAGAGTCATTTTTGGAAATTTGATACCATTTGAGTTCATTTGAATGTTGAGCAACATGTAATAGCACATGTATCCAACATTCAAGAAAAGGTACTAGTTGATAGGATAACCCTAAGAAATGTTGGTCCAAAACTAGGATAGAAAAGAACTCACTTGTGCAAAAGAGAAATGATAAGATAAAATATTACAATAGGTGTAAACCAAAATTTCCATAGAGGTGCCCACAACATTGGGTGAATACCCTAGTGCATATGAATTAGGAGGATTATTTATCCAAATTATAATTAATTGAAATTGAATTTCAATGAAAGTGGATAGAAAAGAGATTACTAAGACTCTCCAAGCATAACATCGAAGGATCCAAAGGTATATCTTTCTCAATAGGGATGGTCTCTAACTCCCCAACTCCAAAAAAGGTCACTTGTGAAATCAATTATTACTAATTTAAGAGATCAAAGCACAATAACCCAAGTGAAAACAAGTTTCTAAGAATGGAGTAAGTAGCCTAATCTGAACTGTTGAGATAATGGGTGTTGCACACATTGCATAATATTGTTATATTTTATTATTTTATTTTATTATGTAATGTTATGCCTAGATGGACATGCGACATGTAAATATTTCTATGGAATATTCTTGATGGGTTGTATTGTAACATTGTGAAAATATTTCATGTAATTATTTAATATTGGGGAAAAGAATTAAATGCCCAATATAAATGTGGGGTCAGTGGGTTAGGTAGCACATGGTTTATGTAATACCACTTAGTGGTTTTGTAGGACTTGCTACTATATAAGTAGCCACAAGGGTAGTTGTTGTAGAGTAAGAGTGAGAAAGGCAAGAGTCGAGTGGGACAAGGCTTGACAGGTTAGCCAAGGGAGCATTTGTGAAGGTTGAAAGCATGGCATGGGATGTGTGGATTCATGCTTGTTCACATAGTTTTCTCGGTTGTGGCTATGGCCATGAAAGCTTCCATGGTTGTATTGCAAAAGGATTTTTTGTTGAATAATACATGGTGATGGATGCTTTTGGAGGCTGAGTTTTTTTTCCCTCAATGAGGGTTTCCTAAGGTATATCTTGTGTCACAATTTTGTGGGTATGTTGTCTATTGTCTTGCATGTGGATTTTAATTCCATATTTATTTTAATCTATTATGGGTTATGTGAAAACGGTTATATTCTTTGTTGTCAAGTTTCCTTACAAGTGGTATCAGAGCTATGGTTTTATTATTTGTAACCCTAGATTGAATCCATGGGAATGCATGAGAGGATAAAAGAAAGGGCAAGATATATGAGTTTTATTGTAGATCTGAGGGTTTTGGATTTGCTGTTATGATGGGATGTTAAAATATTTGGGCATGTGAAATTTTTTGGACAAAAGTATTTTTTGGATGTTTCATTTAAATTAGGGTTTTAGGAGGAGCTTGCAAAAATGACCTCCTAGGTAAAAAAAAACCTCGCCATTAGATCTGAGTTGACATTTCCATAAATTTTGATATATAGCATGCCCTAGTTTGGCCATGTTTAGAGGAAATGAAAGAGATTATTGATTTCATCCCATGATGGTCATCAAATTTAATCCTGTCAAATTTTTTGTCACAAAAAAATTAAAAATTAAAAATTGCATTAAAAATGGTAAAAAGATTGTCTTAGTAAAATGACCATAACTTTCTGTCAAAATATTGGATTTCAAAGTTATTACAGGCATTGGAAAACTAATTCAGAGCACTACAACTTGACACAGGTTTGGTTCTATGATTTTAAAAAAAATTCAAGTTTTAAGAGCCCTAAAGTTAGATGTTATTTATTTTGAGCATGGATTAGGGCATAACTTGGGCATTCAGAGTCAAATTTTGGACTTCGATTAGTCAACAGAAAGCTCTTGAAGAGCTCTACACATTGGTTTAGATTTGGTGTAGGTTTGACATGATTTATTTGGTGATATATTAATCTAAACAGTTTATAGGTATATTTTGACTATGGTGACATTGTGAGTTTATGGCATCGGAGATTTAAAATTTGATGTCATTGTATATTCAATTCATATTTCAAATTGGTCTCATGATGATATGCTTATCAATGTTTAGTTTGGATATGTATGATGACTTGTTGGATCTACAAGTTGTGTAGTGTTATAAGCAGTATATACTTACAAGTTGCATTTATGGCTTGGTTATGGGTTGTCTTTGCCCATTGATCTTTTATTATTGATGCATATTCAAATTGGTGGCTTGAATTTGGGTTGTCTATGCCCTAAGTCACATGATTTTATGATTTTATCCTCATATAGAAGGGATGAGATATTTTTACCAGGTATAGTGATGGTGGAGGATTACGGTTGACTATTTTATGCTAACAGGTTGGATAGATTGAGAGCCAGATGCTCAATTCATAGATGTGATCATGGTGCCATAGATTTTGGCATGACATGATTGGCTACACAGATACATCCTTGATGTTCATTATCTTGTATTTTTTGATTCAGTTATGGTGGTATATCTTCTTGGTTGAGGATCATGGTTATTTTGTTTCTTCTGAGAAGCTCATGATGTGCACTTTGAGTTCTTTTATGGTTTGATGCCTTGGTTGATTCTCATGGTTAGAGGATGGTTTTTCATCATTATGTCATAGATATCTTGGATACATGGTTTAGTGGGAGCTTGTGATAGTGATGGGGTGATAGTGCAAGATTAATTCCTTGTTTAGTTTGGATCTTCATGTAGGAGATGGATTTTATGATTCCATAGGTGACTTGGTACCACAATTGAGTTAGATTTGTTGGTATCGATATATTTATTGACTGTTTGTAGATGTTGGAGATTTTTCTTAGATCCTATTGCTACAGAAGCATCTTTGACATTTGCATGGTGCACTTGTTATCTTCATGGTATGTGAAGATTGTTAGATCTTGAGGACTCATGGAGTTCTTAGTTATCTTCATGGTGTGTGTAGATGGTTCTTCCTAGTATGTACAGATGGTTTTCTTCATGGTGTATAGAGATGGTTGCATCTTGAGGACTCACAAGGTTTTAGGAAAAGGTGTGGTTTATACTTTTATTTGGTGTGTTGTCCTTGGTATGAGAATGGTTTTATTATTATGTCATGACATACTGTTGATATGCATTTAGAGTTGTGACATGTTATAGTATGTTCATGTGGAGTAGGTTATTGCTTTAGTTTTGATGGTTAGATCATGTTGTCATGTTTATGTTCCTGAGGCCATGGTTGGAATTTTGACATTGATCTTGGTTTAGTTTCTTGGTATTGAGTACACTGATCATAAGTTAGATACTTCATGATATTTCTATGTTGCATTTGGAGTTGGCATGGATTGATTAGTTATAGGTGCTCGTGGATACTTAGAGACAATGGTGATGTTGATTTCTCTTGGATTAGAGAAGTATTTGTTGGGATGGTTGATGGTTTAAAAGGAAGTCTGAGGGGCAGTCACCTGATATGGACTTGAGAGGAGATTTTTCTTAGATGAGTCTTGGTTGGAGACTTGGGTATCTTGATGAGCATTCTTATTCCCCACTCTTGGTCTACTCAACGGTTTTCTACTTGAGAGGTATAGCCCATTTTCTTTTCTCAAGTGCATTATATTTATGCTTGTCTTTCATGGATATGGATCTTGAGCTATGGTACATGAGTTAGTTCTCGAGGGTTCATTTGAGAGATAGTTTAGCATTGGTTATCTCCATGTGCATATGTTGTTATGCTGGTTGAGTTTGGGAGATGGTTTTATATTGGGCATATTCCTTGGTTTAAGAATGGTTTATTGAGTTTGATCTTCTTGTGAGAGGATTACATCCATGATTAGTTATATGGTATGGTTTGGTTGTTGTTGAGGCTTCTTGTTGGGGTTTTATGGAGGAGATCATACTTGCATAGTTTACATCTAGAAGTTTGTGTAGAAGGACATGATATAGGTTATGATTTGCATGGTTTCTCTAGTCTTGTTATCTTCTTAAATGTTTAGTTTTGCCTACATTTGATTTGAGATTGGTTAGAGATTATGATCATTAGTTTGTGCTCATGTATGTCATGTGAGAAATGACATAGTTATTCCTTTATCACTTTTCTCTATTGGTTGTGGAGAATTTGGGAGACTATTGGAGACTTATTACAAGAGTTGTTCTTGTAGGATATCATTTTATGTACTGTGGATTCCCTTGACACTACATGGATTCACTTCTTTTAGATTTTTTTGAGTGAATTGGTTATAGATTTAACATTATCTTTTGTAGTGGGAGCTTCTTGGTATATATGTGGTAGGTATTACTCTTGAGGCTTGTGATTGCAGGTTATAGATTAGATATGTTGATGATGTGAGATTCACTTGGTATACCTTTGGAGGTATGGATAGTTGGATGGGTTGGCACTTTGATGTGGGTGTTATTTTAGCTATGGATATTTTGAAAACTACAGATACATGTGATTACCTTTGGATCAAGTTTTTTTTGTGCTTGGTATTTTAGTTGGTATAGGATTTTATGATCTTCTAATGCGACAGGTTGGGTGGCTTTCTCTTTGGATGGCTTCTATGTATGTCCAATGGCAGTGGCATAATAGGAGGTGAGATCATTCATGTTCAAGATGTTGGATACTTTAATTTTGTTGTGAGTACCAGGATGGAGCACTTGGTGCATTTTGATCCATGATGGTGGATGTGCTGGGAGGGATTGTTCTCTTGTTCATTTATGTGTCTACGGATTAACCCTATGCAATGTATACAACAAGTGGGAGATTGTTGAGATAATGGGTGTTGCACACATTGCATAATATTGTTATATTTTATTATTTTATTTTATTATGTAATTTTGTGCCTAGATGGATGTGCAACATGTAAAGTTTCTCATAGAATATTCTTGATGAGTTGTATTGTAACATTGTGAAAATATTTCATGTATTATTTAATATCGAGGAAAAGAATTAAATGCCCAATATTAAATGTGGGGTCAGTGGGTTAGGTAGCACATGGTTTATGTAATACCACTTAGCAGTTTTGTGGGACTTGCTACTATATAAGCAGCCACAAGGGTAGTTGTTGTAGAGTAAGAGTGAGAAAGGCAAGAGTCGAGCCGGACAAGGCTTGACAGGTTAGCCAAGAGAGCATTTGTGAAGGTTGAAAGCATGGCATGGGATGTGTGGATTCATGCTTGTTCACATAGTTTTCTCGATTGTGGCTATGGCCATGAAGGATTCGATGGTTGTATTGCAAAAAGATTTTTTGTTGAATAATACATGGTGATGGATGCTTTTGAAGGCTGGGTTTTTTCCCTCTCAATGAGAGTTTTTCAAGGTATATTTTGTGTCACAATTTTGTGGGTATATTGTCTATTCTCTTGCATGTGGATTTTAATTTCGTATTTATTTTAGATCTATTATGGGTTATGTGGAAATGGTTATATTCTTTGTTGCCAAGTTTTCTTAGATGAACTAGATCAACCTAGGGAGATTGGAAATAAGAGGACAATAAAGCAAGTTGGTCATAAAGTCTCAACTCAGGAACTCAAATTTTGTTCATTTTAAATGTCCAACTAGGTGTATCAATAGATTTTTAATCATGAACTAGGCATGGAACAAAACAATCAAAGATTTTAAGAAAATGTCTTCAAACAATGAGCAAGGGACAAAGCAACCTTGCACATGGACAATAATAGTGTTTTAGTAGTAATCTAATCCCTAAAACCACTACTATGTATGTTCTCAAAATATTTTTCAATCATGCACATAGTCTTAAAAAAGAAAATTTGGTAGCACTATGGTTCTTAGTAATGTTCAACTCTGCAAATTTTGTGATATAGAGTGGGAAAAATCCAATCTTGGTGTACTAACATTTTGACATATTTCAAGAATTTAATCAATTGGAGATGCTGAGGAGATCAGACAACTCAAAAAAAGACTACACTCATGAGGATTTCTCCAATGAGCATTTATAGAGTGGTTGCTACTACCATGTCAAAAATGGCTATTACCACTTGAAATTTTGTCCATGTGGTTGACCCAATAAAGGTAATGTCCACTGTGGTTAACCCTCTCTATTCAAGAAAGTCTCACAAAGTTGTACCACATGGGGACTTAGTTTGGATTCAAGGATTCTAAGTTTTTGATGTGCCCAAAAGAGAACAAACCATACTCCTCTAGCCTCTTCACCTTACCCAAACATATGAAACAAGATTCTTTGACATGCTAATTTGAAATAATCTCACCAAATTTTTGGGAAATTCAACAACAAACACCACCAATCTTAAAAGAGAAAGTACTAATGGATGTTGAGGACAAATCCAAAAAAAATAGTGAGATAATAACAAATATCCTTCCCTACCTACAAGAGGATCCTTTGTCAAGAGAAGCTTCACATGTAAAGAAAGCGAATGAAGCACAACCTCTCAATATGTCCCAAATAGTATTCATAGGGCCTAATTACTATGTGAAACATAGATGCATGAAAGCAAATCTAAATCCAATTTTAGAGCATCAAATGAAGTGTGAATCTATAAAATTATGTAAAAGAAATCAAGCCAAACACATGAGATGTTCATTTTAGTTCCAAATCTAAATGTTATAGAGATCTAAAAAGATTGATAATATTTGCAATGCATCTTTTCTCTATTGTACTTTTTATTTATGCTTGAATCCTAGCTCACAAAAAAAAAAGCAACAAGCAAATAAAAAATATGGAATATATATCCAACTTATGCAAAACTAGAGTTAGATCTAAAAACCTAATTTTAAGAGTAATAATAATCAGCAAATAACTTAAATGAAAGCTCTCATCATGTATTGATCCATTGTGAAATTAAAAGCAAGCTATTCATTAAATGCCATTTTTATATTTATTTTTAACCTAGTCATCAAGATTGGACCTATATGATATGAAATGGATCCAAAACTATAAATATAGAAAAGAGACCACTATCAAAAATTAGAGAGCTTTCCAAAAATGTCAAGATCCATTTGTCAAAATAGACCATTTTTTGCATATCGAATTATTGAGCCTTAATATGATCTTTAAAATAAAAACACAAAGAACCAACCCTATATAGAATTTAGAGATATATCCAAAAATGCAAATGTTTCTAAGAAATATGCTAATTTGCACCCTAAAATGGTTTTCATGAAAAGTCAAGAAAATTTTTTTAAAAATAGAAAATAACTCATAAAAAAATAAAAAAATTATTGAAGCTTTTCTAATGTGTCGCCAACTTGCAAACAAAAATTTAAACCAAAGCACCAAATCATATGGGAGATATGATCAAAGCTTCAAGATCTAGAGTTTCTCATCTCCAAACAAATCCATACAAGGGGGTTAGATCTAAAAATGTCCAAAACTAACAAGTAAATGTGGGTTGCCCCATGGTGGGCACCAAAAATGTGTGCTTAAAATGTGAGCATGCTTCTATGAGTCATTATATCCAAGATTGCTCAAGAATGAGGTCTTGAATGGCAACTCATATCTCTATATTCATGGAGTGCAAGGTTTTGTGATGAAGGCCCTCAGTTTTGACCTAGTTTATGCCCATGCAAGTACACCATAAAATGAGAGATTCAAATATCCAATATACATGAAAATGGAGATGAAAGCTAATTTGTATGATAACAATGCAAAATAATGCAAGATCTAATCTATGAAAGAAAGATCTAAGCTAATATAAAAATTCATGGATGAGATATGATAATGGAAGCCATGGATGCATGAGAGAAGAAGAGTAGAAGATAAAAATTCTCCACAAAAAGCTTTATTGTTCAAACTCTTTCAAAAAAAATTGTTCAAACTTGCATCACATTAATAGCATAGAGTGTGTGTATGTAAAATGAGGAGAGGAATCTCCCTTATAAAGAAAATTGGGTGATCAAGATCAAAAGGAAAAAAGATTTAATCAAGGGTGGAGAAAGAATTATCCATGTGAAATAGAGATCCACCAATGAGAAAATAGGAAAAGAATTAAAAGGAATCCCACTTAGAAATATGTGCATTTAAGTGTAGAGGAATTTTTATTTTTTATTTATTTTATTTTCTCTTTAAGTGGGGGATTTATTTAATTAAAAAGGAGCAAGTTCTTTTAATTAAATAGGAAATAAATTAAAAGAGGGATTTTTCTCTTAATTAATGAAATGTGGATAAATTATTTAAATAAAAGAGAGGTTTTCTTTTAATTAAATGGGGACTTATTTTATTTAATTAAAAGGGAGATTTTATTTTAATTAAATAAGACTTAGAAAAAAATGATCAACCTTAGAAAATATTGAAATAATTGAATTTGATCAAGAAAATTGATTTGAATTGATTTAATAAAATATTGCAAACCATTGATTTATGAAATTGATAAATTGAATAATGGGAGCCCATAGCCTAAGTGGCCATTTTAGGGTGCATACACTAGGGATACATAACTAACTACCTTTGAACAACGTACCTTCCTAAATGAAATATTCATCATACTTACTGATGTGATCTATCAAAATTGGTGCTCTTCACTCTACCTGACTCTAGGAGGGAAAAAAATAATTAGGATAAAGGTACACCTAGGAATCCAAGCAAACCTTGTAAAGTAAACACAATGGAAGAAAGCACATAAACAAAATAACAACACCAAGAGAGAGAACAAGATACTTTTTATTGATTCATCAAATAATTGGCATACATGCCTAATTGTAAGGCCTTTTGGGTTATGGTAGATACAATATACATTCAAGATCTAAGATCAAACTTCAAATTTTCACTTTCTAGTTCTACTCCCAAATAATCTACCCATAATCTTCCTAACTCTAAGCCTAAAAAATCTATTTATACATTCAAGAATGGCTTACAAAATTTTCTAGAGCATTACATAATGGAAAGGCTGACCCAACAACTATATAGGCACATCCCAAAAAAGATCTTATCCTAAATGTCATGATCAAAATAAATCTCACAAGTCAACTCGCACCAAAAACATAGAAATAACATCCAAAATATTGACGCTTGACATCAATACAAAAACTTGACACATGAAGGATCACTTAGCACATGAAGAATAGCTTGACACACACAGTGAAACTTGGCACACACTATAGAGTGAGATGGGATAAAACATGAACCCAGTGTTAACATGACATGGAATAACCTCAACTTAGCTTAAACTACAAAATTACTAGCACTTGGCAATTGTTGCAACTCTGCAATCATTGTAACTCAACAACATCTGGTAGAAAGAACACAACTAAGAAGGATAACACGTCAACCTAGGATGCTCTTGTATTAGATTACTAGGGTAGGAAAAAATGATTCTCCTAAATCATGCAAGTTTCACAACCTAAGTTGAATCCAACTTGAATTGATAAATCCATGTAGCATCTTCAGCTACTTTGTTCTTCCACTTCACTAAATATTCATAGTACTCTTTTCCTATTTTTCTTTTACCAACTCTCTAATCCAATATTTGTTCAATCTCTTCAATATGCTTCTTAGGATAATCGTCAGGTACAAAAACTTCATTATCCAACTCATGGTACTTATACAGATCAGCAATATTGAATATAGGAGATACATCCATGTCATCAAGAAACTCAACATTATAAGCATTTCCAGTGTCAAACTTCTTTAAGATCTTACAAGGTCCAAACTTCTTCATCTTCAACTTACTATATGTTCCTGTAGGACCAGAAAAATGGGCTAAAAGCATAACAAAATCACAAACTCAATAATCATACATTAGCACCCACTAGTCTACCATGAAAGACAAACTAAACAAAAGAAAGCAAACATAATAAAAAAATCCCTTTTCCATTTGTAGCTCCCATGTCCTTCTTTCTTCTCCAAATGATTGTAGCTCCAAAGTTTCCTATAGTGCACACAAAATTGAAGAAAAAGCCTATGATAGTCATAATGCCATGAGAATACTTGAAGTGTGATTTTATGTGAGAGAGAGAATGTAAAATTCAAATTAGTAGAGACTCGAAAACTCAAAGATTCAAGGACTCAAGACTTAAGCATTCTAGATCCGAAAATGAGAGGAAGGGTGTCCATTTTATAATTTTCATGTAGGGTGAGAGCATTGGATTTATCACCCACAGACATGCGATGTGGCAAGAGATTCCTATGATGCATATGACAAAATATGCCAAATGTAAGATTCTATGACACATGAGAGTCAAATTTGGCTAAATGTGGAAGAGAATCTATGACACGTCATAAGATTCCTCAACCCACTTAAAGCCAAGAATCTATGATGAATAAGCTGAATAGGGAAATGCGTAAGAGGTAATAATAATTTCTATGATGTATATGACAAAATATGCCAAAATTAGGATTCTATGACACACGAGAGTCAAATTTGGAAGAGAATCTATGATGCATCATAAGATTCCTCAACCCACTTAAAGCCAAGAATCTATGACGAATAAGCCAAATAGGGACATGCGTAAGAGATAAGAATATTTGATTATGACAAATCTCAGCCAAGTGTCAAAGGAGAATCCACGAGGTGTCACATCCAATTGTCATGATGATGAAATATTTTATGGAATATTTGAATTAAAAATCCTTTTATACCGCAAAATAAGAATTAGTAGAAAATGGAATTAATGATGGAAAATAGAACTTAGGAAATTGTAAATTTCCATGGTTTGCAAATAATGA
The DNA here is from genome assembly GCA_028749045.1 of Cupressus sempervirens. Taxonomy (NCBI): domain Eukaryota; kingdom Viridiplantae; phylum Streptophyta; class Pinopsida; order Cupressales; family Cupressaceae; genus Cupressus; species Cupressus sempervirens. Next base: position 830,040,186 of record CM053787.1, on the reverse strand, counting down.
ATCAATTAATTAATAAAATTAATTAATTGAGGATGATAATCAGGAAGAATAACTAGTGAGAATAATAGAATTAAATTATGGGTTATTTAATCCTATAGAGAAAATTAGTAGATGATTGGCCAAATTGATTAAATGATTGTGACCGTATCTTTTGATGAAAATGTGACGATGATGGATATCGAATAAGATGATGAAAAGGTAGACCAAAGCCATGGTCAAATAAATTGATAGATCAAAATTGATAACATGTCACTGACACATGACATGAATTAATTGATATGTAACATTTAACCGACATTGTAAATGCTACAGGATTGAAATTGATTGATAAGGTTTGATCATAATAACATCGACGGACACTATCAATATTATTAAAATGATTGATGATGCCATGATCTAACATTGAAAGCCTCAACAATGTCAAATATTGGATGACATGAATGATAGTTTGACCTAGTGCTGAGAGCCACGACAGTACTAAGGTCAAATTGATAAGATTGATAAGTTGATAGGTTTCCAAGACACTGAAAGCCACAACAATACCTAGGAGAGGATAAATGATGATTGATTTGGGATGTTTGATATGTTTCAGGTTGATTAGGACTGATTTTGAGTGATTCTAGGTTGACTTGGGGTGATTCTGAGTTGATTTGATATGATTCCGAGTTGATTTGATATGATTCTGAGTTGATATGAAATTGATGTTAAAGGGGATACAAATGAGAAAATATGATCAATTTGGCCAAAAGATCAAAGTTATTAGAATGAGAAAATGGGACAAATTAGTATGAAGAAGTGATGAGGTCATAGATGAGAACCATTTTTGAGCGTCTACATTTTGCCCCTCTTTGATACAATATGATTTAGAGCATTGTATCAAAGAATAACTGATGAGAAAGCCACAACATGCCCCAATAGGGATGATATATATGGGTGCCCCCTTGAAAAATTGACTAAGATAAGCATATGATAAGTCAATTTATCGTCAACAAGAAGATAAAGCCATAGCAACTGACAGAATGAAAATTAGACCTAAAATGTGAAACTTATGAGGCCTAGAGTGTAGACCCGAAACTATGCGTGCATGCCCAAAATGATGGAAAGATGTCATAACATGAGGGAAATCATCAAAAATGGTCATATTTGCTCAAATATGATGAGACAAATGTTAGACTGAGGTTGAACTAGGTGGAAAGCCATAGAAAGTCGATTGACAGCATAGGATGATGCAAGAATGCATGAATGCAAGATGAAGATGATTTGGTGAATCAGAAGATATGATCATGTTGATGGAGAATGAGATGACAAAGAAAGATGAGATGAGGAGATTTTAGTATGATGGAAAGACTTTTGCTTCTACAAAGTGCACTATATGTCAAATGGAGCTTTATTTTGATATGGAAAATGGAATGCAACGTATCATGGCATAAAGGGCCAGAGCGCAAATGCAAGCCTTTTGTGTAAACAAGCACGATGCAAACAGAGAATGACCTTGTCCTTCTTGAGGCATATGTACATGCCCCAGACTCTCAAAAGGTATATTGTAAAAAATAAAAATAGAAATAGATAACCATGAACCATCCTGGCCACTCTCATAGATCAATTTATATCATTGAGTAGCATAGGGACATGATCAAAGAAAAAACAAAGAAAAAATAAATCACTCACTAAACAGCGTGAGCCAACAGCTATCTTTGTCCATTATTACTTGCTTTTTAGTGTGTTAGGTGTGTAGATAGTGTTCAACATGTTGATAATGTGATAGTTCTGGTTGTGGATTTAGTTGATAAGTTCATAGTGAATGGTTGGATTGATTGTTCGTTCATGTTGCTCAAATATTGTGATTGTCTTGAAAGTGTAGTGCTTTGAGTTTCAATCTACAAAGTGCAAGTGTGAACGCAAAAGGGATGGTTATCCACAGTGAATATGTACAAGGTTTATTGCAAATTTTTGACAAGTTTTGTGATTTTTAGGGTTTTTGAGGATATTTGATGTTTTTGCATGACTAGTTTCTTCAGGACATTTTATGATTTTTAGGGTTTATTTCAAGACATTTTATGACTTTTAGTGATTTTTTCAGGATTGTATTTGAATGTTTAGGATTTTTTTCAGGACATTATGTGATTTTTAGTGATTTTATCAGGACATATTTGAATTTTTAAGGATTCTTTTTAGGACATTATGTGATTTTTAGTGATTTTTTCAGGATCATATTTGAATGTTTAGGATTTTTTTCAGGACATGTGATTTTTATAGATTTTCTCAAGACATGTGATTTTTATAGATTTTCTCAAGACATTTTATGATTTTTAGGGATTTTTTAAGGATCATATAAGCATAAACAAGTGTTAGCTCCAATCTGTTATGTGATAGGTCTAATGGATAAAAAGCACTTAGGGATATGCCCCCAGTTCAAATTCAAACTCATGCACCATGTAGGTAATATGCCCCCAGACAAGACGCAAACTATGTACAAAGGCCAATGGCAGAGTAACAAAGGACATTAACCAGTTCATGAGCCATGATAAGGGACCAAGGATGTCTTGCAATATGAAGGATATGATCAAGGAATGAAAGAGGGGGAAAAGACCAGATGGAATCCTGGTAGATGGAGGAGCAATAACTGATTACACATGGTGCCTGTTTGCTAGGTTTTCACCATGGTACTTGCCCAAAGCGCCTGTTTGCCAAGTTTTCACTTTTGGATGGAATTTTTCTCTTGACTCAAATTTTTGTGCCAAGACGCCTGTTTGCCAGGTTTTTATCAAGGCATCCATTTTTTCATGACTTTTTTCAATTTTTTCTTTTCTTTTTTCATGACTTTTTTCTATTTTTTTGATATTTTTTCAGTACTTTTTTCAATTTTTTTGATATTTTTTTCAGGACTTTTAGATGAAATCAAGAATGTTACTAACAAATGCTGAGAAGATATCTGTTGTTGGTGTTGCTAGCTGATGAGCTCTAGATCCATGACTGACCATAACTACACAAGATTTGTTCCAAGTCTATAGCTAAAATCAAACCACTAGAAAGGCCTTGAGAGATACCATCGTGTACTGTATGTAAGACAATGTCTATCTCTTGCGAATCAAGGCATTTGAGGATGATTGGGTTAATAGATGTATCATGTGGGATGTCACTAATGATGACATATGCAAAGGCTTGTTGAATAAAGGATTGATTTTGGTTTTTGGACAAAGTAAGTAGCTAGATTTGGGGATAAACAAAGGGATATAAGGGAGGGTTGGGACCAATGACCTTATGCATGAATGTTGATTGAGAGAGCTCCAAAAGACTTTGTGGCATGTTGAACGCTGGAATACTGATATTCATGGCATCATATTTTTCATTTTGTATCAGTGGGAGCTGCTTAGCTTTTGATTTTTTATAGTCTAATGGCACCTTTTGATTTTCACCAAGAGACCTATGCTTGCTATCTTTTTCTCTTTTTTCTTTGTATCTAGAAAGTGGAGTTGGCTCCCCAAAATATGCTAATGTGTTCTCTTTAGGAGAAACTGCTTCTTTATGATCTTCAGTCATAATGCCTTCAAATTCTATTATAAGAGTGCCATCATTGTCGAATTGATCAAAAATTGGTGGTCCACGTTGGTCCCAATCCAAAGGTTCAAGATAACTTGAGGAGATGTCATCATCAATGTTGAATGGGCTTTGGTTGAAGGTAACTGATTCAACTGGGTCATTGGGGTTATGCTCAAAGGCTAGGGGATTGTTGGTTTCAAGTGGGATATCCTCATATGCCTTTTCATCATTCGAAACATCCATAGTCTTACATGTAGGTACCATGGTACTAGGAGGACCTATTCATAATGGTTTAAATCCAAGCCCCAAACTAGGAGGTTGTCCTTCTATAGTGATAGGTTCAATGATTCCTTGTTTCTGAGATCCAAGACCACTATAGCCTTGTTTTTGTATGATGGTAAACCCAAGTCCATACTTGCTAGGAGATATCAAAATGGGTTCTCGTTCTGCTTGTGCTTTCTCAATACATACAGATGTATTCTTATTGATAGAAGTATCATTCTTTGTATTGATGGGAGAAAGTGGTGACTCTCTAATGTGAGAGACTTGAGACATAAAGTATTATCCATGCCCATTGTCTTCAATCTTTATCTTTTCCTTGGCTTTATTGAGCAGTATATCAGCATCCACATACTTAGAGGAATTTTTGGGTTGTGCTTCATTGTTTGTTGGGATTTGGTATGCAGTAGCATCTCTTAGATTAGCATAAAACTAGAAAGGATTTGGATCACCAGGGATGGTAACCTCTATGTTGTGATAGGAAAACTTTAGACATTGATGATATGCAAAAGGGACTGATTTCATAGCATGAAGCCAAGGGCGTCCTAGTATCATGTTGTAGTTCATTTCTATATCTAGGACATGGAACAATGTATCTTCAGTAGTTGGACCAACTTTGACAGGTAATGTGATGATGCCCCTAGAGAAGCGTTGACCATCATCATAAGCTTTTATTGTGATTCTTCAAGAGGGATCCACATCATCTTTAGAATAACCCAGATTGTTGACAACCTTAAGAGTACAAATGTTCAATCTTGCTCCTCCATCTATTATAACACATTTGACTTTGGCATTATGGATGAAGACTTCAAGGTAAAGGGGATCATTATGGTTAGGTTTGTCCTTAGGAATATCTCGGGGTGAAAAAGTGATATGTTCTGACACAAATAGGTTCCCAACCATGGCTTGGAACTAGGCAACATCAATGTTATCTAGGACAACTGACTCTTTAAGGGATTGATCCAAGATCTTCTGATGTTGGGGAGATGCATGTAGTAGGTCCAAAATGGATATTTGTGTAGGGGTTTTTCTAAATTATTCAACAAGGCTATAATCAGATGAAGTAGGAGTAGTAGGTCTACTTGGGGGTGTAGGTCTAGTAGAAGCAGTAGGTCTAGATGGGGCTCCAGGTAGGGTGATCTTGCTATGACATGTAGTGACAGCACAATGATGGTCTTCAGCCTTCAATGTGAATGTGGATATGCAAAATTCAGACTCATTAAAGCAATTGATGGTGTAGTCATAGCCGGTGCGTGTGTAATTCACATTACCTTGTGAGTTTGAGTTTGAACTTGAGGGTTTCTCTTTGTCATGATTACCCCAAGGATCTTTGAAAATAGTATGATCAAAGTTGGATGCTAACAGTGATGGATCAACTATGATAACACCATTATCAATAAGGTCTTGTATTGCATGTTTCAGTTGGAAGCATGATGAAGTCTTGTGTCCTTTGGTGTGATGGTAATCACAATACTTTTTGTCATCCCACCAATCTACTTTAGTTAATGGTTCATCTTTGATTGGGGGTAGTTGCAGGAAGTTATTACTCAGTAACTATTGCAATGCAGTCTCAAGTGGTATTCCCAATGGTGTGAATTTCCTATCTTTGGTTCTAGGATGTCTTTTGTCTTGTGTGGAAGTCTCAGTTTTCTATTATTGAGGTGTTGTTTGATTAGGAGTTTGTGAATTTGTAGGGTTTGCACCTTTCAAAGTCAATTGAGGTTCTATTGTGCTAATCGTGCAGGCATCTATAATGCCATCATTAGTCACATTCTTGTTTTTGGAGAAAAAATTTGACTTGTCATTAGACGAGTTGGTGTTTGTGTTTTCTTTGTTTATCTTGAGGACTCCCTTACGGATAAGAGCATCTCCAATACTAGCCCCTTTTTTCATTAGTTTAGAAATGGTGCTTGGACTCTTGATTTTGAGTTCATACATTAAGTCTGGGACTAAGTTTTCAATGCACAAGTGTACTTGTTGTTCTTCAGGGATGTCTAATGAGCATTGACTAACTAAGCTTCTCCAACGCAATAAGAATGTGATGAATGATTCTCCTATCTTTTTTTTAGTTGAGCACAAATCAGAAAGTGTCACCTCATTTGTGATGTTAAAGGCAAAGTGGGAGATAAATTTGTCTGCTAGCTCTGACCAAGATTTGATATTACCAGGAAGTTTGGAGTACCATTCAAGTCCAGGCCCACCTAGAGAATGAGGGAACAATCTCATAAGGTACGTGGGCTCATCACTGAGTTTGGTACATGAAGCACAAAATTCTCAAATGTGATCAATAGGGTTTCCTTTTCCTCAATATTTTTCAAACCTTGGAGCCTCAAAGTGTCTTGGGAATGGAGGCATATATAGACTTTTATCGAATGGGTTAGGACGTAGGTCCCTTTTTGTATATAGAGCATGTTTCTTTTGGACTCCCAATGCCTCAACTTGTTTGGAAAGTTGTTTGAATTGTTGTAATAGTTCTTCATTGGGGTTTTGCATGATGGTCTTTCCTCCAAGTCTTTTGTGTTTGTGAGTAGACCGTTTGCTGTGGTGAGAACTACGTCTACTTGATTCTGACATTTATGTGTTTGATGAGTTTGATGAAGTGTTGCTAGGTGGTGGAGGTATGTTGGCACCTCGAAGACAGAAAGGTCCCTATTGTTGGGCAACTTGTTGTGGTATTTGATGTGGCACTTGTTGTGGGATTGACTATGATTGTTGTACCATGTGTTGTTGTTGTGTCGTGTGTTGTGGTTGTTGTTGGGATACCTCTGTTGGTTGTATGTGAGACCATGTGCATGCTTGTTGTTGCAGAGGTATTTGTTGACGTTGTTGTGGCACATGTTGTTGTTGTAACAAATGTTGCTAGTATGCAATTTTTTGCTCAAGGCATCTTTGGTATTCCAACTATTTCTTGAGTTGCTCTTATTGTTTAGAAAATGTCATTTGTTGTTGTTGGAATTGCTGCTGAAATTGTTGTTGATAAATTGTGTGTAAGTCAAGTGGGTCCACATGGGATTGTGTGTTAGGAATGTTGTATGTTTGCCCCACTTGTGGTTGTTGTCATTGCGTTTGATGTTGTTGTTGATATGGGGGATGTGTGTCAAGTGGATGTAGACTTGGTTGTGCCTTGGAAGTGTTGAGTCCTTGTACCATTGTAGGTTGTTGTTGTCGTGGGGGTTGACTAAGTCCTTGAGAATTGAATGTCAGGTTTGTATTGTTGTTTTGGTACCTTTGTGTTTTAGATGTTCCTGCTTGCGACATCATATTGACTTGACTATGAGATGCATTTCTATTGGGAATGGGTGTAATGTCAATAAGACTTTTCCCTTGTGTGTCCATAGGAATGGTTGCACTTGATGTTTCACATGTTGTATTTAGGAGAGGCTCCATAGTGTTTGATGTCATAGCACTGGGTAAAGTTAGGAGCAAAGGTGTACTTTGTTGATTTGCCTCCAAAGAAGGTATGTCTGGCATCCCTAGAGCATGGGTCCCTTTAGGTGCATCTTGTTGTTGCATCATGTGACTAAAATCAAGTCTTAATGTCCTTTTTGGGTGTTTAGGGATTGGTGGTATTTCATCAAACAAGGGGTTGACATTGATGTGTTCAAATGTACTTTGGAGGATTTCAATTGTTGGTTCTTGATGGGATCTTATAGGTGCCATTATTGTGTTTGAAAACTCCAAAGGTTGCTTTCCCTTGTCTAAGTTAAAATTTATCATGGGTTGGATGTTTTCAATTGTTGTGTTGGTTTGATTTTTGGACCTAGGACCTTCCAAGTTTGGATTAAATTTGACAATTTCTTGAGCTACCAAACGTTTGAAGTTCTTGAAAAAAAATTTGTCTTGACATGACCTAGCCATTTCTTCATTAGTGATTCCATAATTAGTGTCAGATTCATCACTTAGGTGTACAATACTTTGTTGTATGTTTGATGTGTTAGGTTGGCTGAATTCAAATGAATGTGATTGTTCATCTTCAGGTGAGGTTGGTACACTTCCTTCTCCTGGTGGAATTGGCACGAATATAGGTTCAAAGTTAGGACTCCATTGAACCATCCCATGTGTGGGGGAAGTTTTTGGAGGAAATCTCATGATAGGTGCAGTGTTCAAGGTTTGTTGTGCCATAGCTTGATTATGAGGATCTTGCGGATACATATTTAAAGGGTCTGATAGTAATGGTTGTGATGCCTCAATTTGGTCTTCATCAAAGGTTTGTTGGATTTTCTTTCTCTTTCTTTGTCTTAGATGAGGTTTTGGTTGTGCTTGTGCCTTAGAAAACAAAGGTTGATAAAGTTCCTCTGATCTCTGAGCTGCTTGTCTCCTAGTAAGTGCTGGCATGATACCTAAGAGTGCAAAGAGTGGTGGGTATGCAAGATATGAGTGTTTTTGGGATTTTTAATTATTTAAATGTTATGCAATGTGAGGAAATGCTAAATGAATTAGGGTTTTGATGTGCAAAGTGCAAATATCCTAGGGATGTTATGCAAATGCAAATGCAAGGTGATGTTTTGAAGTTTGACTAGAGGGGATGAAAATGACTCTAAGGTATGCAAAATGACAATTAGGGTTATGTTTTGGACTTGTTAAGGGTACTAAAGGTTGATGTATGCAAGTTATATCATGTAAAGGATGATTTTCTAGGGTTCACAATGACGTTTGGGACATGCAAAATGAGGGTAAATGCTCAAGAAGGTAATTTGGTTGATGGACAATTTGATAGGAATTGGTAGTGAAAATGATGTTAAGGATTTTGATCAATGCAATATGAAGGGGATATACTACCAGGGTAGGTCAAAATGACATTTGGGGATGCTATGACAAGGGTATATGGAAAGTTTTGAACTTAGATAAAACCTTTTGAAAGTATTTTTCCTAAGAGTTTAACCTTGTGATAAAGGACTTTGGATCTTGACCAAAACTTGATAAAAGATGAAAAGATCAAATTGATAAAAGATTATAAGGTCAAATATATCAAGAAATAGATAAATTTTGACCAAAGAAAATGATAAGCAAAGATAAAAGGACTAGTCAAGATCCATTATCCATCAACACTAGGAGATACTCTAAGACTTATACTTTTTCTAGATTTTTGACTAAATTCAAAAGTTTTGGGGGTTCAAAATGGAATTTTGAGGACTCAAAATGATGGTGATGCTGAGTGGATATGTGATACGAAAAATTCCTATGATGAAAAAGGGGATTTTGGGTGCAAGATGCAATTTTGGGTCAAGTGCAGAACAGGGAGGTCTAGAGGCTCCTAGATGCAGTTTTGGGGTCCTAAAGTGCAGTTCGGAGGCCCAAAATGGTCATGTAGGTACCCAAGTGTGCCCTAATAGTGCCAAGTGTGCCCTAACAGTACCAACTACATCATTGATGCACTTGGAGCCAGTTTGGGCATAGTTGGTAGTTTCTAGGCACAGTTGGTAAGCTAGGAAGAATGTTTGCTGATTCTGAGGGGTATGGTTATCAAATTGACATGCCAGGAAGTCAGGATGCTGGGGTTGATGTTAAGATGGGTTGGGAGATGAAAAATGAAGTTTATGACATATAGAATGATGTCTTAAGTGAAGGTGATGATGATTAGGTGTTGTAGAATGTAGATCTGGGAAAGCTAGTGCAAGGGGAGCTAACCAGGTACCTAAGGACACTGTTGAAGCCCCAAAATGTTATCTGGAACCCAAAACTAGATCTCATGACCACCAAGTGTGCCCAAACATTGTAGACTATGTCAATGATGTAGTTGGGGCCCAGTTGGGCACAATTGGTACTTTCTAGGTGCAGTTGGTAAGCTAGGTTGAAACTGAGTCAATTCTGGAAGCTATTGTTGCAGGATTGATGTCACAGAGAGGTAAATGGTAGAGGAAAATGTTAGGGCTAGTATGGATGCTCAAAATGATGGTTAGGACACCCAAAATGATGGATAAAGTGGTCAAGATGATGAATAGGTATGCAAAGTGTTGATTCTGAGATGGGAATGCAAAAACTAAGGAAAGTAAAACTGAACCTAAATGGATGCAATATGAAAAGTAATAGATACTAAATGACGACTAAAAGGTGCAATATGAAGTCTATATTATGTAAAAATGAAGCTTGGACTAGGGTGAATGCAAGTGAAATCTATGCAAGTGTGAGATCTACGTTTTGCCAAGCACATTTAAGAGCACAAGTCGCCATGTTTTTCAAGGTTCGAGTGTGTTGAATCAATGTTTGCAAAGTTTGATAAAGGTTGAAATTTTTTGGAAATGTGTGAGGTTTTGACAAGTTCAAATGATATCCAAGGTGTAAATTTAACAGTTTGGCTTTTATCTTGATTATGTTTTACACACACGCAAGTCACATTAAGACAAGAATAGTTGTTGTAAAAGTTAACAAACACACCACAACCTAGGCTTTTAGGACTGTATCCACTGAATTCCTACTAGAACCAAAGTTCAACCGTTCTTATCTAGATTGGGCAACCTATGATCTTGGCACCACAAGCTCTCCCTTACAGTGCACTCACTTCTCAAGGCTACCAAGATCTGCTTCCCAAGGGGTATGACTTCCCAAGGGACTGTTGCCTCTACTAAGGACCACGAGAATGTAGGATGTCTTCACGGGCATGGGTGACCCCTTGGGCCAGTGGATAGAAAGGATTTTGGCCACTAAAACATGGTTTTTAGTAAGGGCATTATGTTTGGAAAGTTAATGATAGCAGAATGAGAATTGCCTATTAGAATAGGACTTACAATTGATCAGAAATAGACTAGAATTGGTTGAGATGGAAATGAGCCAATTTTGGGGTATTACATTTTGCCCCTCTTTGAATGAATGTGCAAGCAGCACGTTCAATTCAAAGAAAAATCAGAAAGTATGATGCGAACGTGAGATTGGTTCCAAAGTTGATTACACGGAGACCAATTGATAAGCTTTTAAGGATTATCTCTAGAACAGAGCTTAATCCCAAGGAATCCAAGTAGAGCACATAGATACCTAAGATTGATAGCATTTAAAAGACTATCTCCAAAATGAAGTGTAATCTTTAAGGATCCAGACAGAATGTCTAGATACCTGAAATTGATAAGCATTTAAAAGATTATCTCCAGAATGGAGTTTAATCTTCAAGGATCCAGATAGAACACCTAGATACCTAAAATTGAAAGCATTTAGAAGACTATCTCCAGAACAGAGCTTAACCTTCAAGGATCCAGATAGAACACCTAGATACCTAAAATTGAAAACATTTAGAAGACTATCTCTAGAACGGAGCTTAACCTTCAAGGATCTAGATAGAATACCTAGATACCTAAGATCGGTAAAAGATAACAAGATACAATCATGAGTCGTAGAATTATCCCTAGAATGAGGCTTGATCCTCAGGAGTCAGGGTTTAGACTGTCCCAAAACCTGTCCATCAAACTCTGAGAAGAGTTGTTATAAGTTTGATCAATTGATGAAAATATAAGATAGATGGAAAAGATGCCAGATAGAAGGGAACAAGACGCCTTGAGCGATGAGATGCCCCAAGTGATAAGGACATGAGATTAGAACCAGATGCCCTAAGCAATAAGTATTCAATGATGTAATCATCCTGCCCCCTTGGGAGCGAAATCGAAAGATGACACACCAAAAATATGATTTGAAGCAGTATATCATGAGATATAGAAGAAATTTGAGATTCAGCAGAATCTAGAAGAGATCAGAATGATCTAAAGAAGATTTAGGGTTGATTTAAAATGATTGCGAAGTCATAAAGTCCAAGTTTGACCAAAAGTTGACCAAATTTAGCCATAGTTAACTTGAATTGATTATTTTCAAAATAAATTTTGAAAGTATGGAGAATGAAAAGTTGAAAGGATTCTAAGAATCACAAAGTATCAGAAAGATTTGGGTTGCACAAGCGTTCAATCGAGTCGGTCCCTAAAATTTTAAAATGCATTTTTGAGGCTTTTAGGTGTGTCAAATTTTGAATTTGATCTCGAAAATGGATCTAAAATGATCCAATTAGCTAGGGGTGTGATTTTTACGCAAATCTAAGCACTTTGAAAAATTTGGTCAACACCTATATATGGGCTCGAAGGGTCATTTTCAATTCATTTGTGCTTTTTTCTTGTAGTGATTTTGAGCTTTGATAGAGACATGGCAGTGAACATGAGATATCATCATTTTGAGTGCTCCAAACGACACAGCTAGCCAGCAAACTATGGACCATCAGTGAGCCGTCGATTTCCCATCTTCGTACTTTTGTTTTCATGCATTTTGAGGTCATTTATTACACATTTTAGCATTTTTTTAGAGGTCAAATCTTTCTTCGCACGAGACCGATCTGCTCTCATGCGAAGATCTTCTTTCCTCGCGCTAAGATTTAGGGTTGTCTATTTCTTTGAGTGCGGTGGTGAGGATCTTTGCACGAGAGGCATTTGGTTTCGCACGAAGAAAGAGATTCTTCACGTGAGGTGATTTTTTTTTCACACGAAATCTTCTTTTCTCGCACAGACATTGATTTCTTTGCACGAGCAACTCTTTTTTCACTCAAATGTGTGATTCTTCGCGCGAAGAAAGAATGTCTTCATGCAAAACTGTATAATTTCATGCAAGATTAAATGCTACTTTAGCAGGTTTGGGTGTGACATTATCAACAACCCCATCATGTACAATTTCTCGGTTCTTGTTGACATGTTTGGTTTTATCCCTATTGGAAGTGGAACCTTGTTTTGTATCTCTCTGAAGAGTGAGCTCACCTTTCTTGACCATAAATTCTTCGATACAGATAGCCTGTGTAATCATGTCTTCAAAGGTACCTGGACCTTGTAGTTGGACTCTATACCCAAAATCAAGTAAGAGGTTATTATAATGTCTTCATCTAAAACTATATAATTTCACATGAGATTTCATAAATTTTTCGCTAAATTCCATGACAGTTTTGATTTTTGCACTTAAAAATTGCATTTTATTTCATTTTGATGCTTCATTTTGACTTGATATTGATCATTTGTTTGTCATTTTTTTGTTGTGTGTACAGGAGGTCTTTCAAGATATTGCATTTAGATCTCATTTCTCACCATATGGGGAGTTATTGCGGAGTCTTGATGATGCAGATCGGGTACACATTGCCTGATTGGGTTTGTCCTCTCTATGCCAGATTTCAGTTGTGATGGTGAATCACAGCTTACTCACAACTTTGGTGGAGCATTTCCATTCAGAGATGAACACCTTCCACTTGCCAATGGGCGAGATGACCATCACTCTAGAGGACATCTGGAGGATTTTGAAGATTCCTTTCCATGGTGCTTGGGTGGTTTATGATACAATGCCCCAATTAGGGATAGAGGCACTATCCATTGTATTTGGGAGAGAGCTACTGAAAGGCAGGGCCATCAGCTGGGATGAGTTGATGCATACCTATGGACCCACACATAGGTTGGCATCCATGTTGGGTATATTCTTGAGCTACTTCCTATGTACTAACAGGGGACAGCATGGGTTGGAGTGTGGATGGGGTGTCATGCTTCGCAGGATGTCGGAGGCACCAAAGATCTTCAGGTGGGGTCAGTGCATGTTGGCCCACCTTTTCCATGAGATGCACGAGCTCATCTTCCATGAGAAGAAGACCATGGCAGCGGAGGTATATGTATTGCAGATCTAGGCTTAAGAGCATCTTCTCATATGTTAGCCAATTTTTGAGGATGCCAAAGAGCCTATGGAGCCCTACATATGCAGATATTGAGGGCATATTACCCAGGCCCACCTGGGTAAGATTGAGCACTAGCAGATGCATCTTGATGACCTGGTGTCCATTGTATGGCGACCTTGGAGAGAAATAGAGGACTGAGATGATGCCCCTAGAGAGTTGCCATGGATTTTTAGTTCTCAACCTCTGGTGGGTAGGACGACATCAGTGATTGAGAGATTTGTTATCTCACAAGTGTGGTGGTAGTATGGTCATCCCCAAGACATCTCACATGAGTATTGTGCCTATGCTAGGGTGCAGAAGGATATTGAGTGGGGATGGCCTCCACGGATGGATCCAGGGTGATCCATGATAGATATCCATAGTCTAGCTATTGTTCAATGGGATTACTTGAAAGAGGTAGTAGACGCAGGGATGACACCTACATATCAAGAATTTTTGATCAGCCATCCGTTCCCACACTTCACAGATCCACTAGGGATGGCAAGGCAGGTACAGGGATAGGTACCCCTATAGTAGCAGGCACAGTCATAGCCACTAGGTCAGCCACACATGCTACCACAAGTCCAGCATCGGGTAAAATAGATGTCTATTCCCCCTTGTCAGATGGGATCATACCTAGGTGCTGGGGGTAGTGGGGCAGGGCACAGTTGGTGGAGGAGGTAGAGGACAGAGGAGCAGGCCCCTCAGCAGGAGGCCCCATAGCAGTAGGTGCCTCCATAGCCATAGGTACCTCCACCATAGTAGGCACCTTCACAATAGTAAGCACCAAAGATGGTAGATGAGGACATGCCAAATCAATCAGCAGGTGGGGTGTAGGACATGGTGCAGCGGTATCGCGAACGAGTTTGTTAGGCCTCCCGATAGTTGGGAGAGTTGCAGATTGTAGTTTCAGTCAGGGATGCGTAGCTGGTAGAGTGATAACGAGACACTGATCTTTGGAGAGAGTGTGTTGAGACTGCTGAGTGGAGATTAGAGCTAGCATAGGATGAGATTTTCTTCCAGTCAGCTCGGGTAGTGTATTACTATGCTGCATACACCAGCATCGTGCCTGATGAAACACTTCAAGTGCAGCGATATTTGCAGTATGCGCAAGAGTCTGAGGGTGCACGACCTCCTATCAGGCCAGATATGCCACCGCCACCTCCACCACCTACTACCCCTACTCCTCCTAGAGGTGAGGGTTTAGGACAGAGTTAGATGCTCTGTGTTTGATTTTTTATTTTTAATCTTTGGCTATGTATCGATTGGTGTGCTAGCACCACATGTATCATTTTTGATCGATTGCACTTGAGTAGTGCCCATTTTTGTACTGACCCATTCTTTTGATATATATATAAGAGATTTTGAGCCAAGTATTCCTATGTACATGTCATTGTCTATTTTGTTTTACTTTGAAGTACATGAGGTGTATGTTGTACTTAGATAGAATGCATGTGCATGAACTGACATCTGACGTAGTGTTGCATGTTTTTATTTGACAGTCACAGGTATTTTATTGAATAGTGTGAATTGACAAACCAAATGCTTGTGCAACCATTGAGGAATCTAATGTATGTGAAGTATGAACAGAATTACCATCGAATTGCATGCTTATGCAAATGAAGTATGTAATGTAAGACTATGTTGAATGCAGCCCTAGGTCTGGTTACCAAGCCTCGATATTTAATCATCACTGGATATAAAATAAAGCTTGTATATTATACAATTCCCACTGACATTGCAATCATGGAAATATGAATATAATATACGTTATTGGTTTGTCGAGATTAAATGTAAGCATTCAAGGCACAAGAAGCGAGAATGACCAGAACATGTGTCCCTTTTAATGTAGCAAGTTAACATAAACATCAGAGCATAAACGTTGGGATGACCTAAATTTTTCTTGCATAACAGGCATACCAAACACATGGTAGATCCCTCTTATGCTAAGTACTTAGTATTCATTCTATCCGCAATGACCCTTGCATTCGTAACCTGAGACAAAAGTGTGCTAGATATACTCGCAGTGACCCATACGTTCACTTAGTAGGATGAGTAATAGTATGTACTATAGCATGAATATTTTACTCAAACAAACAAGGAGAAGAACCAATTTTATTGATGTATTCATATAAAAGGAGTCGAGGTACACACGGCCATCCAATACAAGATGGAGGCTCTTATAGTGGACACCCCTCTTATAGGAATAGATCAACTTATTGGAACTAAATCGCAAATAGAAAGCAAAGAAAAGATCATGCCCCTAGTCATTACTTCTCTAGTCGAAGATGACATCATTGAGTTGCTCGAGGAGATATGATAAAGAAAAAACAAAGAAAACAAAGAAAATGCTCAGCATATCCAAACAAGTACATCATCTTTGAGTTCAATGTTTTAGGATTGATGTCTAGTGTCAATGTCTAGAACATGTTTAAAAGAACTCTCTTCAGGAGGGTGACAATAGTAGGCAGACGCAGCCAGAATGACTGGTGGCTAAGGTCAAAGAGGAATCTTCATGATGAAAAACCTAAGAAAGACTGAGCAACAAAAGACAAACACAGCCAAGATGACTAGTGACTGACGCAAGAGAGATCTTCCATAAAGGAATCTAGAGGTGTGACCTAAGCAATGGTAGGCAAACACAACTGAAACAATTGGTGACCGTTGCAAAAGAGATTCTATGAGGAGAATCTCAAAAAGAGAGTGTCACTAGTGATAGTAGGCAGACGCAGTAAGGACCACTGGTGACTGTCAAAAAGGAGATTTTATGAGGAGAATCTCAAAAATAGTGACAGTAGACAGATGCAGTGAGAATCATTGGTGACTATCGCGAAGGAGATTTTATGAGAAGAATCTCAAAAATAGTGACACTAGCAATAGTAGGCAAACGCAGTGAGAACCACTAGTGATTGTCGTGAAAGAGATTCTATGAGGATAATCTCAAAAATAGTGACACTAGCGATAGTAGGCAGACATAGTGAGAACCACTAGTAACTTTCGCAAAGGAGATTCTATGAGGAGAATCTCAAAAATAGTGACACTAGCAACAGTAGGCAGACACAATGAGAACCACTGGTGACTGTCGCAAAGGAGATTCTATGAGGAGAATCTCAAAAATAGTGACACTAGCGATAGTAGGCAGATGTAGTGAGGACCACTGGTGACTGTAGCGAAGGATATTCTATGAGGAGAATCTCAAAAATAGTGACACTAGCGATAGGCAGATGTAGTGAGGACCACTGGTGACTGTCGCAAAGGAGATTCTATGAGGAGAATCTCAAAAATAGTGACACTAGCAATAGTAGGTAGATGTAGTGAGAACCACTAGTGACTGTCGCGAAGGAGATTCTATGAGGAGAATCTCAAAAATAGTGACACTAGTGACAGTAGGTAGATGTAGTGAGAACAACTGGTGACTATTGCGAAGGAGATTTTATGAGAAGAATCTCAAAAATAGTGACACTAAGGGGGAATGCCCCGAGCTATGACAAGACTCAATCCATGGATACATGAGCAGAAAGTAGGAAAAGTAGGAAAGCAAAAGCATGAAAGTGACTATATAGAATAGCCAGAAGATGTGTTGAAAGATGGAGCATTGGGAACAAGAGGCGCCTGTTTACTAGGTTTTCACCTTCTTGGCAGGATTTCCTTTTTTTGCTACCATGATGCCTGTTTCTAGGTTTTCACCAATGGAACTTTTCTTATTTTTCAATTTTTTTGTATTTTTCTCTTTTTGATTTTTTTTTTTTTGTATTTTTGAGATTTTTCAATTTTTTTGATTTTTTTTCCAGGACATTTAGATATGTACAGAGAGCTTGCTAAGATTAAATCAACTGTAAAACCACTTCAAGTGGAGAGTGTTGATAGGCTCTTTAAGCACTTCTCCTTCAATTGTGGAAAGCTGATAGGTGCCAGATCCATATACTATAATAATGATGTAAGGACCTAGCTAGTTTGGTTCAAACTTTCCCTTTTGCATTCGTTGTTGTTGATTCTTAGGGTTCTCTCTCAGAATGAGGTCACCCAGCTAGAAGTCACGTGGCCTGATTCTCCAATTGTAGCTTCGTGCCATTCTTTGTTGATATGCTCGTAGATGATCACATGCCACTTATCGTCATTCATCTAGTAACACAAGCTCTTGAAGCTGAGCTATCCTATAGTCGTCATCAGTGATAAGGTCTTTCATAGAGATTCTCAAGGTAGGAATCTTGACCTCTATTGGAAGCATAACATCTGCCTCCTACACCAATGCAAAGGGAGTTTTGCCCATTGGAGTTCTAATGCTTGTCCTATATGCCCATAGAGTTGGATTGATCTGGAGATGCCAATCTCTCCCTAACTTACTGACTGTGCAATGAAGAATTTTGAGGATCGCCTTATTGGATGCCTTAGCTTGGCCATTACCCTGGGGGTAATAAATGGAAGACCAATATTGTGTGATATTGAATTTTTTGCATAGTTCCTTAAGGTCTTTATTCTTGAACTGTCCTCCATTGTTTGTAATGATTGAGGATGGTACACCATATCTATAGATGATGTAATTTGTAATGAAAAGTGCTACAGTTTTTCCATCAGCAACTGTGAGAGGGACTGCCTCTACTCATTTCATGAAATAATATGTAGCCGTGATAATGAACTTATGTCCATTGGAAGAAGTTGGGTGAATCTACCCCACCAAGTCGAAGGCCCATTGTTGAAATGGCCATGTTGTAGTAGATGGAATCAGCTCTCTAACTGGAGCATGAATGAGATTCCTGTGTAGCTGACACTGCTTGCAGGACCTAGCATACTTAACAGCTTCTTGCTCCATTTTAGGCCAGTAGTAACCACCACGAATGAGTTTCCGAGCTAGTGTCAGGCCATTGGAATGAGATCCGCAAATGCCTTCATGAACATCATTTACTGCGCATTTGGACACATCGAGTTCTAAAAACCTAAGGAGTGTTCTGTCGAGATCTCTCCTATACAGATCATCAGCAATAATGACATAATGTGAAGCATTATGGATTAGGTAAGGTTTCTCATTCTGGGTCAGACCGTATGGAATGGTTTGATTACGAAGGTAGGAATAGATGTGATGGTAGTGGGATGATTCTTGTCCTATAATAGAACAGATCATCTTGGAATCAAGTGTGTCATAGGCTGGGTAGTGTAATGCTTCCACCAAGAACTCATGTCAGAGATCATTTTTTGGCATTTGTAGTAGGGAGGCTAGAGTGGCCATGGCATTAGCTGCTTTATTATCTGTTCATGAAACTTGTTGGAAGGTGATGTGTGCAAAATACTTTGTCAAGTCATCAACCATTCATTTGTAAGGAATCAGTTTCTCATCATTTGTTTGATACACATCATTTACTTGGTTGATAACAAGCTGAGAGTCACTAAAGATGTCTAACTGATCTACCCTCCATTCAGCTGCAATTTTCATACCATTGATCAAAGCTTCATATTCAGCAATGTTATTTGTAAAAAGAAACAGAATCTTGTATGCTTTGGGCAATGAGTATCTCTGTGATGTACTGAAGAGTAATCCAGCACTTGATCCTGGTTGTGTGAAGGACCCATCAAAGAACATAACCCATGTATGGTGAGTGAGTGTTAGAATTGACTCATCTAGGAAATCAATCTTTATTAGTAGAAGACTCTGTATGGGTGCCTTGGCCAGCTGGTCTGCAATTGCCTGTCCCTTTATAGCTTTGCGTTCAACATATTGGATGTCAAACTCACTTAGTATCATGACCCATTTAGCCAATCTTCTTGTGAGAGCTGCCTTACTGAGAAAGTACTTTAATGGGTCTATTTTAGCCACAAGCCATGTAGTGTGGGCAAGCATGTAGTGTCTCAACTTTTGGGAAGCAAATACAATTGCCAAGCAAGCTTTCTCAATAATGTTGTAGTTTTTCTCATAAGAGACCAATGTTTGGCTCAAGTAATAAATAGCTCTTTATTTGTTGTCATTGTCTTCTTGAGCCAACAGGATTCCCAAAGATGTTTCAGTGGCTAAAATGTATAAAAGCAAAGGCTTCCCATTCATAGGAGGCATCACGATTGGTGGATTGACAAGATATTGTTTGATCTGTGTTAAGTTTTGCTCATAATCCTAGCTCCAATTGAATTTCACACCCTTATGTAAGGTCTTTGTGAAGGGTTTTGATTTATCCGCTAATTGTGAAATAAACCTGCGAATAGATTGAAGCCTTCCCTGTAGTCCTCTCATCTGACTGATGTTCAGAGGTGGTGGCATGTCCATTATTGCTTGTACTTTTTTTGGATCTACTTCAATTCCTTTTGCAGAAACAATATATCCTAACAATTTTTTTGATGTGACACCAAATGCACATTTCTTAGGATTGAGCCGAAGACTGAATTTTTCCATATGATCTAGGATGGGACCTAAATCTTGTAGATGAGTATTGCATTTAGCACTTTTGAACAAGGTATCATCAACGTAGTCCTCCATGGTGCTATGCATCATGTCATGAAAAATTGTAGTAACAGCCTGCTGATATGTAGCACTAGCATTCTTTAAACCAAATGGAATCACATTCCAACAAAAGGTTCCCCATGCACATGTGAAAGCCATTTTCTCTTGGTCTTCTAGCACAATTTTTATCTGATTGTATCCAGAAAAACCATCCATAAGTGAATATATCTCATAGCCAACCATCATGTCTATGATCATATCAATATTAGGGAGCAAAAAGTCATCTTTAGGACATGCCAAGTTAATATCACAGAAGTCTATAAAAACCTTGATAGATTTATCATGCTTCGAATTAGGAACAATATTGGATATCCATTCAGCATAATCAATTGCATGGATGAAATCAGCCTTTAGAAGTTTCTCCAATTCTTCTTTGACGAGCAATGCAACATGAGGGTGCATTTTTTGAAGCTTCTGTTTAACTGGTTTGATGCCTAGTGCTATGGACAAGTGATGCATGATAAGATTAGGATCCAATCCTGGCATGTTAGAATATGTCCAGGAAAAATTTACTTTCTTTTCCTTGAAAAAGGCAATGAATTGTTCCTTCTCTTTAGGTGACAGTGACTGCGCCATATGTATCACATGAGGATGTTCTTATGTGCCTAGGTTAATTGGCTGCATCAGCTCTATTAACACTGATGATCTCTCCTAAAAGTGACTGGGAAAGACATCAAATATCTCATTTGTGGGTGCCTTAGAGAGGTTTTCACCCTTGGATATGTCTTTTGTTTTTACTTTTTTGGGATCCGACACTGCCACAATGTGGTTTTCACCATCGAACCTCTTGCATTTTTTATTTTTAATTATGTGACTGAGATATTTGAAGCCGGCCTTAGTCATGTTGATACTCTGCTCATTGGTGGAAGACATTATAGGTTCGATAGTGTTTAGATAACAAGCAAGAGCATAGTCATTCTGGAATGTGGGGACTTCGTTAGATGCATTGGGGTTCTAGTCTATAAGCTCGGGATGTGAGAGTGAGAGAGTAGTGGCTAGTTCAATGGCATTCACAGTATAGTCATTAAGTGTGTGGACCAGCAATTTGAGACCTACGGCGACCTCATCCATAGGTGTATTCAAATGCATTGGAGTATGAACATTAGTAATTGATGACTCTAGGACACTAGTTGGATCAAGCCCCCGTGACCTAACCCTAGATATCTCACCCACTTCGATTCAATTTTCATAGATATGCACTTGATCAATTTCTTTATCAATAGTTGCTTCTAAAAGATTGTCAAACTCATATTCATGAGAATTGGTGCTACATGGTGAGAGATTATAGAACTCCCCAACAGTGATAGGGACATACTCTCCTTCAGCCTCTGGATTCTTACACAAATACTCAATATGGCATGACTAACTAAATTCTCCCTTTTCTGAATGATATTTGAGTTGCTTAGTATTCTCCTTAGAAGAATCGCTAATATCATCCACAGTGCTAACATGTGGCACAAAGTCATCTGGCTCAGCAAAGAATTTAGCAAGATCATAAGGAATAGGATGAGGGTAGGAATCCTCATCATCAGATTCTTCCTCTTGAGTACTTGACTCAGATTGTGACTCATTTTCAGATGAACTCTTAGCTACGGGTATGAATTTATTTGATCCCAAATGAAAAGGGACCTTCTTAAACCCTAGGCCATTTGTGTCATTATTGCTTCAAGCTGATGCTTTGATAGGATCTATTAGACCATTGTTATTGCACCCAATAGGGCCAGTTCCCTTGTAACCAAAATGCTTCATAAGCTTAAGACCAGGTCCATATTTCTTAGGAGTGATTTCTTGAGCTTGTTTTGCTAGGTCCACTGGAGCTTCTTCTTTGTAAAGCCATGCAACAATGGCTCTATTTTCACTTTCATCTTCTAAGGGAATTATAGCCTTGACAAAAGAGCCATTAAACTTGATCTAAGGTGTTAGCACAAATGGCTTCTTTGCTTCTGAGGGCCTCTCATAATGTTGAGAGGACTCTAGAAAAGATGTTAATGACAGCATTAGTTCCATGTGGTATTCTCCCATACCAGTTTCTTTCAATTTAAATGATTTCTCAATTTTTTTCAGCTTATTGGCATGAAAATCGATAGATTCACGGTTAGCAGGGACGAAAGAATCAGCAGCTTTGAGCATATTGCAAGTGTAGCTAGTAGTGGTAGGAATAGTGACTTCAAAGCCATGAAATGGGAATTTAATGCATTGGTGGTATTTGGATGGCACAGCGCGCATCTCATGTATCCATGGCTGTCCCAACAGAATGTTGTAGGCTAAGGGAATATCAAGCACCTGACAGATGACATCCCTATCAATAGGATCGACGCGAATTGGTAAAGTCACAAGACCTAGTGAATTTCATTCTACTTCATCGTATGCTTTAATAGTGATCTTTTGTCAAGGATCAACAAAGTCCTCAGAATAATCCAATTGTCTATGCAAAGCAGCAGAGACAATATTTAGGCCAGTACCATTGTCAATGAGTACCTGATGAACACATGTCTAATAGATCATAACCTCAATGTGTAGAGGCTAATTGTGTGGGTGATTCAATGAGTTGTCATCCTCCTTGAAGGAGGTCATAAGATGAGGTGAGGTATGGTGACCTACCATGGATTGAAATCACTCAAGATCAAGATCTTAAGGAATGTTTTCCTCAGTGAGGAATTTATCCAAAATTTGCCTATGAGCAGGTGAGATTTTAAGCAGCTCAAATATGGAAATGTGAGCATTAGTTCATTTCAACTGATCTAGAACACTATAACCAGTTGCAGTCAAGTTCGTTGTGTGTTTTGCACCTTTACTAGATGGACCAACAAGGGCTTTGTCCTTGTGTTGTTCAAGATTTGAAATAGGAGGTGCAGGGCCTTTGAGCACCAACTTCACATGAGAGAGAGTAACCATGTTAGCATAGTGTTGTGAAGATGCATTATCCATCTTATTGCAAGTAGGGCCTCTCAAGACAAATGGTGTCTTGGGTTTGTCATTATCTTGCTTCCCCTTTATGGTAATAATGTCACAGTATTCAGAATCTATAGGTTCAACCATGTGAATGACATTTTCATCATTGGAATATGTGTAGTTGACCTTATTGTAGGGTTCTGGTTTCAAAGTTTCTCCTTTTTCATAAGCTAGGAAAGGCTCTTTGAATGCCTTGTGGTCTGAGTTTTTGTTATGTCCGTCTATCACAAGTTCACCAACATCAATCATTATCTGGACTTTATGATGCAAGTTTATACAGTTGTTGGTTTTGTGTCCTTTGTTTTGGTGATACTCACAAAATGAGGTCTCATTCCACCATGGTGGATGTGGTTGTGGATCATAGGGATGAGGCTTATCCATTGGTGAGATAAGCTTGTGTTGTAGCAATGTTTTGTAAACCACATCCAAAGGTTCTCCCAAAGGCATATACTCTCGCTTGGGTCATGTTGCCCATGAGTTTCTTAGTTTGTTTCCAGACGTCTTATTTTTAGGAGGATGCTTCTTAGCATTTTTGGCTACTTTGAGGCAAGCTATGAGATTAAATGTTGCTTTAGCAAGTTTGTGTCTGACATTATCAATTACCCCATCATGTACAATTTCTTGGTTCTTGTTGACATGTTTGGTTTTATCCCTGTTGGAAGTGGAACCTTGTTTTGTGTCTCTCTGAAGAGTAAGCTCACCTTTCTTGACCATAAATTTTTTGATATGAATAGCCTATGTAATCATGTCTTAAAAGGTATGTGGACCTTGTAGTTGGACTCTATACCCAAAATTAGGTAAGAGGTTATCAGTGATAATGTCGAGCTTCTTCATTTCTAGAATTTTACAGGAATACTTAGTGTATAGTTGTCTCCACCATTGGAGGAAAGTGAGAAAAGGTTCACCAACCTTCTATTTAAGGTTGCATAGATCTCGAATATTGACAGGGTGTTGAATGTTATGAGAATATTGCTAAAGAAATGAATTGGCAATTTTGTCAAACGTTTTGATACCAAGAGGTAAATGTGAGAACCACTCCAAAGCCTAACCACCTAGGCTTCTAGGGAATAAATGCATGAGGTACGTTTGATTGTGTATAAACTCCATAGACAAAGTAGCAAATTCTTGCCAGTGATCTTGGGGATCAGTAGTACCAAAGTACTTGTCATATCTGGGTAATTCTATGCCTTGTGGAAAAGGTGGCATGTTTATACTTTTATCAAATGGGAATGAACAAAGAGCATCCAATGTGTATGTCTTTGTGGGTTTCTCTTTCTCTTGCATCATCTAAGCCATTTGGTCTTGCACAATTTTCAATTGTTTTTGGAGTTTGGAAGTCTCAGTTTCTTCTTCAGTCTTGACAATAGTTTCTACATTGAAATGAGAAGGTAACTTCGCTCCCTCTTGGGCAAGCTTGAGAAAGTATTTTTCTTTCTCTTCATTGATTAGGATTGCCATGACCTTCTAAAATTTTTTATCTCTTCAACATTTTGCTATGTGTTCAGGGAGGATTTTCACTTCTTCCTGTTCCTCATCAGTTTCATATTCTTTCTCTTTCTCTTTGTCATCCCTAGGTGGTTCTTGATATTGACTATGACTACCCTATTCAAGTTCATGATTAGTCATTATAGGGATGTGTTTAGTTTCTATATGTTGTGTTTCAAAAGGGTCTATGGAGAAAGGATCATACATTATATCTGGGAATGTAGGAGGACCTCTACCTATCTCAGTATCCTCTTGGTAAAAAGAATTCCTAATTTTTTGCAAATTGGAAAATGTTCGTTGAACTTGAAATGATCTAGCAAGTGAGGAAGACCGTGAAGATGCTTTACTAGCAAAACTGGATACAGATTGTGTAACAAAAGGTAAGCGACCTCTGTCATAGTTATGACCCCTAGCGCGACCATGTCTAAGGTTATTTGGATAAAACATGTTGCCACTTTTGGTTGTGACAGTCATAGGCAAGGACAAGAAGCTAGAACCTGGACAAGGACTACACTAAGATTGAGTCTCAAAAAGGATAAGATAATAGCAAGAATATTGTTCACTAAGGCACAAATGGTCTAATTTAAAGGCTAGAATAGCAAGAGATTATGACCATTGCGACACAAAGTATGATAAGCATTAAGAAAAAGACCCAAAAAAATTACTTATGAGATGAGACTGGTCAAGGTATAAGACACAAGTCTTCAGCTAAGCGAAGTGTCACTATTTCAGGGCTATTTGCAAATAGAGAGTGATAAATAGATGCAGAAAAGGATAGCATGCAAGCTGAAGATAGCTAAAGCAGACCCAAATTGGTAATGCTAATACAAAGTCTCGTGCAAAAAACATTTACGAGTCACACGAAGAAGTTTTTGTCTCGCGCAAAGGTCAGTGACAGCAGTTTAATTTCGTGCGAAGAAGTTCACAAGGCCAAGCGAAGACTCATAACAGCAATTTAATTTCCCATGAGATAAAAATGATTTCACGTGAGAACCAGATGATTTTGTGCGAGACCAAAATGATTTCACATGAGAAGGTAGACTAGTTTTACAACAGCAACTAATTTTAACAAATTTTGATCATTCCAATAACCAGGCAGATAAACAGGCACGTAGCATAGTAAGCAGGTGATTTTAAGTACGTCTGAAAATAATGAGCAAGGGCAAAAGTAACCTTGCGCATGAACAATCAAGTGACTTAGTTTGTGCTAATCCCTAAGAGAGCTATTTCTGTACATTTTCAAAGAGTTTTACAATAATTGCACATATCCCTAGAAAATAAAAGTTGGCCTCTTTAAGGTTTTTAATAATGGTTTGACTCTGCAACTTTTATGACTCATAGGGGTGACCTCCAATCTTGGTGCACCGAGGTTTTGACACAGTCTGAGGACTTAATCTTCAAGTACTACTAGGGAGATCTGACAACCCACAATGAACCACACCCATGGAGATTTCTTCCACAAGGACATTTATATAGCGATTGTCACTACCATGGCGAAAATGGCTATTACTGCTCAAGGTTTCATCATCATAGTTTTCCCTGTAGAGGGATTGTCTACTATAATTAACCATCTCTAAAGGTGATTGACTCATAATAGTGTACCATAAGGGGACTTAGCTTCTAGATTCAAGGTTTTGACACCTTTTCACCTTTAGCCCAATCAAAGCAGACAGATTAATCTGACATGCTAAACTAAGATTATCTCTTAAAGATCTATGATATCATCTCCTAGTGATCTATCAACCTCTTTGGAGAAAGGATGCCTTAATCAACAAGTTGAAGATTCATCTATCTGCGAGATGCTCAAAGTATCCTCCCCACCTACAAGGAATCCGTCTTAGAGAGTAGTTTCACTAGGAACCCACTCCCTCAAGATCCACGAATAATGTTCATGGGGGCTTAATTACTATGTGTGTACAGATGTTAATTCCCGAAAGCAAATCTATCCAAAAGTAGTCAAAGAGCACAAGGTGGTACACTTAACGCTTTAACTAATGCGAGGTGAATCCAAAGATGTGGAACATTTAACCCCTCACACAAGCCAAAACGAGTCCACAACTCAAAAATTAGTGAGTTTTAGAAAGCACAAAAGGGTTTCCTTGTGGAGCCTTTAATGCTTCTATCCTATAGACCCCTCCCCTTTAACATGGTGCTGATCTTGCAACCACAGGGTGGAACGAGGGGCCGATAGATTAGCGAGTCCAATAACCCAAGATAGCTAATTAGATCTATCACTAAAAACTAAGCCTGCTAGATGAAACTAATAGAGATCACAACCTAGTATCAAATTATGCATGTGTTGTAAAATGAGAACATGAAAGGAAATACACACACAAGCTTGACACAAGAGATGTTCATTTTAGCTCCAAATGAAGTGTTATCAGTCAAAGAGAATTACCTGGTAATCCTTGCAACGCACTTAGTAGATGTTTACCTATTTTTGGCAACTTTATCACACTTTTCCAATTGTCCTGCAAACCATTGTTATGTTGTTCCAAAAAAATCAGAGAACATAGAAAAGCTAGAAATAGTGAGCAGTTAGTAGAAAAACCAAAAGACATGAAAATCAATGCAAAAAATAGGCTCTGTCAGCAAAATCTCACACGAAATTTCTGACAGAGCCGCGTGAAGAATTTTTACGACCTAGGTGAAATTATATTATGGCTTGCGCGAAGAAACAAGTTCTACACAAAGTTTTGCATGGACAAGAACTTTCTCGTGCGATGCGGATAGAATCTTCGCTCGAAGATTCTGGATCCTCGTGTGAAAATGTACAATCTCACACGAAGATTCCTGAATCTGTATGGAATAGTACAGACAAAGAACAAAAAAATGATTTAAAAAATACAGAAAGAGGCCAAAAAAATTGATTTTCGAGCCCCACGATGGGTGCCAAAAATGTATGTGTGAATATGTGGCCTCTGCTAATACTCACACTTCAACACAGTCTTTATTTGTGGATTCATCTCGGAATGAACATTGGATTGTTCATCTAAAAATCAGCCTGCAAAGCGACCTATTGCCTTCTATCTAAAGGGAATTGCTTGTTAGATATCCTCAGATTTGAGGTGTTAAGAAACCAAACCCTCTAAGAACTAAGGATTTGAAAGAAAATGCGACTAATCTATATGAGAATGCAGATTAAGGTAGAATGAGAATTGCATGTTTAATCTAAGAAAATGTAAAAGAAATTATAGTAAATGTATGCATATTAAATCTATATGAGAATTAAACTAGAAAATGAATATGAAAGTAGGGAGCTCAAATGATTGCACAAATCAGTAGCAATTCGATGCAAATTCTCATTCAACCTCTCCCAAAATGAAGAGATGAGGGTCTCTTAAATAGACTTTCCTGGAATCCATCAATGCTTGAGATCGATTTCAATCAACAGTCAAGATTAAAGGTGAAGTTTAGTCATAAAGGAAGATTCTCAAATTAAAAGGAGTTAACAGATTTAATTTGAGTAAAATAAGGAGTTAACTGATTTAATTTGAGTAGAAAAAGGAGTTAACTGATTTAACTCATTTTTTTATCAATAGTGAACTGGAAATTTCCCTTTTTGAACTCAAGAGAGATTTTGTTGAGATATTTAATTTAATAAAATGAGATATGCTCTCATAATTACTTTTTCTATTTAATTAAATAATTCTATTGAATTAATTAGAGACACTTTTCTTATTTAATTAAATAACTTCATTTAATCAATTAGGAATGGCTTCCCATTTAATTAAATAACTTTGTTTAATTAATTAGAAGTAAGTACTCCATTTAATTAAATAATTGTGTTTAATTAATTAGAAATACCTTTCCCATTTAATTAAATAATTACATTTAATTAATCAAGATAGGCGTATTTATTAAATTAAATAAATTTAATTCCATAGTACATTAGCCTTAACATATAATTTAATTTAATTAAAGTATAAATACTTAGTAATTAAATTAAATATTAATCAATATGTTTAATGTGACTAATATGAGTAAATACTACAGGAATTAAATAAGAAATATGATGAATGCAGATTATGGTTTTCTGCATCTGACAATTAAGTCAAGTAGCGAATAGCAGAATGAGAATTGTCTATTAGAATAGGACTTAGAATTGATCAGAAATATACCAGAATTGGTTGAGATGGCAATGAGACAATTTTGGGGTATTACAAATATCAGAGATTGTCACGGGAATTAAAAGTTATTGATGAGAAAAGTCTAAAGATGAAGTTCTATGGAAAATATTTAAGACCTTTACAACTTATAAATAGACAACACAAATGATTGAACAAGTTATTGTACACCTAAATTTTCACTAGAGATTATTGTTGTGATTGTAGACATCTTAAATGTGGACGAAACAAAGTGGAGAATTTCCTAGAGTGGAGAACACTTTTAGTGTACAGAGAGATTGACTTGTGTTAACAAGAAGTGTAAGTATAATTGGAGACCATGCTAGTAGTAGTTGAACATGATATGAAGAAGACAAGAAGATTGAAGAAGGACTTGCACTTCTTATGAAGAAAGAACCTAAAGGTAAAAAAATTCTTGTTTGTTGGACATGTAAATAACTTGGTCACTATTGTTCTAAATGTCCTAAAAGAGAAACAAAGTTTAAATTTATAAATTCCTATAAATAATTAGCACCTAAGAATTTCTTTTATGTTAATGAGAATGGTGAACTTTATCTCAAAATGGTAGACTTCTTGAATGACAATGATGATGAGAGTGATGAAATTGGATTTTTTGCTATTAAAGAAGAGAGCCTTGAAAAGGAAGAAATAAAAGAAGAAAAAGCATTATTGTCATAACTTTAAAAGAAAATTTTGTATAGTGTTATAGATAGTGTTCTTCCCATAATATGATAGAATACATGAATAATTTTTTTGAATTCAATAGTTATGATGGTGGAATAGTTAGAGTTGGAAATAATTCATCATGTCACCTAAAGGGAAAGGGGTCTATTACACTTGATTTAAAGACTAACATTGAATATTTTAAATTTGTGGATAGTTTGAAACATAATATTTTGAGTGTTGGATAGATTTTTATTAAGGGATATCAGTTTTAGTTCATAGAGAAGAATTGTATTATCAAGGATAAGATGTTGGATACAATTGTCTAATTGTGTGTTGTCTTTGATGTCACACAAATGTAATATTAGTTGTCAGTTAGTGATTACTAAGCTTACTTGGTCAGCAAGATAGTTTTCCTTGCCTAGTAAGCACTCCTTAAGTTCACTCTGTGAAGACAGTGCATACCGAGCTCACTTAGGTGTCGAAGGAAATTATGGTAGAAAATAGTGTTAACCGAGTTCACATGGTTAAAAAAAGAAAGTTGGACAGAGTTAGTGCTAACTAGGTTTACTCAGTTATGAAAGGATTTTTGCAAGTTCATAGTGTTAACTGAGCTTCTATTGGTTAACATAGGAAATCATCTCAGAACCAGTGTTTACTGAGCAGGGTTGGCTAATAAAGGATTTTGTTGTTTTGGCATAAGAAGATTAATTATTTTATGTATTAGTTCTGGTTGACTATGGTAATGATTAGTGCTCATTCTAATTTTTATTGAGCTAACTTGACAATCTAGATGATATAAATATAAGGTCAAGTTGTGGTTTTCAAGTGTGTGCAAGTGTGTTGATTGAATTAAGAAGGAAAGAGTGAGAGCAAACTTGAAGGATAAGTAGATATCCTTGTGGAGAAAAAAAGTAATATTCGATCAAGAAATATCAAATTTTAAGTAGAATAGAGATCTAGATTCAGCAATTCAATTGCATTACAATCAATTCATTTCATTTTTAAAATCTCTAACCATTGTAGCAGTGATCTAAAATCTCTTAATAGTGTTGGTTTAATAGCCAATTTTAAATCCTCTAACAAGGTGATAGTTGCATTGTATTTTTGTAAGACCTCTCACAAGGCCACTCCTAATAGGGTGATTAAATCCTCTAACAAGGTCACACCTAAAAGTGTGTTTTGTAACCTTTAACCAAGTTGGCTGCTAACAAGGCTCACTTCAAAAGAGTGAAAAACAATAACTAGTACATTGGTGGTTTTTCTCATTTTGGGTTTTCACATTAAATCTAGTGTCTCATGTGTTCATTTCCTTTCTCTTATGTTTTCAAGTTATTACTATTAATGTTGGATCTGATAAAGTAATACATACTCTACATTTACTAAGTTATAGAAATTTTTGTATGTTTATCGAGTTGTAGTAGCAATCAGTTTTATCAATTTATTTTTGTTAACATCTAAGGGATATGGGATTTATTTTTATGGTAACTAATTTACCCCCACTCTTAGTTACTCCTATATTTCCAACAATTGTTATCAGAGCATTTGGTGCTTGTAGGAAAGGTTTCAAGGACCTAAGCTAAAGATCAAGATGTCTTACAAGAGATAGATTCCAAAGCTAAATAGAGAAAACATTTTAGCATGGTATGGATTAATGAGACTTTATCTAGCCACCATTAGTGGTTCAGGCTACAAATACCTTGATGAATAATACAAAACTCCTATTGGTACATTATTTATTGGAGATTTTGCTAAGAAAAAGGACCATAACATCATGATGATTGATATTGCATTTGCTCTTAGCTATGATGAATTTGATGAACTACTTTTGATATGTGGAACAAGCTAAAGGACATCTATGGTGGTGATGAAAATGTAAGGAGATCCAAAATAGAAAGACTTAGAGGATAGTTTGATTAGATGAGAATAAGAGAAGATAAAAATGTTACCAAATATGTGGAAAGAATCAAAGCTAGTGTCAGTGCAATCAAAGCTTATGGAGGAGAAATCAAGGAAGAAACTATTGTAAATAAATTTCTCAGAATATTGCTTCATATCTATGCAATTAGTGTGTTTTCTA
Organism: Cupressus sempervirens; assembly: GCA_028749045.1. Taxonomy (NCBI): domain Eukaryota; kingdom Viridiplantae; phylum Streptophyta; class Pinopsida; order Cupressales; family Cupressaceae; genus Cupressus; species Cupressus sempervirens. Next base: position 830,008,927 of record CM053787.1, on the reverse strand, counting down.
TTCAAGAAAAGAGGTGTGATTCAAATCACAAGTTAAGTTTGGATGCCTTGGTACAAAGATTGACAACTTTGAGCTAGACAACTTTGACAATTATGTTCTAGCTTCCAAAAATATTGAATATGCATTTGAGGCCAAAGTTTCACTCAAAGAAAAGGCAAGAAGATAAAGGAAAATTAATCTGGAAGTGAAGAAGAAACCAAGGAAATCTTAGATAGTGATCTTTAAGTTTTTGAAGCTTTACTTGCAAAGAAACATTCTAGAAGCAGAGGAAAATACAAAGGTAAAATTCCCCTAATCTATTTTTCATGTGAATAAAATGGTCATATTGATGCCAGGTGCCCAAACAAAGAAAGAAAGGATGAAAAGAAGAGCCACAGGTACAAAGACAAGAAGGAATCCAAAATTCACAAATTCTTCAAAGAAAAAGGTAAGAAGACTTATTTTATGGCTAAAGATTCTAATAACAGTGAAGATGAGATAGTATAAATTGTTGTAAAAGATGAATCTAATAAAGAAGAAGATAAGATGGCACTTATCTCTCATGTTAGTAAAAATGATACATGGATCATAGATAGTGGATGTTCACATCAAATTACTAGAGACAACAAAATTTGAACACTTTGAACACTATGATGCAGGTAGTGTAAGGTTTGGAAACAATGAACCTTGTTGTATAAAAGGGAAAGGTCACATATCATTAACCAATGAACTTGTATGTGATAATGTCTACTAGGTTGAAGGACTTAAACATAACCTACTAAGTGTAGGATAGCTAATCAACACTAGATTCAAGGTAGAGTTCATGCATGGCAAGGCAAGACTACTAAATGACAAAGGGAATCTGATTGGATCAGGCAAACAAACAATAGGTAATCTATTTTATCTTGATCTTGGTGATTGCTCATCTTTTATTGCTTAAATGGAAGAAAGTTGGTTATGTCACATAAGAATTTTTCATGTGACTTTTGATAACATAGTGAAAGTAAGAAAATTAAAAAAAGTAAGAGGTATCTCTAGTTTGAAAAAACTAGATTTTGGTTTATGCAAAAATTGTCAATTTGGAAAAATGGGAAAGACTAGTTTTAAAAGCAAAAACTATCAATCTAAAGATTTCTTGGAAATTGTACATACTAAGCTATGTGGACCCATTGGAATAGAAAGTTATAGTAGAGAAAAATTCATTATTCTTTTTTTTTTATGACTATTCTAGAATGATGACTGTTATGTATCTTAGAGAAAAGTCATAAGCATTTAGGAAATTCAAATGGTATCTAGCAAGAGTAGAAAAGGAATCTAGAAAAAGATTGAAATGCTTAAGATCAAACAGAGGTGGTGAATTCATCTCTAATGAATTCAATAATTTTTGCATTGAAAGAGGAATAAAAAGGCAAGTATCAGCCCCTGGCACTCCTGAGTAGAATGGAATAGTTGAAAGAAGAAATAGATCCATCATGGATTGTGAAAGGACTCTAATGATTGAAAAGAATGTTTCTATCAAATACTAGTAGGAAGCCATCACCACTATAGTCCATACTTTGAACCAAGTTCAATTGAAGAAGGATTCAAACAAGACTCCCTATGAACTATGGTATGGCTACAAATCCAATGTAAGTTACCTAAAAGTATTTGGAAGAAAATGTTATATCTTGAAAGATTCTAAAAAAGGAAAGTTTGATGTAAAGGGTGGTGAAGGTATATTTCTAGGATACTCCTATAAAAGCAAAGCATATAAATGTTTGAATTTTTCTACTCACAAAATTATAGAAAGTGCACATGTGAGAATTGATGAGTTTGCAGAAAAGACTAAAGAAGAAAGAAAAAGGGAACCACAAGACTATAGAAGATTTGTCTATTTCCAACCTGATACATTTTCAGGCACATCCAACAATAAGGAGACTTCACCTCCTAAGTCTTCCTTAGTTACCAAGTTGCAAGAAGTACAAACTAAGTCACAATGACCCAAGTCAAGTTCTAAAGCTACCAAGCCAATGTCTACCGAGTCTAAATGACCTGAGCTAGAAGTTAAGATTCAAAATGAAGATAGAGCAATTCATTCAAAAGGAAAAGAACCTATATTGGCCAAGTATGTCAAAATGCATCATGCACCTAATCAGATTATTAGAGATAAATTAGAAGGTACTATGACAAGAAGAAAATTGAAAGGTACATGTTTACATGTTGATTTTGAACTTAGAAGTCTTAAGGATGCTATAGAAAATGAAAGTTGGATTAATGCAATGAATGAAGAAATAGAACAATTAGAGAAGAACAAAACTTGGACCCTTGTACCTAGACCTAAAGATAAAAATGTGGTATTCAAGAATAATTTGAATGAAGATGGTAAAGTATCAAGAAACAAAGAAAGACTGGTATGTAAAGGCTACTCTCAAGAAGAAGGCATTGATATGGTGAAACTTTCACCCCTACTGCAAGATTGGAAGCTGTTCGGACCTTACTTGTAGATGCAATAGACAAAGGATTCAAAGTATATCAGATAGATGTTAAATCTACATTTCTCAATGGTATTCTTGATGAAGAAGTCTACATTGAACAACCAAAAGGTTTTGTTGATCAAGACAAAAGGGACATGGTCTACAAATTACACAAAGCACTATATGGTCTAAGACAAGCTCCTACAACATGGTATGACAGGTTACATAACTACCTTATATAGATTGGTTTTTAAAGAACAAATTATAATAGTAGTTTGTATATCAAGGAAGGACCAGATAACAAGATTGTATTGGTAGAGATATTGTGATTGATACTCCATTTATAGAGAATGATGATCTACGCAAAGAATTTTTAGAACAAATGAACAAAGACTTTGAAAATGTCCATGTTTGGTGAGATAAAATTGTTTGTTGGATTATAGATACAATAGAACAAGAATGGTATCTACATTACTCAATCTAAGTATATCAAGGAGATACTCAAGAAGTTTGGAATGGAAGATTCAAAACTAGTTGGAACCCCCATGTGTATTGGACTAAAGCTTAAAAAAGATGATGACTCCAAAGAGGTAGATTAGACCTTATTCAAATCAATAATTTGGAAATTATAGTGATGGTAATCAAAAGAATCTTAAGATATTTGATGGTAATCAAAAAGAATCTTGAGATATTTGAAAGGCACTGAATACTATGGTTTATGGTATGAATTTGGAGGAAACTTAGACCTAAAGGTATTCATTGATGTTGATTGGGTAGAAAATCTTGATGATAGAAAAAGCACAAGTGGCAGAGCATTCTTTCTTGATAAAAGGTTGGTATCTTGGACAAGTAAGAAGCAAAATTGTACATCCCAATCCATGACAAAAAAAAAATATGTTGCAGCAATAGTGAATTGTTCTAACATTGTTTGGTTTAAACAATTGTTGGAAGGCATGAAGGTTGAAATCAAAGAACTAATTGTCATGTTTTGTGATAACACCAACACAATTAACATGTCAAAGAACCTAGTGATGCATTTCAAAACTAAGCACATTTCTATAAAATATCATTTTGTCAGAGAATTGGTGCAGGACAAAGAAATCAAATTGGAATATGTTCATACAAAAGAATAGATTGTAGAAATATTCACCAAGCCATTAACTAAGGATGAATTCCTACATCCAAGAGGCAAGCTAGGGGTCATTCTCCTATCTGAAGCTCACCAAATGAAGTTTTAGTGATGCATCAATAGGAACCAAGTTAAAGATCAATCAGTTGATGTAACATAGCCAATAGAATATTGCATATGAATCAGTACTCAAGGTACATTGATACTAATTTGGTATGTGTTTTCTTTGGCATGTGTTGTCAAAGAGGGAGAAGATTACTGTCATATATTTCTATATATATATATATATATATATATATATATATATATATATATATATATATATATATATATATATATATATATATCATTTCAAGAGGGAGAAGTTATGTATTTCCCTCACAGAGGGAGATTACTACATGAAAGAAGAAATTTTTTGTGAAAAAACAAAGAGGGAGAAACTTTCTATCAGAGGAAATCTTGTTCTCAAATTTCATTGTGCTATGACATTTTGTTTTGCCATCAATGCCAAAGAGGGGGATTTTTGGATACAATTGTCTAATTGTGTGTTGTCTTTGATGTCACACAAATATCATATTAGTTGTTAGTTAGTGCTTATCAAGCTGACTTGGTTAGCAAGATAGTTTTCCTTGTCTATCAAGCATTCCTAAAGTTCACTTTACAAAGATAGTGTCTAATAAGCTCACTTGGGCATAGAAGAAAATTATGGTAGAAAACAATGTTAACTGAGTTCACATGGTTAACAAAGGAAAGTTGGATAGATTTAGTGCTAACCGAGTTCACTCAATTACCAAAATATTTTTGCAAGTTCATAGTGTTAACTGAGCTTCTGTTGGTTAACATAGGAAATCATCTCAGAACTAGTGTTTACTAAGCAGTGTCGGGTAATAAAGGATTTTTTGTTTTGGCATGAGAAGCTTAATTATTTTAAGTATTGGTTCTAGTTGACTATGGTAATGATTAGTGGTCATTCTAATTTTTATTGAGCTGACTTGACAATCTAGATGATATAAATATAAGGTCAAGTTGTGGTTTTCAAGTGTGTGCAAGTGTGTTGATTGAATTAAGAAGGAAAGAGTAAGAGTGAACTAGAAGGATAAGCAGATATCCTTGTGGAGAAAAAAAGCAATATTTGATTAGAAATGATCAAATTTTAAGAAAAATAGAGATCTAGATTCAGCAATTCAGTTGCATCACAATCAGGTCATTTTATTGTTACTCTCTAACCATTATAGTAGTGATCTAAAATCTCTTAATAGAGTTGGTTTAATAGCCAGTTGTAAATCCTCCAACAAGTGATAGTTCCATTGAATTATTTTAAGACCTCTCATAAGGCCACTCCTAATAGGGTGATTAAATCCTCTAATAAGGTCACACCTAACAGTGTGTTTCATAACCTTTAACTGGGTTGGCTCCTAATAGGGCTCACTTCGAAAGAGCAAAAATAGTAACTAGTTACATTGGTGGTTTTTCCTATATTGGGTTTCCACATTAAATCCAGTTTCTCATGTGTTCATTTTCTTTCTCTCATGTTAGCAAGTTATTACTATTAATGTTAGATGTACTAAAGTAATACATACTCTGCATTTATCGAGTTATGCAATTTCTATATGTTTACCGAACTATAGCAGTAATCATTTTTATCAATTTACTTTTGTTGACATCTAAGGGATCTAGGATTTATTTTTGTGGTAACAAATTCACCCCCCCTCTTGTTTACTCCTTCTATATTTCCAACATAACAATGGCACAATGATTAGTATTGGTGTAAGAACATGAGGTAATGAATTTTAGTTGAATCCAACTAAAATGACTTGTTTAGTTGTTAAGGTGGATGATAGTTGGTTATGGAATAAGATATTTTTTCCTATCAACTTTGGTAATATTGTGAAGGTTAGTACTACATTTGTAGTTAGAGAGTTGGCGTTGACAAAATAGAAGAGAAGTTATTTTCCTAGAGAAAAGTTTACTACTTTAGTAAAGTTGGATATTTTTTATATAGATTTAAGTGTCCTAGAAGGATTGAGCATTCTATGGTGAAAGTTATTTTATGCTACTTATTGATAATTTCACTAGAATGATGTGGGTTGTATTTCTTATATAAATCTAAAGCTTTTAAAAAATTCAAAATATTTAAGAGTGGAATTAAGAATGAATCTAGTTTGAAAATAAATGCTTGAGATCTGATATAGGAGGGGAACTTATTTCAAATGTGATTAACATTTTTGTGAAGATAATGGTGTAAAGAGACAAATTTCAACCCATAAAACACCAAACAACAATGGGATAATAGAAAGGAGAAACATATTAGTGACAATGAGGTTGATGGATGGTGTTTTAAGATGGAATTACAATGGCCCTTAGAGATACATCTTCCTAGCTGTTAGATCTTAGCAGATCAATAAATCTCACATTTCCTCTTTTTGAAGATGCATAAAGGATAACCAATTCAAGAATATGACCATTTGAAAAATGGAGATGGTGGGATTGGACTCATCTATGGGCCAAAAAAGGGAATGTGTTAGATTAAGTTGTCCAAATGGCATGCTTAGGTTGGTTGGAAGTTTTGAATGTTATAAAAGATTTTTATTTTATGGAAGTTGTAGATCAAAAGTAGATCAATATCTCTTGCTTTCCCACTTTTCAAAGGTTCATGAGAAATAATTAAAGTGGGAAATCAAGGTGATGAAACATGTCCTAATGGGCCCATCACATTCTACAATGCATTTTTCTCCCATTCATCAAATTCTCTAGGAAATGAAATAGTTCCACCTATTTGCCATGATGTACATAAGTAGAAGGTGGACCTGCATCATAAAGAACACAAGAGAGTTAAGATCCTTAATCATAGTTGTTAGATCTTAAAGATCAATGCCTCTTGCATGGTCACATGTTCACTAGTGATTAAAGGTAACCAAGAGTTAGCATGACAAAGAAGCAAAAGCCAGTGATCACATTTGCATAGGTAGTTGAAGTCAATCTTGGGTTAAGTTAGCAAATGAGAAAGAGCATATATTTGCAACATCAAAAGATGTTAGATAAACTCCATTTTTCAAGTTGTGAAGGTGCAAGAAACAAGGTAGCAGTTAAGGTAAAAATTTATGGCATGGTCATAGGTGGTTAGAAGTAACCAAGAGTTAAGGTTACAAAGGAGTGAAAGAATGCTTTCATGACTTCACAGTGTTAAATGATGAGTTAGAGAGTAAAGTTATGATTATTTGAAAATTTAATAATTAAACTCAAAATGGTCATTGAAGCATCACATATGTTAATACTAACTTCCAAATCCAAGTTTCAAATATATGAAAGTGATCTGGGTGATTAAGTGTGAAGTTGCCACAACATTATGAGTGAAACAAAGGTTAAATATTAGACTACAACAAAGTTGCAAGGTAGTAATTTGATGGTGATCACATGATCACTAGTTGTTTCTGGTTTGAATTTTTCTGAGTTGCAAGGGTCCGTAGAGCATAAAATGATAGTTAAAGCTAATGATTACAACATTGCAAGGTGTTAACTCTATCTCTTAAAGAAGGTTGTGAACGTGTCAGAGACAATAGTAGTTTAGTCAAATAGTGATCACATGGTTGCAAGTGGTTAGAAGTAACCCAGAGCATTCAAATATTGAACATTTACATGATTCACAAGTTAAAAGGAATCTAGAGTTAAGGCTATGAAACTATAAAGAGTACATAATAGTTAAGGTCTTAGGCTATCGCATCATTGCATCAGATAAAAATATCCTATGAATGATAGTTGCAAAAAAGTGACAAGGGAAAAATAAGAGGATTATTATGTTTTAATCATGATCATTGATTTGAGATCAATGATAAGAATTTAAACCCATAGTAACTGTTGAGATATGAAATACAAGTTTTCATGCTAAGATGATTGTTATAGAACAGACAGGAATATGAATCATTTTTAAGGTTTCTAATCATTTCTTCTTTCTTTCTCTAATGCATTGGATTGCAAACGATGATTGTTGGATTTTTGAGCAATTCAAGTTCTTTGTTAATGTAATTGATGAATTTTTAACCAGACAAGAACCTTAAGAGGGGGCCTATATATGTAATTTTCTAAGTGAATAGAAAGAATTGGCAATTTTTTCCAACTTATCCCCTTGCATTTCTAGATGTTGAATGAGAATCGAAGATTTAGATGGAATGAAGGATTTGTATGATGTTTTTAGTTAGGTAATATGATGTTCTAATTCCATTTAGGAACAACATGCCTAGGTTCCTTTCATTATCTCCATGAGCTAAGATAACCTTGAATTTTAGACTATTTTCTATGGGATAGTAGGAAAAATGCATTTGGAGATGTTAATTCCTTGTCAAATTCCATTTTGGTAAAGTGTAATTAGTTAAGGTATATTCCATTTCATCTTTCATATACATCTCTATTCTCTCCCTAGATTACATTTTAGTAGGACTAATTTGCATTTAGACTAGAGTAGGACTAGTATTAGAAGGGCTTTAAGGTAACTTGTGATATCCATTCCACTAGGTGTTATAGGTTGCCCAAATCTATTTCTGCTTAGGGTGTTTATAGTTATGAGCATCCTCATTTATCCTCTTTTTCTTTTAGGTTAAGAGCATGCCCCCATCCCAATGATCTATTAAAGACACAATTCATTGAATATCTTGCATATAAGGGAGTTGTACCTTATAATTTAAAGGGTAGTGATATAACACATACAATAACCCATTTATTGGTCACATGCTTTTGTTTCCTCACATTTTGGGCATCTACAGTCAAGGTAAAGCCAAGTTAGAAAGAGGGACAAACTATTAACCGACAAAGTGATGAGGGAATATTTCCTAAATATTTGTTGAAAAGAAAATCACATGGATGTTTCAATCATATATTGAAGACTATAGTTGAGAGTGCTAATGTGAGAAGTGATGGATAATTTAAAATTCAAAAATAGATACTTGATTATAATTCTACTGAGGAAACTAATCAAAGAACTAACAAGAAGAATGTTAAGAAGGAATTATTTTGTGAAACTAAAACTCATTTGTAGATTGAATTATAAAGAGAACAACCTAGATCAAAACCTAGAGTAGAAATTAGAATTTAACAAGTGACACCTAATAGAAATATGGCAAAGAACCACCCTATTTAGAAGATTATTGGGAGTAAGGACAAAGGAGTTATGACAAGGAAAAAATTACATGAAGAACATATTACAATATATGCTCCACCAATATAACTGGGGGGGGGGGGGGGTGTGTGTGTGTGTGGGGGGGGGGGGGGGGGGGGGGTTTGAATGGGTTATCTAATTAATATCACAATTTTCAACCTTATTAAACTTTAACCATATGATCAATATAATCAGAAACCACAACAAGATACTCATGCACAATAATACTAGATATGTTAACTAGGGGAAACCTTGATCAAAGAAAAAACTCCAGTGGGGATGGTACCCACAAGATGATGTACTAATTTAAATATTCCTTGTTAGAGGATGGACCCTAGTAGGAGTCTATAAAAATATTCACTACATATCAGTCCCTATTAGTAGACTTTAAATCCTTGTTAGGAGATTCCAACACTGTTAGGACTTGTAGAAGACAGATGGACCCACTATCCAAAGATCTTGATGGGCAAGACCAATGAACCCACTATCTAAATCATCTCACTATTATTCCTTGAAAAATAATAGAAATGAATAGTATTGTTCCTTACTCTTTCTCTTTCTTTTAAATCAAACTTATGCTCCTTCTAAACTTGTAACTAGATCATAACTCTTGCATCTAATAATCCCTTGGATCACTTACTCACACTCACCAAAAACTTTGCTCCTTTTCACACTTCACATTCAATATAAAATGATTACTTCTACATTAAAAACAAGGAATACATCTTTCCTTTATACCATATCTTCAAAATAATTTCTTGAGTTGGCCTTGAGGCTTTCCTAATTAATTATATTTAAGATAATTAATTAACTCATAATTACAATAGCATTGTTGGCTCCTATTCTATACGACTTCTCACACATGAAACACTAGTGCTTGTACATTTTTCTATGTCATCATTGGACTATTTTCTATCATTATTTGACCATGCATCTCCAAATTATATCTTTGTTAGATGATATAATAAAAATATCAAAAATTGCTTCTTAGGTACTCTGTCTTTGTACTACTCTCTATAAATTAGGCATATCTTTTGTACATTTTTTACTCACACACTACAAATTTAACCTTAACATTAGGACACCATATAGAAGATGTCCATGAACATGCATCACTAGAAAATCAAAACATTGTACATAAAATTAAGACCTTTGTCTTCTACTCTATCAGTCTTTACATATGTACTTCTATGTTGTCATCAATGAAAAACATAGTCATGAATGCAACATGGCAATCATGCTAACAATCTCTCCAAGTGTTCTATCAATTCTTAGGATACTCCCCCAAAGGAATACCATCATAATTCATTCTAAAAATCACCCCCTTGGGCATTGATGACAACATAGATGAAAAACATCTAGGTTCCAAAAATACCAAACAATACCATGTTGTTGCTGCTGCTATTCTTATCTTTTCAAGTCCTTTTCATCTATCACATCTAAAAACCTCTAGAACACTACTACATCTTCATGAATCTTTCTAAATCTCCCTAATAGAGATGTGCAACTATCTCTCCCTCATTCAACTAGAGGATTTTTTTCATGTACTCTCTCCCTCATTGACATTAATGACAAAGGCCTCATTATGTCAATTTACTGCTTCAATTTATAACCAACTTGAGTGTCCCAAGACACTATTCAATACCAAATAGAAAGAGTCCTCAATAACTCTACTCATCATATATACTCCCCCATATGGGAAGCATTAGCATTCAATCTAGTCTAACAATGGTTTTGTGTGCCACTAGATTGATACACTCTCAACATCATCCACTTAGAAGTAGGTAGGGGCATAACCCCAAGCATGCCTCTTAAGTATTAAAATGTATCTTTGGGTAAGGGCTTTAGAAATATATTTTCAATCTGATCTTTAGTACTCACATATTTCAATGTAATCTATTTTTCTACTACCATATCTCTCAAGACATGATACTTAATAGATATATGCTTAGTCCTAGAATGCATCATAAGATTCTTCGACATACTTACTATACTTGTGTTACCAAAATATATGATAATAAGTTCTGTAAAATCAATCCTAATATCTTTTAGAATATATTTCATCTACATAACTTGATTATAATTATTTTTTGTTGCTATGTACTCTACCTCAACTATACTTTGTGAAAGATAATCTTGTTTCTTGCTTATCCAAGAAACCAATCTTCCTCCAAGAAAACATGCTTTACTATTAGTTCTTTTTCTATGATCCATATTGCCCTCTCAATCTACATCAATATATGCACATGGAGTAAAATTGCTTTATCTATCATACCATATTCCATAATTAGATGTTCCTTTGAAATATCTAAATATCCTCTTTATAGCTACATAATGATACTCATGAGGATCAACTTGAAATCTAGCTATAATTATTTTCTCTATCTAGTTTGGTGTTAGTCAGATACTACAAACTTCCAATCATGGATTTGTACTTCTTCTACTCAATTGTAGGTGTCGCATCCTTGCTAGATAAATTGTGACTAGTTATTATAGGTGTACCAATAGGCTTACAACTTTTCAATCCATATCTCTTAAAAAAAAATTTCAAGTACTTAGCTTGTGAAACAAAAATTCCATCACTATTTTACACAATTAGAAACCCTAAGAAAAAATTCATTTCTCCTATCATGCTCATCTCAAACTCATTCGTCATTTCTTCAAAAAACTAATACTTGCTTCATCATTACCTCCAAATATTATGTCATCAACAAATATTACTATTATCAACAAACCATTCTCAATTTCTCTTAAATACAAGTTACTATCTATCATACCTTTGACAAATCTAAATTTTGTTAAATACTTATCCAACCATGCATACTAGGTTCTATGTTCTTTCTTTAGTCCATATAGTGATTTCTTTAGTTTGCATAACATATATTTGTCTTCTATCAGAGGGAAACCTTTAGGCTTCTCAATGTATACCTCTTCTTCAAGTTCTCCATTCAAGAAGGTTGACTTAACATCCATCTGATATACTTTGAACTTATTATTCGCTACATAAGCCAAGAATATTCTTACTTCTTCAATTCTAGCTACAGAGGCATATATCTCATCATAGTATGTTCCTAATTTCTATGAATATCCTTTGCACACAAGTATAGCCTTTTTTCTTACCACTTTTTCCCACTCATTCATCTTGTTTTTGAGTACCCATTTGGTTCCTATAACATTCTTGTCTTTAGGTCTAGGAACTAATTCCCAAGTTTCAATCTTCACAATCTAATCTAGTTCTTTCTTCATTGCTTGAATCCAATGATCATATTTACATGCTTCATTTGTACTCTTAAGTTCAACTTGAGAAATCAAACATAATTCCTCATTAACTTTGTTTCTTTTCATCACACATTTGTCTTTGCCTCAAATTATATACTCTGGAGGGTGATTCTTTATCATGTTTCTATTATAGGTAGTAGTTTCTATCTCAATTCTTATCTCATCTCTTGGTTTAGATATTTATTCTCCTCTTTTCTCAACAATTTTTACATCATTTTGTGGATCATTTTTAGTCTCAAAGAAAACTTCTACATTATTGTTGGATACAATTGATTAATTATGTGTTGTCTTTGATGTTACACAAATGTTATAATCATTATTAGTTAGTATATGATGAACTCACTTAGGCAGTGAAGATAGTTCTTAGTGTCTATTGAGCATTCCTATATTTGCCTAGTTCAGAAGGCAGTGTCTACCGAGTTCACTCAAGTGCTGAAGGAAAAGTTGCAGAAAGTGAGTGTTAACTAAGCTCACTTTGGTAATGAAGGAAAGTTGGATGGAACCAATGCTAACTGAGCTCACTCAGTTGCCAAATGATTTTTGTAATATTGTAGTATTAACCAAGCATCTAATGGTTAACATTTAAGGAAATCACCTTAGAATTAGTTTCTACCTAGTAGGGTTGGCCAGCAAAGATTTTCCTATTTTATTGTATTGAGTTTAATTGATCTATCTATTGATTCCAACTGACTAAGGTGATAAATATTGATTATTGTAAGTTGTATTTGAGCTGACTTGACAAATGGAAAGTATAAGTATAAGGTTAGGTTATGACTTCAAAGTGTGCAAGCAAGTGTGCAAGTGTAAGTACAAGAGAATGTGTGAATTATGGTGATGTGATTGAAGATCTATTGGTAAGAAGAAGAAGTGAATTTGAAGGATAAGAAAAATATCCTTGTGGTGTAAAAAATCATATTTTATTAGGAAGGATCAAGTACAAGATAGAATAGAGATTTTAAATTAGTAATTAAGTTGCATTCAAATCAAGTCATTTCATTGTTACTCTCTAACCATTGTAGCAGTGATCAAATCTCTTAATGGAGTCAGCTTAACAACTATTTTCAAATCCTCTAATAAGGTGGAAATTCCATTGAATTATTCTCAAGACCTCTGACCAAGCCACTCCTAATAGGGTGATTAAATCCTTTAACAGGGTCACACCTAATAGTGTGGTTTGTAACCTTTAATAGGGTTGGCTCCTAATAGGGATCACTTTAGAAAAGTGAAAATTAGTAAATAGTTGCTATTAGTGGTTTTTCTCAAATTGGGTTTCCACGTTAAATCCTAGCGTCAAATGTGTTCATGCTATTTTCTTTATGTGTTTGAAACTAAGTTAAAGATATGGTAATCATAGATAACATCTAATGTTTTTTATGTTAATATTTTACCAAGCTAATCTAATTACTACCGAGTTACAACACTTTATGTGTTTATCAAGCTTCAATAGTATTTAGTTATTTTTTTGCATTTAGTATTGGCATCAAAAGGGATCTACTATTTATTTTTTTAGTAATTGATTCATCCCTCCCCTCTTGGTTACTCTTATATTTCTAAAAATTGGTATTAGAGCTTTTGGTGCTTGTAGAGAAGGTTTCAAGGACCTAAGCTAAAGATTAGGATGTCTTACAAAAGATAGATTCTCAAGCTAATTAGAGATAATTTTACAGCATGGCAAGGACTTATGAGATTGCATATAGCTACCATTAGTAATTTAGGTTGAAAATATCTTGATGTTGAATATAAGACTCCCACTAGAACATTATCAATTGAAGATATTGGTGAAAAGAAGAATCATAATATCATGATGATTGATATTGCATCTTCTCTTAGTTATGTTGAATTTGATGAGGTAAAAGATTTCAAAACTACTTTTGCAATGTGAAACAAATTAAAAGATATCTATGGAGGAGATGAAAATGTAGGAAGAGCTAAAGTAGAAAGCTTTAGAGAACAATTTGATCAAATGAGAATGAGAGAAGATGAAAACATTGAAAAATATGTGGAAAGAATCAAGGTCAGTGTAAGTGTAATCAAAGCATCTAGAGGAGACATCAAGGAGGAAACTATTGTAAGTAAAGTGCTCAGAACTCTTCTTCCCATTTATGCAATTAGAGTATCTACTATTTGAGAAATGAAATGTGATCCAACTAATAAGATAGGGGTAGATGCTTTGGTTGGAAGATTAATAGCTTTTGAGTTAGACAATTATGATAACTATGTTCCTACTTCAAAGAATATTGAATCTGCATTTAAAGCTAAACTCTCACTCAAAGAAAAAGGTAAAAAGTCAAAATCTAGTCAATCAAGAAGTGAAGAAGATGGATCATCAAAAGAGTTTAGATAGTGATCTTGAAGTTGTTGAATCCCTCTTTGCAAGGAAGTATTCCAAAGGAAGAGGGAAGTACAAAGGTAAAGTTCCTCTGGTCTAGTTTTCTTGTGAAGAAATTGGTCACATTGCTGCTGTAGAACAAGATTTAGTATGCAAAGAACATTAACAATAAAGTAAACATTCAAAAAATAAAACTAAATTCACATATATGTTTAGACAAAAAAAGGAAAATAAGAAGTGGAAAACCTCAAAGGAGAAAACACTCCATGCTTTTCTTGATTTTGTAGATGCGTCCTTTGATGTGGATGTATGCTCAAAGTTTCTTCAATGGTGGAGATGGGTAATGGCAATTAGTAGCTTTGTGAGCTCTCAATTTGGCATTATAAGGGTAAGATTGATGACTTTGGTTCTCAAAATAGCATGGTAACTTTAGCTCAAAGATTGTTGTTGAAATGGCTTGGGATGGGATTCAATTTATAGGCTAAGGGCTTGAGGGATGGAGGGCTAAGATGAAAGGAGAGATGAAGGCTTAAGGAGGACTAGGATGCACTCAAAGGAGAGCACATGGATTGTGCTTGTTTAGCACCAATGGGAAGGTGACACTTGTCACAAGGAGGATGAGTGTGAGAGGGTAGGGTAAAGGGTTGGTTAAAGGCATGATGAGTGGGGTTGAGTATGTAAGAGAGATGTAAGAGGAATGAGTGTGGAAGAGGGAAGAGTGTGGAAGATGGATGTAAGAGTCATGAGTGGGCTTGTAAGAGTCTTTTATGTTTTGTAAGAGCACTAATGACTTGGTGGTTGGGATTTTTGAGGGGATACTTTGGTTTGGTTTAGGAAAGTCTTAAACTTGTTTAGGGAATGTGACAAAATTAGGGGGTGGATTAGGCTTGGGTTTAGGATTAGATTAAGGATGTTAGAGATGTGCAAGTGGATGGCATTAATGAGGGTGGGTGAGTTAGTGGCTAAGCTAGGTTAGCATGGGTGGATGGGGTGGATTAGGCTAAATGAAGGATTAGGGATAAGTTAGGGATTTTTAAATTTGAGGATTTTATTTATCAAATAGATTAATTTAATAAATGGGAATTTTTGAAATTAGATAGAAGAATAGGATTTAATTGATAAATGATAGATTTTTTGATTTATCAATTAGGACTATAGATGATTAATTAAATTAATCAGCTAGGGGATGGCAAAGGATTAATTAAATAGGAATTTAATTAATGATGCCTTTAGAGATGGCTAAATTAGATTACCAAAGCAGTATAATCAAATTTAGGTGTCTACATTTGCTAGGTGTCCAAAGAAGGAAATAAAGGATGAAAAGAAAAGAAACAAGCATAAAGGCAAGAAGGACTCCAAGAACTACAAGAACTTCAAGGAAAAAGGTAAGAAATCTTGTTTCATAGCTAAACATTTTGATAACAGTGAAGATGAAATGGTTTATATTGTTGTGAAAGATGAATCCGATGATGAAGGAAATAAGATGGCACTTATCTCTCATGTTAGAAAAAATGATATATGGATTATTGACAGTGGCTGCTCACATCATATGACTAATGACAAAATAAAATTTGAGCATATAGAATATTATGATGGAGGTAGTGTAAGATTTGAAAACAATAAACCTTGTAACATAAAAGGATAGGGATGTATCTTGTTAACTAAAGAACTTGTGTGTGATAATTCTTATTGGGTTGAAGAACTAAAGAAAAATCTACTAAGTGTGGCATGGCTGAATAACATTGGATTCAATTTAAAATTCATGAATGGACAGGCCAAACTGCTGGATGGGAAAGGAAATTTGGTTGGTTCTAGCAAGTAAACAAAAGATAATCTATTTTATCTTGATCTTAGTGATTGTTCATGTTTTATTGCTCAAGTAGAAGAAAGTTGGTTATGGCACAAAAGACTATGTCATGTGAACTTTGATAATCTAGTTAAGATAAGCAAACATAAAAAAGTAAGAGGTATTCCTAGTTTGAAGAAGCCTGATATGGGTCTATGCAAGAATTGCCAAATTGGTAAGATGGGAAAGACAAGCTTCAAAAGCAAAGACTATCAGTCAAAAGAAGTCTTGGAAATTGTTCATACAAACTTATGTGAATCTATTGGAATATAAAGTTATAGTGGAGAAAAATTTTTCATTCTCTTTATTGATAACTACTCTAGAATGATGATAATAATGTATCTAAAAGAAAAATTAGAAGCCTTTCAAAAATTCAAGTGGTATAAAAGAAACTAGAAAGAAGTTGAAATGCCTAAGATCAGACAGAAGTGGTGAATTCATTTCTCATGAATTCAATAATTTTTGCATTGAAAGAAGAATCAAAAGACAAGTATTTGCTCCTAGTACACCATACTAGAATGGTAAAGTAGAAAGAAGAAATATCTCTATCATGGATTGTGCAAGAACCCTGATGATTGAAAAGAATGTCGCTCTCAAACATAGGAAGAAAGCTATCAGCACTACAATTCATACCTTGAATAGAGTACAATTGAAGAAAGATTCAAACAAGACACCTTATCAGCTATGGTATGGCTACAAATCTAATGTAAGTTACTTGAAGGTATTTAACAACAAATGTTACATATTGAAAGAATCTAAAAAAGGAAAAATTGATGTAAAAGGTGATGAAGACATATTTCTACAATACTCCTACAAAAGCATAGCATACAAAAGTTTGAATTTATCTAGTCACAAAATTATAGAAAGTGCACATGTCAGAATTGATGAATATGC
Organism: Cupressus sempervirens; assembly: GCA_028749045.1. Classification (NCBI taxonomy): domain Eukaryota; kingdom Viridiplantae; phylum Streptophyta; class Pinopsida; order Cupressales; family Cupressaceae; genus Cupressus; species Cupressus sempervirens. The sequence continues at coordinate 829,991,869 of CM053787.1, read as the reverse complement.
AAAAAAGAGTGAAGAAGAAAGCAACAAGGAACCTTAAGACTAGAAATGATTTATCTACTATGAACCTGATACCCTTCCTAATCTATCTAAATGAAAAGTTGCTTCAACTCCAAAGTCCCCAAAAACTCTAATAGCTACTGAATCATAGACAATGCAACCCGTACCACAAGGACCTGAGTCACAAACAAAGGCTACCAAGCTAATTCAAATTGACCCTGATGGACCTGAGTCACAAATAGAAGGACCCAAGCTTGAAACTGAAATTTGAGATGAAAATGATGGAACTCATTCAAAGACCAAGGAGCCTATATTAGCAAGATATGTCAGAAGACCTCATGCACCTAATCAAATCATTGGAGATAAATTAGATCGAACAATGATAAGAAGAAAATTAAAACATAGATCTTTACTTCCTAAATTCAAACCTAGAAATGTTAAAGATGCTCTAGAAAATGAAAGTTGGATTGAAGCAATGAATGAAGAGATAGAATAGATAGAGAAGAACAAAACTTGGACTCTTGTTCCTATACCCAAGGATAAAAATGTAATTGGTACAAAATAGGTATTTAGGAATAAGTTAAATGAAGATGGAAAGGTATTAAGAAATAAAGCAAGATTGGTATGCAAAGGTTACTCTCAAGAAGAAGGTATTGACTATGGTGAAATTTTTTCTCCTATAGTAAGACTTGAAGGTGTTAGAACTTTACTAGCATATGCAATACATAGAGAATTTAAAGTATATCAAATGGATGTTAAATCTGCATTCTTGAATGGAATCCTTGATGAGGAAGTTTACATTAAGCAACTAAAAGGTTTCATAGATCCTAGCAAAGGAGACATGGTTTGAAAAATGCACAAACCTTTATATGGTCTCAAGCAAGCTCCCAGAGCTTGGTATGAAAGACTCCATAATTACTTGGTACATATTGGTTTTCAAAGGACTAATGATAGCAGTAGTTTGTATATCAAGGAAGGACCAAATAAGAAGATTTGTTAGAAAAAATATTTTTTGATGATACTTTATTTATAGGAAATGATGATTTATGCAAAGCATTCTTAGAAGAAATGAGCAAAGAATTTGATATGTCCATGTTTGGTGAAATAAAATTCTTTGTTGGATTGCAAATACAACAAAACAAGAATGGTATCTACATTACTCAATCTAAGTATATCAAGGAGATACTAAAGAAATTTGGAATAGAAGATTCAAGACTAGTTGGAACACCTATGTCTACTAGAAATAAGCTTTCCAAAAATGATGATTCCAAAGAAGTAGATAAGACTACTTACAGATCAATGATTGGAAAATTGTAGTATGTAGTTCACACAAGACCTAATATTGCTCTAACAATTGGAATAGTGGCAAGATTCTCACAAAATCCTAAAGAAAATCACATGATGACAACCAAAAGAGTCGTGAGGTATCAGAAAGGTACTAAAGACTATAGTTTATGGTATAAGCTTGGAGGCAATTTGGACTTAAAATTTTTTACTAATGATAATTAGCTAAGAAGTCTTGATGATAGAAAAAGCACTAGTGGTTGAGCATTCTTTCTTGGTAAAAGACTAGTATCTTGGACAAGAAAGAAGAAAAATTGTACTTCTTAATCCATAGCAAAGGCAAAATATGTAGTAGCAGTAGTCAATTGCTCTAACATTGTTTAGTTCAAACAAAAATTAGAAGGAATGAAGGTAGAAATCAAAGATCCAGTTGGTATATATTGTGATAACACCAGTGCAATCAACATATCAAAGAATACATTAATGCATTTCAAAACAAAGAGTATTGCTCTAAAATATCACTTCTTAAGAGAATTGGTGCAAGATAAAGAAGTCAGATTGGAATATGTGAATATAAGGGAATAGATTGTAGATATATTCACCAAGCCATTACCTAAGGATGCATTTCTATATCTAAGAGGTAAGCTAGGGGTCATTCCCCAATCTGAAATTCACTAAATGAAGTTTAGTAAATGCATCAACCAAAACCTATTGAAGATCAATTGGTCTAGAATCAGCAAGGGCATACTGTAGATGAATCAGTACTTAAGGTACATTAGAATTTATAGATTATTTTCTTTGGTATGTGTTTTCAAAGAGGGAGAAGTTTACTATCATATCTCTGAGAAATTTTTAGAACTAGAATAAAGTTAGAAACTAGAGAGAGAGAAGTCCTCTAAAAGATGAAGTATGCTAAAAGAGGGAGAATATTCTAAATGAAGTTGGTAATAGCTATTATAGATAGAATTTAGTAAAAAGGAAGATCTCATACTAATACAAGGAGTTCCCAAATTCTAAATTTCATTGTGCTATGACATGTTTTTTTGCCATCAATGCCAAAGAGGGAATTGTTGGATATAATTGATTAATCATGTGTTGTCTTTTATGTTACACAAATTTCATAATCATTATTAGTTAGTATATGTCAAGATCACTTGGGTAGTGAAGACAGTTCTTAGTGTCTACTGAGTGTTCCTATGTTTGCCTAGTTTAGAAGGTAGTGTCTATTGAGTTCACTCGAGTGTCGAAGGAAAAGTTTTAGGAAGTGAGTGTTAACCAAGCTCACATGAGTAATGAAGGAAATTTTGATGGAACCAATGCTAATCGAGCTCACTTGGTTGCCAAAGGATTTTCATATGATTATAGTGTCAACCAAGCACCTAATGGTTAAGAAAGGAAATTGCTTTAGAATTAGTTTCTACCAAGAAGGGTCAGCTAGCAAAGGATTTTCCTATTTTGTTGTATTGAGCTTAATTGATCTATCTATTGATTCTAGCCAACTAAGGTGATAAATATTTATTATTATAAGTTTTATTTGAGCTAACTTGATAAATGAAAGTATAAGTATAAGGTTAGGTTGTGACTTCAAAGTGTGCAAGCAAGTGCGCAAGTGTAAGTTCAAGAGAATGTGTGAATTATGGTGATGTGATTGAAAATCTATTGGTAAGAAAAAGAAGAAAATTTAAAGGATAGGTAGAATATCCTTATGGTACAAAAAATTCATATTTGATTAGGAAGGATCAAGTACAAGCCAGAACAAAGATCTTAAATTAGAAATTAAGTTGCATTCAAATCAAGTCATTTCATTATACCTCTCTAACCATTGTAGTAGTGATCTAAATCTCTTAACAAAATTTGCTTTAAAACTATTTGCAAATCCTCTAACCAATTCCATTGAATTGTTCTCAAGACCTCTATACAAGCCACTCATAATAGGATGGTTAAATCCTTTAACAGAGTCACACCTAACAGTGTGTTTTGTAACCTTTAACAAGGTTGGCTCCTAACAAGGCTCACTTCATAATAGTGAAAATCAGTAACTAGGTACTATCTCAAATGTGTTCATGTTATTTTCTTTATGTCTTTACAACTAAGTTAAAGTAATGGTAATCACAGATAACATCTAATGGTTTTATATTAATATTTTACTGAGCTAATCTAGTTACTACCGAGTTACAACACTATGTGTGTTTACCAAGCTTCAACAGTATTTAGTTATTTGTTTGCATTTTGTATTGACATCAAAAGGGATCTAGGATTTTTTTTTTAGTAACTGATTCACCCCTTGCCTCTCAATTACTCCTCTTATATTTCTAACACATTATGTCTAAAAATTCTAGTATTATCTTCTTCTTCATTAGAACTGTAATCTAAAATCTTTTCCTTAGTTCCAAACTTTTCATCAATCTTTACATTTGTGCATTCAACTATTGTCTTAGTTATTTGATTAAAACATTTGTATGCCTTTATTTTTAATGAATAGACAAGAAATATATATTCATTGCTTCTTAGATCAAACTTACCAATATCATCATGTCTTTTAATGTAACTCTTACTTCCTAATATTCTAAACTAATGAATTGATGGTGAATGACCAATCCATAATTCACAAGGGGTCTTTCTCATACCTTTTCTGATTTGGACTTTGTTCATAGTGTGCACTACTATATTGACTTCTTCTATTCAAAAATTTTTGGATTCATCATTCTCAAATAGCATTTCTCTTGTTGCATCTGAAACTAATATTTTTTTTTTCTTTCTACAATCCCATTCTTCTTAGGAGTCTTGGGTGAAGATTATTGTCTCTTAATTTCATTTTCTTCACAAAATATGTTAAACTCTCTAGAGGTGAACTCTCCTCCTCTATGTGATCTCAAAAAAATTATCTTAACACCAGATTCATTCTCAACTCTATTCTTAACTATCTTAAACTTCTCAAATGATTCAAACTTCTCTTTAAGAAATGATATCTTCATCAATATAGTGAAATCATCAAATAAAATCATGAAATACCTTTCACCATAGAATCCTCTTGTTTTGGTAGAACCACTCAAATCTGTGTGAACAATTTCCACCTTTTTTGTCATAGTGAACTTCCTGCTAGGAAATAATACCATCTTTTGCTTAGCCAAATTACATTCTTTGTAAACAACATTAGTAGGCTTTATTATCTCAGGTAAGTCTCTAACTAAAAAAAAACTACTAACTTTCATAATATTATCAAATTTTATATGACAAAATCTCCTATGCCATAACCAATTATTATCCACTTTTGCAACCAAAAATATCATTTTACTGAGATTTAACTAAAATATACTACCTTTGGACCTAGTTCTAGTTCTAATCATCTTACCATCTTTATCCTTGATAGTGCAAGTCTTTTCTATGAATTATAATTGATAATCTTTGTCCAAAAATTTTCCAAGACTCAAAAAATTATTATTTAATCCATCAAAAACATTAACATCATCAATGTTAGTCTTTCCATCTAAAGTAATGGATCATATTCCTATAATGTGATAGGCTACATTGTTACCAACTCTAACAATACCTCCATCATAGTTCCTAAATTTAACAAACTTATTCATATCACCAGGCATGTGATGTAAATATCCACTATTTATTATCCAATCAGATTTCTTTTCAAATTGAGCAACTAGCAGCTTTTCTTCTCTATTTTCTTTATCAAGATCATCTTCCTTAATAACTACCAATCCTAATTCATCATCAGTTTCACTCTAACCTTTTTAATTAGATTTCTCTTTTTCATTAGCATATAGACAATTCCTAGGTCTTTTAGGATTAAACTTACCCTTATACTTTTTCTCTCTTTTTAGGATATTTAGATGTATAATAACCAAACTCATTACAAGTCCAAAATTTGAAGATATTCTTACCATCTTTTTCTCTTCTCACAAGAAGGGCTATACATTCTTCAATCTTCTTATCTTCATTAGATTTGATTTTACTAACACTAGAAAAACATCCATGAGTACATGCACTTCTAGATAGACTTGGCCAAACATTTAAGGCACTAAAGGTTGTCTCCACTCTTTTCAAATCTCTAGATTTTCTTAGACCTACTTTTTCTACTTCTAATCTTCCAATATTCATTTAAGTCCTACTCTTTTCAAATCACCAAATTGTCTCAGACTTGGCCAAACATTTAAGGCACTCCTTAGTAAAGGGTATTAGTAGTTCAATCATCTAAGCTACTTGCTTGAACAATGGTGTCAAAGTCTTCAAGATCTTCCACAAAACCTCGACTTCTTCCTTGATTCCACCATATGACTTGATTCTTACAACAATCTCTGATATCCTACCAATATAGCTTCTTACACATTCATCTTCTATAACCATAGGATCTTGAAATGCACATATCCAATCCTACAATCTTACCCTTTTTGTATGTATATCACCTTCAAAATTAGATTCTAATGTTATCCAAATCTTATGAGATGTTTGAAGTGACTTTACTTGACTATATTCATTCTTTAGAAGAGTTGATAGTAAAGCTTCTCTAGCTCTCATGTTACACATTAATAGATCTATCTCTTCTTCACTACATTCTTCAATCTTCTCTTCTTTTACAATTCCTTATTCACTTTTTTTCAAAATCCAATAACCTAGACCCATATATAATAGATGAGTCTTCATCTTCTCCTTCCAACTATCATAGTTCGTCCTATCAAATCTAGAACTATCCTTTCTATAAAGATTCATTGTTGATCCCCCAAAGCTATTAATATTTTCCTTCAAGGACTTGATGCTCTTATACCAACTATTAGAATATATAGTCCATGACTATAAATGAGAGGGGGCTTGAATCAATTATCCAAATAATATAACAATTATCAACCTTATTAAATTTTAACCATATGAGAAATATAATCAAAAACCACAACAAGATACTCATGCATAATACCACCAGATATGTTAACTAGGGAAAACCTTGATCAGAGGGAAAGTATTGGTGGGGATGGTACCCACAAGATGATGTACTAATATTAATATTCCTTGTTAGAGGATGGACCCTATTAGGAGTCTATAAAAACATCCAATACATATCAATCCCTGTTAGGAGACTTTGAATCCTTGTTAGGAGATTTCAACCCTATTAGGAGTTACTTCAACCTTATTAGGAGTTGTAGAAGACAAATGGACCCACTATCCAAAGAGCTTAAGGGGCAAGACTAATGGACCCACTATTGAAAAGATAATTGTATTATTCCTTGTAGAATAATAGAAATGAATAGTACTACTCCTTTCTCTATGTCTATCCAATCAATCACACTTCTTCTCCTTCTAATCTTGTAACCAAATCACAAATATTTCATCCAATAATCCCTTGGATCTCTTACTTGCATTCACCAAACACTCTTCTCCTTTTCACATTTTGTATTCAATACAGAATTATTACTTCTAGATTACAAACAAGAAAAACATCTTTCCTTTATATTGTATCTTCAAAATAATTCCTTTAGTTGGCCCTAAGGCTTTTCCAACTAATTATAATAAGATAATTAATTAATTCATAATTACAATAGCACTATTGACTCATAGTCTATACAACTTCTCACACATGCAACACTAGGACTTGTGCATTCACTGATGTCATCATGAGATTGTCTTATGGCACAAGCTAACTATGCATCTCCATATTATATCTTTTTTAGATGATATAATAAAAACATCATAAACCACTTCTTAGGTACTCTATCTCTATACTACTCTCTGTAAATCAGCCATATCTTTCATACAGCTTCAACTTAGGTATTGTGAATTGACCTTAACATCAGGACACTATATAGGAAATGTCCATGAATGCGCATTAGTAGACAATGAAAATATTGTATGTACAACTATGATATCTTTATGTTACTCTTTCACTCTTTAGAGACTTATTGCTATTTTGTCATCAATGAAAAACATAGTCATGAATACAACATGTCAATCATGCCAACAATCTTCCCAAGTGTTCTAGCAATTCTTAAGATACTCTCCCAAAGGAATACCATCAGAATTCATGCTAACAGTGTTAGAAATAGGGATTACTAAGAGGAGGGATGAATCAGTAATCTACAAACTTTAGCCACCAACTCAAAATTATTACTTACTTTAAACCATGCATAACAAAGCAATAAAGCAATTCTAAACAATAATAGTAACAATGCATAAAGATAACTCATAACACCATATTTTTTTAACTATGAATACCCTGTCCAAGGGAGAATCTTGGTGGAGATGATACCCACTAGATAATATACTAATATATAAGTTCTTTGTTTGAGGATGGACCCTGTTTGGATTCAATGAGAAAGTTCAATATAAAGAGTCCCTATTAGGAGACTTTGAATCCCTATTAGGAGATTCCAATCCTATTAGGAGTTGTGGTATAATGCATGCAAGAAGAGCCCACTACCCAAACATGCAATTTCAACTACAAGTAGAGCTCACTACTCAAACAAGTAATTTACTATTATCTTCTTCCTTGACTAATGCCTAATCTTTAGCTCAATCTTGGATCACCAAATAGATCTTATAAAACTTTGCATGTATTACTTTCACAAAAGTTCACTCATAACAATTCATAATTCACATGTACACAATCTTACAAGATAACACAATTCTTATTCCAAAATGTCCTTCGCATAAATACCATGCCTTCACACAAATTGTTGTTGGGTCAACTAAGACCATAATTCACTTTTCCAAGTTAGAGTAAACATCCAGAATATCAGACCTAATTGGACAAGTAATTATTTTGTAAACAAAACAATTCTTTCCTTCAATTCCATTGACCCACTTCATCAAAACACAAATATCTATGTTTTGTATAGTCTGTACTAACTTTTGAAGTTATACACATCATCACCAACATGTATACTATCTCCATATAACTTCACTAGTCATAAAATAATACACTATTGTAAACTAAACTCTATACTTAGACAATTTTCTAATTACCAAACACTAATTATTTTTATTTTTGAGGTTTCTTGTGAACATGCACATCATGTGTTGCCATAAATAACAATAATTACATATCACTATTAGCAAACTGTCAACAATCTCCCCCTTTGGCATTGATGGGAACAAAATAGGGAAAATTAGCTAACTGATAAAAACTTAACAACATATAAACATTACACCTATTACAACTTGTTCAACTTTACATATGCTTCCCCTTAAAATATACTTTACAACATTATCTTCTCTATACCTGATTTACTATTTTCACATTGTATCTCTCCCCTTTTGACATGTATACAATTTTCACATGTATCTCTCCCCCTTTGATATCAATCACAAAGGTCAAAATGTTAATATTCTATCCAAAAATTGTCAAAAATGTTGTTCTTCCTTATACTAATATGATCTTCATACAATCATCAAAATTAGCCTTCAAACTATCCATACCTTTGGTCCATGTTTCCTTGGTAGACCAGCTAAGGTAAGAATTGCACATAAACCATATGATGAAATCTCAAATACATTAATATCTAAATACAAAAAGTTGGAATATATGTCCTTGGCCTTGACACATTCCTCTAGTTGCTTCTCAACAAAGGATAATTTTAGAGCAATAGATTCTCTAAAATCAAATGTCCTCTTCAAAATTTGTTCTTTCTGAAGTTCTAGTTTCATGATGTCATTATGAATACTGGCAACTTGACTTTCAAAATTATCTACTTTACAAGGTGGATGTTGGATCTGGTTGGATAAAGCATCTAGCTCACTCATCTTTAACTCTATCTATTAATGTCTTTAGTTAGCTTGTATGATAGGGTACACTTGACACATAGATTTTTTCCCTTCCTACTAGCATTTTAGGAGTTCTTTCATGCAATTATCAAGATTACCTAAATCATTCTTGATATTTTGACAGATGGTGCTAAACAAGTTAGCATCATGGGAAATTTGAGCCTTTTCCTCTATGACATTTAATAGATTTGTAACTCTTCATTAAAATATTTCAGCACTATAGGTGCTCTCTATTTAGGATCTAGTTTTGTATGCTAAATAGTCAATGTATTGTGCAATTTGTTTGTCACTTCCATTAATTTTTTCTATAAACTCTTTACTTTCCTATTTTTCTCAACTAGCTTGGTTAGGGATGAGATCAAATTAGTTTGATCATCATCATTAGTAGATAAACTGGTAAGAGAGAGTAGAGTAGATAAACTAGATTGTTTAGTATCATCTTCCCTCTATTTCTTTGTTGCTTCTTTTGTTCTTCTCTCTTATTTTTCTTTCTTTTCTTTTTCCTTTCTTTCTCTCTTCTCTTATCTTCCTCAATTTTATTTTTGCTCTCTTCTTCTACAATTCTTCTCTTTTCTTCCCCTTCCTTTCTTTTCTTATCCTCAATTTATCATTGGTGTCTAGTTTATTTGGTTTGGAACCACCAAATATATTGCTATCATCAATGTTAATGGTAACATTGGTTTTATTAATCTACATATTGTCACAACTTACTAACACTTTCAAGGTTCTAGGAGTTGCAGGAGAGGCTTCCTTTGACACTATCAACATTTGACTAATCAATGTTGCACTCTCACTTCTTAACTTATCCTTTTCACTAATCATAAATAGAAATGGTCTAAATTTGTTCCTCTATGGTGTGAGGTTATTCGATAATCCTTTTATTTCTTCTTCATCATCAGTCCTGCAAGTGGTCCTGACCATAGACTTGCAAAATTCAAGGTCTTCTTCCCTTGTGGAAGCCTTCTTCTAAGTAAGTCTCTCATAGAATTTTTGGTTTATAATGTTCTCAAGGTCCTTTGATTTTAGATTATTTGATACAATATATCTCATAGTAGATATATCTATCTAATCTTTCTCAAAATTATTGTACAAATCATAAAACTTGTTCATCTGAACAAAATTACCTTCATTTCTAATAGTTATATTGATCTTCTCAATCTTTGGCTTTTTTTTGCTTGCCTAGGTGGAGTCCCCTTTTTTGCTTACTTAGTTTCTTGTTCCTCATCATTGTCATCACTAGAATCGATTGTCAACAATTTTTTCTATCTTTTACTGGGTCTAGTGGCTTGTTGTTTGACTCTCTTTGTCTTAATAGATATTGCTTCCACCAATCTTTTAGATTTTCTTTTCTATTTACTAGGTTGAATATTAGACACTACTTCATATGGAACGCTCTATTCTAAAGATGTCATAGCAACTAATACTAACAAAGGTTGTATGCTTAGTATACCTTGCTTCATCATTTTTCTTAGAGCCTCAGATTCACTCTCTATCATTCTGGCCTCTAATAGTGCCTTCTTCATTATAGACTAAACCTTTTTGTGTGATGCCTACTCCAAGGTTGCTTGATGAGCTTTCTGTGTGATCTCATCATATGTGCCAAATCTATATTCTACTTTATCTCTATCTAAATTCAACAACAAATCAATATAACCAACTACAACATCATCATTCAATTCATATCTCAAGTGTTCAAGAAATTTTCCCCGAGGTTCCACTACTTGAATATATGTATGATTTGTATCAACCAAAATACAAATGTCTTCCATGAATCTTTCCATAATTATAGGAGTAATTCTAAATCTCTATTTCATTTCATCCTAAAATGTCCTCATTATCAAGTTGCCACTATCTAATATCTTGTCTATAGGATGCCTTTTGCATACCTCTGTAATCTTCTCCATTGTGCATTTGTCACTACTCATTATGTTTGTGATTGATAAGTATGGAAATCTTTTAAGTACATGAAAGAATATATGATTGATCAATTATTAGAATCTAAACACACCATTCCTTGTTCTCTTGACCTTTTCTAGGTTTTCTAGGAGTTGCATTCTCAATATTTCACTAAGATTCACTTGTTATTTTTCTATACATATCTTATATGTTGAATATATAAATCATACTAAAATTTCATCAATCTTAGAACTTGCACAAATAGAATAAGCAATAATTCTACTTTGAAATATTACATCATCTTGCTTGTTAGTGTTGATCACCATAGCCTTTCCATTGTATACTACTTTAGTATAGCTTTCAACTTTCTTCCTTACCAATTTCCCACCTAAAGGTACGTGCTACCTTGTTTACTTAGACCAGTTACTTCATCAATAAGGTTGACAGAAATGTCAACTACATTGTCTTGCATCCACAATTTACCATCATGTATCCTACTCAATATGATTTATGTCCATTCATCTATGTCTAACTCATAGTAGAAGTGGTAGTTAAACAAGTCTAATTCCCTTATATATTCAAATCTAAGCTTCACAATCATGTCATGACTTTAAAAATCAATTTCATATCTTTGTTCATGAATTCACCACCAATAGACTCAAACTTGCTATTCAAATAACTTCCTACATCTTGAGAATAAACTACATTGTCCAGAGTGATAGACAATGTTGAGTTAGGGTTTCCTTCATAAGGTTTTACAAAAACAATCTTTAACTTAGGTCTATCTTCATTCTCAACACTGTGTACTACTAACATATTTATGACTCTATCAATTCATATTATAGTGAACTTTTACCAAACAAATTTATGGAGAAATGATAAAATTATCTCTTTCTGAAAATAGGGTTTGCTTCAAAATCTCTCTAACAAGTCACTCCTGAATGCTCTTCACTAATGAAGTGAAAATCAATTTTGTACTTCATTTAACCCTTCAACTTTAACTTGCATTAGTTGCATACTTTGCAAATATGAAAAAGATGTCAATAATGCTCTATAATCAACTAAATACTCAAGATTATCTATCCAATCTTTAGATGTCACCCAAGGTTTACTATAGCCTCCTTTCATCATGATAAACATCCTCAAGACTTTGCATCATGAAATCCTCTACAAAAACATAATTTAAACCTTTTGTTGTAGAATCAACCTTTATTGGAATACCAATAACTTTGAATTCCTTTATAACTTATTTAGATGAGCTCCAAATTACAAGTGAGCTTATGCACCATCTAAACATAGCTAGATACATCATTTTCCAACTTGGCTACCTCTAATTTAGCTTCTAACTGAAGTTGTCAAATTTTGATGCTATGAAAAAGCTTAATTCAACTAAATTGAATCAAACTCAATAACTATCTTTGATCTTCATGTCTCATTATCATCTTACTTTTCTTTTGAGATATCTATTCCTTTTACAAATGTTTCATTAAGTTCTTCTTGAATTTCACTTACAATGTTCCTCATTGTCTCTATTAGTTTTGGAGTTCCTTTCATGGTTCCTTCTATCATTTTTGATGTTCCTTCCATCATTCCTTCTATTCCCAAAGTTTCTTCCATTTTTTCTTCTATCTCCAAAGTTTCTATCCATTCTACAGTACTTCATTATGTGTCCAAAGTTGTTTTATAGCTAACATATAGGTGCTCTACTTCTAAGATTCTACTGATCATTAGGTGCATGACAATTTCGAGCAATGTATCCTATGTTGTACACTTATACCACATGATCTTTCTTTTGTCTGCATAAGATCTTCCTTCTCTCGATGTCCTTTCATTAGATCTTCTTCTATCTACAAGATTAATATTTATAGACATTATACTATTTCTTTAATTATCATACTTAGGTTTCCTACAATCAATTGCATTATGACCCATACCATGACAATTATGACAATAAAATTACTTAGCATGATTAAATGACTTATTTGTAAAATCTCTTTTCATATGACCTATTTCATTACATAAAAATCACTTACCTCTAAATTCATACCTAGTTTCCTTAGGAGTTTCCACTTGCTTTGGTTCATCCAAGATTTCAACTTCCTTGTTTTTCTCAACTTCTTTAGGTTTCTTAGAAGATTGAATAGATTCAATCTTATCATCAAATTTTTCTTTTTCTTTTGGATATGATCTAATCTCAAGATTCTTCATAGACATGTTAATTAGATAACCAAGACTAGTCTTATCATAAGTAGGTCTTTGTATAGGCATTGAATCATCAAGCTTTTCTCTGCTAGAATAGAGCTTCTCAAGTTTTTTGCACTATATCAATTCACCTTTCATAGTAGTATTTTACTTATGGATTTTTTCATGATCTTCTTTCAATGTTTCAAATTCAGATGTTTTCTTTGCCAAACTTGCTCTCAAATCTACTTTTCCAATGTTTGAATTAGATTCAACTTTGTTAGGATCATTTCTAAAAGTCAACTTCAAATTTGTAATTTTCAACTCATGCTTCAAGATCTTATACTTTGTCTTCAACTTTGAATAGTCATCATCACTAATTTTAGATTCAGTAGATTCAAGCTTGGATTTGAGAAGTTCAATCTTTTCCTTCAACTGACCAATGTATACTTTGGAGTCTTCTTATCTTTCCTTTATCTTATCTCTTTCTTCAGTAAGGAGATCAATTTGTTCAAGATCTTTTTCAAGGTTCTTCATCAACTATTCCATATCCATAGGGATCTTACTTAAGTTGTTAAGCCTCTTCAAAGTAACTGTGCTCTAATACCAATTGTTAGAAATAGGGATTGCTGAGAGGGGGGTGAATCAATAATCTACAAACTTTAGTCACCAACTTTAAATTATTACTTACTTTCAACCATGCATAATGAATAAATAAAGTAATTTTAAATAGTAATAGTAACAATTCACAAAGATAACTCATAACACCATATTTTGTTAACTATGGAAACCCTAGCCAAGGGAAAACCATGGTAGGGATGATACCCACTAGATAATATTTTGATATATAAATTTCTTGTTAGAGGATGGACCCAATTAGGAATCAATGAGAAAATTCAATATATAGAGTCCCTGCTAGGAGATTCCAACCCTATTAGGAGTTTTGGTATAATGTATGCAAAAAGAGCCCACTGCTCAAACATGCAATTTCAACTAAAAGTAGAGCTCATTGCTCAAACAAGTAATTTACCATTATCTTCTTTGTTTACTTATCTCTAATCTTCAACTCAATCTCAGATCACCAAATAGATCATATAAAACTTTGTATATATCACTTTCACAAAAGTTTGCTCATCACAATTCACAATTCACATTTACACAATCTTACTAGATAGCACACTTCTTATCGCAAAATTTCCTTTGCATAAATACCATGCCTTCACAAAAATTGATGTTGGATCATCTAATACCATAATTCTCTTTTTCAAGTTAAAGTAAACATCTAGGATGTTGGTCCTAATTGGACAAGTAATTGTTTTGTAAACAAAACAATTCTTTTCTTCAATTATGTTATCCTTCTTCATCAAAACATGAATATTTATGTTCTATATAGTCTGTACTGACTTCCAAGGCTATAATTTCATCATTGACATGTATATTATCTCCATGTAACTTCTCTAGTCATAGAATAATAAATTTTTGTAAACCAAATTCTATACTTAGACAACTTTCTAATTACCAAACACTAGGTATCTTTATTTTTGAGGTTTCTTATGAACATGTACATCATGTGGTTCCATAAATGACAAAAATTACACATCACTATTACCTAATTGTCAACAAAGAAAACTTTGTTTAATTTCTCAGGTTGAATCTAAGAATGTTAATGAATCTTTTTAAAGATGATTATTAGATAAAAACTATGAAAGAGGGATTATATCATATTGAAAAGAAAAAGACTTGGGAATTGATTCTTAGACCTAAAGACAAGAATTTTATTACAACTAAATGGGTATGCAAAGTTTATTCATAGAAATATTGGTATGCAAATGATATTCATTGTTGGAATAAATTGATTTTGAAGAGACTTTTGCAGTTGTTGCTACACTAGTGGTCATGAGAATGTTTTTGGCATATGTAGCTATAAAGAACTTTATAGTTTATCAAATGGATGTCAAGTCAAATTTTCTAAATGGAGAACTTGGAGGGTAGGTATACATTGAAAAAATAGTGGTTTTCCTTTGAAAAATGAAAATGATATAGTTTATAGATTAAAGAAGATATTATGTGGACTAAAACAAGGACTTAGAACATGGTATCAAAGATTGGATAAACATTTGACAAGCTTGGGATTTGTGAAAGGTAATGCCAATAGTAACCTATATATGATAAAAAATGATGTTAGCTTATTTATTGTTGAAGATTTGTTGGTGATATCATTTTTGAAAGTAATGATGAAGCTAGCAAGACATTTTAGAAAAAAATGAAGAAATAATTTGAGATGAGTATGATTGGAGAACTAAAAAAATTCTTTGGATTGTAGATTATATAGAGAAAAGATGGCATTCTTATATCACAAACAAAGTATCTTAGAGATTTATTGAAAATGTTTGGCTTGGAAAGTTATAAACCTATTGGAGCACCTATGGTAACTAGGTGTAAGTTATCTATCAAAGATGAATCCCCTAGTGTTCAATAGAAGATGTATAGATCTATGATTGGTGGACTATAGTATTTGAATCATGTTAAAACAATAGTCAACCAAGATAACTTGGGGGGGGGGGGGAATTAGTTATCCAATAATTAAAACATCTATCAAACCTAAATAATCTTATCTATTCAAAAAAAGTAAAAATAAACCATAACAAGATGCACATAGATAATTACACCATATATGTTAATTAGGTAATCCTTTGATTAGAGTGAAACCCCAATGGAAATCATGCCCACAAGATGAAGTACTAATATAAATATTCCTTGTTAGAGGATGGATATTGTTAGGATTATATTACAATATTTAGTACATATGAGTCCCTATTAGGAGACCTTGAATCCTTGTTAGAAGATTCCAACCCTGTTAGGAGTTGTAGAAGATGGAAGGACCCTTTGTCCAAACAACTAGGGAAAGACCACTAAGGTCACTATCGAACTGATCTCTTAGCTATTCCTTGTAGAATTATTGTGTGTACTATACTTAAAACTTCTTTCCTTTTTCATGTCAACTAGACCAATCACTATCAAACCTAGTAGACCAAGTCACAAACCTTGGATCCAAGTATCCAACTTTAGATCACACAATAAAACCTCAGCAAAAAAGTTTCCTTCACTTCCACTCTACTTTTCTCAACTTCTCATTCTTCTCTTTGTTCTTCTTAAAATCACCTCTCTTTGATTCATATCCTCACTTATAATAAAGGAAAATTTCCTTCCTTTGTATCAAATCCATAAAAAAATTCCCTGAGTGTGCTATTACACCTTCCCAATTAATTATTATAGGACCACATTAAGATCATGTTTCACTTAGTGATAACATTAATCATTTACCTTAAAACTTGAATATCTTTCTATATACGTATCATTATTATGAGTGAACTTATTTACATCACCACCAACATGTCTTCTTCACATCTTTAACATTGGCTTCTCAAATAATAACTCTTCCAAGATATACAACAAGTTTACCAAACCATGCCTCTATAAACTCTATCTCAAAGTAATCTTTACCAAAACTTGCATAACTTCTTCCAATCTTAATATCTTGTGCTTCTAAGGTTAGCTACATATAATAGACACTTATTAGTATCTCTCTTTAATTGTTCTACTAAATATACTCAATGATCTATCTATACCAACTTGATCATTCCACTATTCTTCTATCAAATACCACAGAAAATTTTTATGTTGACATCAATGAGAAACACAGTCATGAATGTAACATATCATCATGATAACAATCTAATCATATTTCTACAATACTCCCCCATAGGAATATCATCATCATTCATGCTTCAAAAAAAGCCTCCTTTGGCATTGATGGAAACATAAATGAAAAATATAATATCAAAGTTTGGAACAAGAAGGATTTGGTCATATTTTCCAAGCCAAGGAGCAGATGTCTAATTAGCTTCACACTATTTAGGATATAATACAATAGGAAGGATACAATGATCATAACAAGAACATAGAAATGTAAATTCTCTTTAATCTTCATAACATTGTTAGTAGAGAAGAGAACTTCTAGAAACAAAGATCTAGAATTAACTGGCTTAAAGAGGGTGATCAAAATACCAGGTTTTTTCACCTTTCCACTCTTAAGCATAAAGCAAAAAATAGGATTACAGGGCCAGTCTCTTTTAACTAATGATAGTGATATTTATATTGAAGCTATTAATTTTTCCTTCTATCTTCTCTCTCTGGGATCCTATGTTATCTATGGAGGACTAGAAGGAAATTATTTCATCTCTTCCCCTTCTAATATAACCTGACCATAATTCTATGTTGCAAGTGATACCAAATTATCAAGAAGTAAAAAAAGCTCTATTTTCTCTCCTAGTTGATAAAGTCCTAGTGTTGGATGGTTTTCCTACTTTTTTCTTCCAAGATTATTGGGAGGTGGTTAAGGTGGATGTTGTTAAGGTAGTGCAAGAATATTTTGGGACCAAGAATATTTTGAAAGAGGTCCACTCTATCTTTCTTATTCTTATTCCTAAAATCCTTGGGGCAGATACTATGGACCAATTCAGGCCCATTAGTCTTTGTAATTCATTCTACAAGATCATTTTGAAAGTTCTAATGACTAGAATCCTCAAATTTCTTCCTTTGATCATTTTCTCATAGTAGACAAGCTTTGTCCCTAGCAATCAAATCCTAGATTCTATTATGATGGTCATGAAGTCATTAATTCACTAGAGGCTAGGAAAAAGGAGGGCCTTCTCAAGTTGGATCTCTCTAAAGCCTATGATCAGGTGGATTGGACATTGATTGGATCAGTTCTCCAGGCTTTTGGCTTTGATCATTAGGTATGTAAACTCATCTCCCAATTTATTTCTACCTCTTCACTTGCTATCATGATTAATGGGGGTCTAGCTGATTTCTTCAAACCATCAAGAGGCTTAAGGCAGGGAGATCCCCTATCTCCCATCTTTTTCATTATCATGGTTGTGTATAGAGAGATTGATATAGAGAAAAAGGTAGGAGGGGATCTTAAGAGGAATAAAGCCCTCTTCGGGTCATTTTTTTTCATTCACCAATAGTTTGTTGATAATATTATTATGGGAGGAGAAGCTTTAGTCCAAGCGGCTAAATTGATGAAGAGATTAGTAGTTTTTATACCAAGGGAATAGGCCAGCTAATTAACTAGGAAAAAAGCTCATTTTTCTTTATTAAAACCCCTACTGATAGGCAAAGGAATATTACTAGTATTCTTGGGTGTGGGGTGGGAAACCTTACTTTGAGCTATCTTGTACTTCTATTGGGAACTAAGCTATTAGAATCTTTTTGGAATGGGATTATTGACAGGTTTAGTAAGAAGTTGGTAGGTTGGAAAGGTACCACCCTCCACTAAGCTAGAAAATGTCTTCTAGTGAAGTCCACTCTTCAGAATCTTCCAACATATGCCTTGAGTCTCTTTGGGATCTTGAAAAAACATGCTAAAAAAATTTTTGTGTCCAATCTAGAGGAACATAAAAGATACCCTCTAGTGGCCCAAGATCATGTATGTCTTCCCAAGTGCTATGGAGGTCTAGGAATCAAAAAACTTAGGCATCTCAATAATGCACTTCTAGCAAAGAAGGTATGGCACATATTTAATATTACTTGGGAATGGAGGGACATTTTGGTGGAGAAGTATATTAGGAAGCCATCTCTAAGGTATTTTCTCAATGAGTCTAACATCTTGAATGGCTCAATTATTTGGAATGGGATCTTAAAGGCAAGAACCCTAGCTAACTCTAAGGCCAAATGGAAAGTGGGAAATGGAGAGAACATCCTCATCTGGCCTAATAATTGGCTGATTCAAGGTCCTCTAATTAATAATCCTACATATGATAATGTTAGTCTCAGATTTTTTTTGAAATGTGAGTGTCAACACACTTAACCAAATTCTCAAGATGATGTTGAGTATAGTATAGAAGCCAAGCTATAGTGTGTGCCGAGCTAGAGAATTACTTTAGGCGTCGAGTGAAGTTCAAGTGTCAAGTGATAAGTGATGTTGAGTAACTATAGGTGCCAAGCAAAGTATAGATGTTGAGTGAAATAGAATTACTATAGGAGCCAAGTGAGATAGAATTCCTATATGTGTTGAGCATCAGCAAATAGTAAGTGCTGAGTAACACAGAATCAACATATGCGTTTGTATCTTCACAAACTCAGATGTAAACCATTTTTTAGCCAACATAGGATGAATCTCAAAGAATCCTAAAGATAAGAACAAATCTTTTGCATTACCTATGTAATCAACATGCAACCAATAAGAAAAATGGAGAAGGCATGCAACCAATAGGAAAAGTACAAGAATTGAGCGAGAAATGAAGAGTAAATATTGATCATAGATATATACCTAACCCTAAGTCCTTGAAATCTTTAAAAGGAGGATGAAACTCCATTGTATGCATGGATGAGAGAAGTGTATGGGTGAATTATAGAAAATTACATAAGAGTGTAAAGACTTAGAGAAGAGTAGATCAACATTGTAGAACCTAGATGGTCAAGAACAAAGTATCAAAATTTCAAGAAGAGACACGTCGGATCAAGCAAGGATCAGAATAGACAGAGTTGAACAAGGATCTATTATCAATAATTGAGGATTGCAAGTCATTAGGTCAAGACATTCTTCCATACTTTCTAACCATTATATTATAAGAATGGAAATCCTATGTTGATAGGTTGGCTTAGCAGCTATGTTGGTTTAGTAGCCATAATGTAGATCCTTAACAGGGTAACATTCCAAGTGAATGTTTATAAATCCTTTAACTAGGTCACTTTTAACATGGTGTAAAGTCTTTAACAAGATAGGCCTTTCATAGGGCAGACCACTGGAAGTGGTCAAACTTTATAACCTTCAACAGTTACATATTACTATAGTGATACTTTATGGGTGTCATCCCCACCCCAGTTTTACCTTCTCATTTTGGAGGGTTTTTGGGTTACCAAATCTTGTGTTGTCCATTTTCATGCATGTCTTTACTTTCATGTTTCTTAGATGAATTAGTTGCATGTGAATGTTTTCAGCTAAAAGGTTTTGAAAAGGTTAAAGTTAGTTACTTCTTATTCAACCCCCCCCCCCCCCCCCCCCCCTCTTCGAAGTAAATGTTCTCACATATAAATTCAAAGATAATTGGACCAATACATGTATAAGGTGTTCAAAATTAAAGTAAGAGACTATAGAATGGATCAAGGATGGAGAAACTTTTCTTTGATTTTGAATGATCTTAGGCTAATAATGGTGATGCTCAATTCTTTGATTTTGAATAATAATAAGGATGAACTAATACAGGAGGGTAAATGGATCATACTCGGTGGCCTCAGGGTATAGCTCCCTTTGGAGCCTAAAGGAGAAACCTCTTTGGGGTAAGGCCTAGTTGCCTGGCCTTACCTCTAAACTTAACCTTTTCTTTTGGTTCATGCTTCAAGATAAAATTCTCACCCTAGATAATTTGGCAAAAAGAGGTTAGTATATCCCTAACAATTGTATTTTTTGCAAGCATCACTTGGAGATGGTTAATCACATTTTCATTGATTTTTCTTATTCCATGGAGGTCCAAGAATATCTCACCAAGAACTATGGGGTTAGTTGGTGCAAGCCAAGAAATATTTTGAAATTCTTTTGTTAGTGGGATAGCATGTACAAAGGCACAAAATCACATAGTATTAGCATGTCGACTTTTCCCCACTTTTGCTGTGGAGTTTGGAAGGAGAGAAATAATCAAATTTTTAGAGATAGGGAGGCTTCTACTTATGTGCTTGTAGCTAAAATCAACAACATTATGAGAGAAAAAAATTTATAAGGAAGGGTGGAGATCTTAATGAAGGAGGCAACAATAAGAAAAGGGAGAAGGATAGGGGAATGAAAAGATAGGAGGTGAAGTGGAAACTCCCCCTAGAAGATTGGAAAAAAGCCAACTTTAATGGAGTAGCTAAAGGTAACCCTAGACCTTTAGAATATGGTGACATCATTAGAAATAGCCATGGTGTGGGTGTTTTTGCTCTTTCCTATCCCTTGGGAATCTAGAAAAACCACTATGCAAAAGCCAGTGCTACTCTCCACACAGCTAAACTAGCTCTAGAAGTGGGAGTCAAAAACTTATTGTTGGAGGGGGACTCAAAAAATATCATCAAATGCCTAAAATGTTTTTTCCAACCTACCTAGACCATTGAAAACATTGTAGAAGAAATATGTATAACACTTGGCAAATTTGAGGGTGTTTATGTCAGCCATGAGTATTAGGAGTCTAACTCAATTGTTGATTAGTTTGCCAATGAAGTAGTCAAGAAAGGAGCATAAATGATATGGAACACTGAAGGGAATATTTAGTCAATTGCAAAAGGCCTAATTGATTAGGAGAGGATTTAGGGAGGTACGGGTATGACTCAATAATTACCAATCTCATGGTAAATTCTTGGAAGGATGGTAGGGTAAGATTTATGGGGTGTCACATCATGTTAATGTGGAGGTCATCACCCATGTCACTAAAATCCACAATGAGGGTTTAAAGTTCTACAAAGACAAAAAAAAATCTACAAATGTGGTAAAGGATTTTTCCAAGAACACAAATGAGAAGAAGGAGTTGGTGAAGAGTGAGACTTACTATGATATGAACTCGATTAAGAAGCTCTAGAGGTATGTCCCAAGGGCCATCATTATGTTTATTTCTCTATACATGAGGTTTGATAGGGTTAGAACCCATCAATTTTTTTTTCTCAATCATTTTTGTTATGGGGCTAACATTTCTTTTCATTTTTACCTATATTCTTCCATGAACAAGAATACTTTGGGGTATAAGAAAAAACCTAGTGCTAACCCTACCCTACATGAGGGTTTACTTATTTTACTCTCTAAATATTTTAAAGCTCAATCTAGGAGCAAATCACTATCTCATGATGTGGGTACTTCTAAGGAGACAAGGAGCTCCAATTTCTCCTCAGACATAGAAGAAATCTAGAGCCTAGGCTCTGAGGAGGAGGAAGAATATCATTCATTGGGGAAGAAAACTAGGGGAAGAGACAAGGATACTCCTACACCAAGTAAAGTTCCCTAAAGGAACAGCCCTAGGGGTCATGTACTCAAAAAAGATGGTTAGGGGGAAGAAGAGTACAATGAGGAAGGAGAAGATATGGACATGAATGAGAAGAATAGGGGGGTGGATATTAAGACTAGAGAGTAGCTAATTGGTAACCCCAAAAAGAAGCAAAAGAGGAATAAAGAGGAGGACATGCCTCTAGAGGGGAAAAATGATATTGGTCTAGAGACCTCTGTGCTCCCTTCCCTTCCTATTCCCCCACAAGAGAAAGAAAAGAAGAAAATGGAGGAGGGAAGAAATGAGGTTGTTATAAAAGATAGGTGTAGGGCTTGGAAAAACTTCAATGCTAGAACCTCAAAAATGGGGTTTGTGAGAGAAGTTATGAATCCCCAAATCTTTGAAGAAAAAGAGGGAAAGATCCAATTGGAGGAATCAACAGAGGTAGCATTAGTGGCCATCATATACAATGTGAGGGATGTGGGTATGAATTTACTCAACAATGAAAAAAACAACATGATTAATAACTTTTGATCTATTAAATGGCTTTTTCATGACTTGGTGGAGATAAAAGATAGAATGGGATAGATGGAAAGCTAGGGGAAGAGGAATGAGTAAGGGATCTAGATAGACCATGGAGATCAAATTAGGTTGGTTGAAAAAAGGATGTAAAATCTAGAGACTTTCAGCCACAACTTGGCTAATCAGATGCTCACTATTTTGAATTGTTTCAATGAAAATATTATCAGTCTTGGTGGTAAGCTAAAAGCTAGGGGGTTTGTCATGGAGAAGGATGCGAAGAACAAAGATGAAGATAGGATGGAAGAGGACACCATAACAGACATAATCCAAAGCCACTTGGATCAAACCTATGAGAAAAAATAGGAGCCCATGGCAAAGGAGAATCAGAGAGCCTATGAATTGACAAAGACTATCCAGGACCTCAAAAGGAAGGTGGGGGATTAAGTGAAGAATTTTCAAGTTTTGTCTTTTGCTTTTATTATCTTTATAGTTTTTTTTTCTTTTTGGATTTTTGCCTATTTTTTGTTCTGACATTTTTTTTGGTCGTTGTTCTATTGTTGGGCTTATTTTGTTAATTTGTAGGCCTTTTTTATGTAAGAACTTTTGGGTTTTAGGATCCCTATAAAACCTATTTTTCCTAATCAAAAACATAAATGAAAAACATCTAGTTCCAAGAATACCAACTGTAAAAGACTGTTAATATTTTTTTTCAAATCCTCTTCATCAATCATTCTCCCCCATTGATATACCTCAATGTATTTTCTATTTTTCCATGTTGTACTTCTCCCAAATTGTTTTTGATGCTAAACTTCTTCCTTCAGTGTACTCAAACTATTTTTCATGCTAAACTTCTCCCCCATTGACATCAGTGTCAAAGGTTTTAGCAACCATCAAACTTTGTAACAATTGATGCTTACTTAGCTCAAGTGTCCAAAGACATTATTCAAAAATAGCATCCAACAAGAGTCCTAGATGGCTCTATCCATCACAGATACTCCCCTACATAGGAAGTACTAGCATTCAGTCCAGACAAACAATGGTGCTCTATTACACTAGACTAATGCACTCTTGCATCATCTACTCTAATGTAGGAAGGGGCATAACCCTTAACATACCCCACAAACACTCAAAAGTATCTTTGGGAAGAGGCTTAGTGAAAATATCTACAATCTTCTCTTTAGTGCTCACGTACTCCAATCTAATTTCCTTTTTTGCAACTTTATCTCTCAAGATGTGATAATTGATAGAAATGTTCTTGGTCTTAGAATAAAACACTAAATTTGTAGACATATTTACTGTGCTTGTGTTTTCACAATGTATGACAATAGGTTCACTAAATTCTATCCTTATATTCTTTAGCATTTAGTTCATCCAAACAACTTGATTAAAATTGTTTATTGTTGTAACATATTCTTCTTCTAGTGTACTATGTGGGGTACAATATTGCTTCTTTCTTAACCAAGAAACCAATCTTTCACCAAGAAGGAAGGCTCCACCATTGGTGCTCTTTCTATCATCCATATTACTTGCCCAATCAACATTATAAGCACATAAAGTAAAATCATTAGACTTATCATACCACAATCTAAACTCTAGTATTCCTTTCAAGTATCTAAATATCATTTTGACTACTACATAATGTGCTTCTTTGGGATCAACTTGGAATCTTCTAGCAATTCCAATTGCATTTGCTATATCCATCCTTGTGTGAGTCAGATATTACAATCCTATGATCATTGATGTGTACTTCTTCTGCTCATAGTAGGTATCTCATCCCTTGTAGATAACTTATTTCTAGTTACCATAGGTGTTCCAATGGGCTTAAAAGTTTCCAAATCAAGCCTTCTTAGTAAATTTTTCAAATACTTAGTCTAGGAAATAAAGATTTCTTCTTCATCCTATACAATCTATAATCCTAGAAAATATTTCATTTCTCCTATCATACTAATTTCAAATTCCTTCTTCATTCATTCTACAAACTTGTCACTTTCATCATCATTTCCTCCAAATATGATATCATCAACAAAAATGTTGAAGATCATCAATCCATCATCTATTTCTTTCCATTAGAGATTGCTATATATGTCATACCTTTTCTATATCCAAGCTTTGTCAAATGCTTGTCCAACTTTGCATACCAGGTTCTGGGTGCTTGCTTCAAGCCATACAATATTTTCTTCAGTCTACATATTATGTCCTTTTCATCTATTAAAGAAAAACCTTTAGGCTTCTCTATGTACACCTCTTCTTCAAGTTCTCCATTAAAAAATGTTGACTTGATATCCATCTAATAAACTTTGAATTTCTTATATGTTGTACATATGATAAAAATAACCTTACTACTTCTATTCTAGTCAAAAGAGTATAGGTCTCATCATATTCTATTTCTTCTTTCTATAAGTAATCTTTACATACCAATCTTGCTTTTTTCCTTACAACTTCACCTTATTCATGCATCTCATTTCTAAATACCCATTTAGCTCCTATCACATTCTTGTCTATTGGTCTAGGGACTAATTCCCATGTCTCATTCTTTACTATCCAACCCAATTGCTCTTTCATACCTTGCTTCCAATAGACATCTTTACATCCTTCATCTACATCCTTAGGTTCAACTTAAGATATCAAGCATAGTTCTTCATTGATTATACTTCTTGTCATCACACCTTTATCTCTACTTCCAATGATTTACTCAAGTGGATGATTCTTTGTCATATTGTTACCCAAAGTAGGAGTTGTTATCTCAACTCTTGGCTCTACTAAAGGTTATGAACTTTGTTCCTATGTTGGCTCTTCTTCATTCTGCAAATCATTGTTAGTCTCAAGAAATACTTCATCATTCCTTGGCTTAGTAACAACATCATCATCTTAATTGTAATCAACTATTCTTTCTTGTATCCTAAATTTCTCATCAACTATTACATTTGTAGTTTCCATAATAGTCTTAGTTCTTAGATTATAACATATATAAGCCTTTCCTTTGAATGAATAACCAAGAAACATACCTTCATCAATCCTACCACCAAACTTACCAATATCATCATCTCTTTTAATATAACACTTACTGCCAAAAATTTTGAAATACTTAACTATAGGTGAGTAACCAAGCAATAGTTTATAAGGGATCTTGTTTGTTTGTTTCTTGACCTATACTTGTTCATAGTATAGATTGTTGTATTCACAACTTCTCTCCAAAAAATCTTGGATATATCATTCTTAGCTAACATAGCTCTTGTTGCTTTTATTACTGACCTGTTTCTTTTCTCTACTATAGCATTCTGTTCAGGGGTTCTCAGAGCTAATAACTATCTTTTTATTCTATTAGCCTCACAAAAGATGTTAAACTCATTTTAAGTAAACTCTCCAACTCTATATGATCTTAAACATTTAATATCCATTCCTGATTCATTCTCAACTCTATTCTTGAATATCTTGAACTTATCAAATGCCTTAGATTTCTCTTTAAGAAATGCAACCCACATCATTCTAGAAAAATCATCAACTAAATCATAAAATATGTTTTACCATAGAATCCTTTAGTCTTCATAGGACTATTGAGATCTATGTGTACAATCTCCAATTTTGCTATTGTAGCAAACTTCTTGCATGAAAAAGAAGTTCTATAATGCTTTTCCAAAAAACACTCCTTGCAAATTTTTTTAGTAGGTTTTATAACCATAGGCAAATCTCTAACTGTAAACATACTAGTGGTATCCACAATGTTGTCAAATTTTATATGCAAAAATCTCTTATGCCATGACCAACTATCATCTACCTTTGCAACCAAACATGGCATTTCAGTAGGAATCAACTAAAATACATTACCTTTAGATCTAGTTCTTGTTCCAATTACCTTTCCATCTTTGTCTCTAATCATACATTTCTTTTCTATGAACTACAACTAATAACCTTTATCTACTAGTTGTCCAACACTCAGAACATTGTGCTTCAAACCATCAACAAAATATATATCCTTATTGTTAGTTTTACCATCAAAAGTTATAGATCTAGTACCTTTAACTTGGCATGTTGCATTTTTTCCAACTCTGACAATACCTCCATCCTAACTTTTGAATTTAGAAAACTTTTTCATATCACCAGTCATATGATGTGAGCAACCACTATCAATTATCCAATTAGATTTCTTTTCAATTTTCAATACCAAAGCTACTTTCTCTAGACATTCTTCTTTAATAGCTACAAATCCAATTTCATCATCGCTAGCACTAACTACTTGTTCATCAGAATCATCTTCTTCATTTTCATATAAACATTCTCTATCTCTTCTAGTTTTTAAATTTTCTCTATACTTTTTCTCTCTTTTAGGACATTTGGATGCATAATGACCAAATTCATTACAAGTCCAACATTTAAAGATTTTCTTACAATCTTTTTCTCTTCTTGCTAGATTGGTTACTCCTTCTTCAATCTTTCTTTCCTCATTAGATCGGTTATTGCTAGAAAATTCTCCTCTAGCACTTGTGCTCCTATCAACAACTTTATCATTTGAATTGTTGACTTAAATGGTGGTGTCAAGGTCTTTAATATATTCCATATAGCCTTATCATCTTCTTTGGTTTCTTCTTAAGATTTAATACTTGTAGTAATTTATAATATTCTACCTACATATGATCTTATAGATTCATCTTCCAACATTTTAACATCTTGAAATGCAAAAATCCAATTTTGTAGCCATAATTTTTTAGAATTTTCATCACCTTCAAAACTAGTTTCCAAGTCTTTCAAAATCAAATGTGAAATAACAAGTGACTTTACCTGATTCTATTCAATTTCAAGAAGTGTAGTCAATAGTGCTTCTCTAGCTCTCATGTCACACATAAAAAGATTTCTTTCTTCCTTGGTACAAGTTTCCAAATCATTTTCAGCAATCATTTGCTATGATGTTTTTTTCAAGATCCAATATCCTGGAGCCATACACAATAGATGTGTCTTCATCTTTTCCTTCCAACTATCATAATTTTTTCCATCGAACTTTAGACTATCTTTCCTGACCATGCTTGTCATGTATCTCCCAAAGTTGGTAAACTTTATCTTCAAGGCCCTGATGCTCTAATACTAATTGTTAGAAACAATAGTCCACCAAGATAACTAGGGTGGGGGGGGGGGGGATGAATTAGTTTTCCAATAATTAAAACATTTATTAGCCTTAAACAATCTTATCCATTCAACCAAAGTAAAAAGCAACCATAACAAGATGCACATAGAGAATTATACCAAATATATTAACTAGGGAAACTTTTGATCAAAGGGAAAACCCCAATGTGAACGATGCCCATAAGATGATGTACTAATATAAATATTCCTTGTTAGAGGATGGACCCATTTAGGAGTCTATTACAACATTTAGTACATACGATTCCCTATTAGGAAAATTTGAATTCTTGTTAGAATATTCCAACCCTATTGGGAGTTGTGCCAACCCTATTAAGAGTTGTAGAAGATAGAAGGATCCACTATCTAAATAGCTTATGGGGAAAGACCACTATACTCACTATCCAACTAATCTCTCAACTATTTCTTAAAGAATACTTGTGTGTATTTTAGTTAAAACTTCTTTTCTCTATCCTATCAACTAGACCAATCACTGTCAAACCTTGTAGACTAGATCAAGAACCTTGGATCCAAGTATCTAACTTTGAATCACATAATAAAACATTAGCAATGAATTTTCTTTCACTTTTGATCTCCTATACTCAACTTCACATTTTTCTCTTTGTGTTGCTTACAATCACTTCTCTTCAATTCATATCCTCACATATGATAAAGGAAAAGGTCCTTCCTTTATATCAAATCCATAAAAAAAATCTCTAAGCTAGTTGTTACATCTTCTCAATTAATTATTATAGGATCACATTAAGATCATGTTACACTTAGCAATAACATTAATCTTTTTCCTATTAATTTCATATTAGGTTTGACTAATGAGTGTCTATACACATAAGTCATTTACTTAGTTCATGTCAAACAAGTAACATATGCCAAGCACAACTTATAAGTTAGAACATGCCAAGTAAATAGTGAGTGCCAAGTCACTCATATGCTAAGTCACTCAAGTTTTGAGAAGACTGTATGTGCTAAATGATTTAGGAGCCAAGAAAATAGTACATGTTGGGTCATTCAGATACCAAGTGACAACATTGAAGTCACAATATGTGTCGGGTGCCAGGGACTTCAGATGCTAAGAAACACAATTTTTACATAATTATTTGTATTGGCACAAACTACTATGTAAACCATTTTTAAGCCAACTTAAAGACTAAATTATGATACTTTGGTGATAAGGACAAATCTTATTTGGGAATCCCTATGTCTTACATGGACCCAATTAGGTAAAGGGAAGGTTTAACTGGCAATATAAATGAATCATAGTCATTGATTCAGACCTAACTCTAAGTCACCCAGGTCTTCCTAAAGAGGACAAACCCTAAACTTTATATGTGCGAGAGAGGCAATGAATTAATGATCAAGGAGAGTTTTGCAAGTACAAACTAGGACATTCAAGGTGACAAAGGCATTATGATCTGAATTGAATTACAAAATTAGTTAAAGAAGAATAGAGGAAGAAAACAATGAACAATAGAGAGTCATCTAATCAAGAAGAATCAAGTACATAGTAGGATAGAGGTGATCTATCATCAAGCATCAGAGTACAACCCATTGGATCAATGCTGAGACATTCTAATAGGTGCATTAGTTAAATCTCTTAACAAAGTAGTCCTAACTGGATATATTGAAATCCTCTAACAAGGTGCTTACTTAATTATGAGTTGAAGTCCTTGAACCAAGCACACTTCTAATAGGGTGTGGAAATCCTTTATTAGGGTAAGACCTAACACTCTTTGTAAGCCTTTAACAAGGTAGACCTTTCATAAGGTAGATTATGTTTCATGATCAAACACTATAACCTTTATTGGATACACTTTATTACTATAGTAGTGAAGATTTGTGGGTTTCATCCCCACCCCAATTTTACCTTCTCATTGGAGGATTTTTGGGTAATCATATCTTGTGTCATGAATGTGTGAATGCTTACTTGTTTACATACTTTAGACATATATGCTTTACATGGCATTTCAGTTTACTTATTGAATATATGAGATGAATGTGTGATGAATATTTTTATGGGTCAAATTTTAAAGCATTAATTTACCCCCATCCCTCCCACACCCCCCATCCCCCCCCACCTGCCCTATCCCCTCTTAGATTTTACCTTTCCTATTGTAATTCCAACAATTGATATCAAAGACTTGGTCTCTAAAAGTGAAGCTTTGCAGCTTTCAAAAAAGATCTTGGAAATGGAAGTCTACAAGTTGGGAAATATCATTGAGAACCAATGGATTGAAATACAATTTAGTCTACATCAGTTGAATGAAGCAAGAGATGATCTAAAGAAATTATTGAAGAGAAGGAAAGAAGTTTCTATCAAGGAAAATGACACACAGTACCAAGAGATGGACACTACTAAAATATTTGTAAATGGTAACTCCAATAAATTTGATGTAGTAGTTGTAGATCTAATGGAAAAGAATGGAACCTTAGCCGAAGAGATCAAAATTCTTGAAATAAAGCAAGAATCACAAGCCATATTACTATGTGAGGTGAGTAAACAAAAAAGGAAATTTATGGAAGACAAAGCCATGGTTGAAGATTACATACTAGAGGAGAATTCATCAAAAGTAAATATGATTGCTCACATGCAATTGGAAACAATGATCAAGTCATGATTTCTAGTCATGAAATAATTAGTAAAGGCATTGAGATAACAACATCGAAGTTGTAGAATGAATAGTTGAGCAATGAATTGAAAAGGGAAAAGGAGTTTCTTGAAAGATTCAATAAGTCAATTGAAGCTATCAAATACTTTGAACAATTGATGAGATCTCCTACATCTAATAATGATACATCTAGATTTGGATACACAAGTACTGAAGAAGGGGAATCATGCAAAAGTGCTGAAGAAAGAAGTAACAAAGGTAAGAACTCAAAATATTATTGTCATAATTGTGGTAAGAAATGGCATACTATGAATCTATGCAAGAGAAAGACTACAAATCAAAATGTTAAGCAAAAGAGCATGGGTCACTGCCATAAGTGCAAAAAAACAAGGTCATCATGCATATGAATGTAGAACCAAGACCATTCACATTCAAAGATTTAAAGGATATTGTTATAACTCTTAGAAGTATAGACATAGATATTTTGAGTGTAGATCCAAACCCAAGTGGTCATCAAATAAGAAAATGTAAAGAACAATGGAAATTCTTATAATTGGGATTATAATACAAGGTATAGTTGTCACTACTATCAAGAGTATAGACATGTTCCTCAAAATTTTATTAGATTACATTTTAGGAGTGACTACAAAAGGTGGTTGAGTCAAACCACTTATTGTAGTTGTTTGAAGACTAGTCACATCAGCCGATATTGTCCAACAAGGTCAAAGGCACCAATTTGTGAGTTTCATAAAGGAAAAGGAAAGGAAGATATTAAAAAAATTAGAAATGAGATGAAAAATACATGGAAGAGAAATGAGGATTATAGCACATCAAATGCAGATGGGATCAGGTCAAGTGATCACACCTTATCAAACTAAGCAATCAAGAGGCATATGGGACTAATGTTTAGAAAGATATATCATACATCAGTTCCAAAGGATTTAGTTCTAAAAAGATTACATATGAATAAATAAAGATGCAAAGTGTTATTAGAAACCAAGGAAAAATCTTTAAGTTTTTGTCATCTTTTTCATGTTAGTGTTGAGCATGAAAAGTTTCTTATGGTTGCCAAGTAAAATATTAGTGGATGTCAAGAAATTGAGTAGTTAAGGTTGAGCTTGTAATGGTTTTCAAGTGAATGGAAAGACATGTGGATATAGAGTAAGCTAGAAATCAATTGATGTTGAGCTTATAGGTGTGTAAGCACTTAGCATTAATTGCAATGTTTTAAGAGCTATTTGATAAAAAAAAATTCTTATTTAACATCATTTGAAATCAAGAAAGCATATAAAGAGCTCAAGGTGATATGGAGAAATTCATCTAAACATTTTCAAGAGATTTGAATGGCTATTTGATACCATTTCATTGAATTTATAAGATATTTATCATGTGTCGAGCTACATAGTTTCAAATTTCACCAACCCTAGATATATGTGATGGCATATATTTCTTCAAAAGTGAAAAATGTAGAGGGAAAAGAGGTCTTAAATTTTCAATTAATTAGCAATGATATAAAACAACCTATTTTCAAGGCTATTCTAGATATAACATATAAATAGGATCCATTCAATGTGTTGTCTATGATACCACCATGATACTTAATGATATAATATGTTAGGAATTTTTATAATTGCAAGATTAGAAGCATTGGAAATATGGAAACTAGAGAAGAATATGGAAGACTATGTGAAAATGGAGCATTAAGAGAAGAATTCAATATTTTTGAGAAGAAAGGGTTAACTTGTGCCCTATATTTTCCAAATTTCTTCAAAACTAAGTGGATTAAGATTTTCTTAAGAAAAATTCATGGCAGCTCAGTATGGTTAGAGAATTGGTCAGTTAAAATCACAAAGAAAATTGTTCATAGGATCACAGGGTATCCAACCATAGATCATCCAAAGACTATGAGAAGTGAGTCAAAAGATGTCATTGAAAAGAACATAGGAGCCATATGGAACAAAGGGGTAATGAAAATTAATATAATCACAAATACCTTGATAGCTTTTGCAATGAGGGTAATAGCTCATAAGTTATATCACTCAAGAAGATTAAACAGTGTACATTGCATTGTAGTGGACATGGGCTACAAAATTGTGATGAAAGATCATACTTATGATCTTGTTGAGTTGTAGTTGCAAGAATTGATTGAAAATTTAGCAGCAATAAGGAAAACAAAGAGTGCTCAATGTAAATTTGGATCTATTTTTGTATTTATTTTCTTATATGTGCATAATACATTTCCTACATTTGAAAAGGTTGCATGCAAGACAAATAGATCAATTTTAGTATAGATAGGAGAATTTATTTAACAATTAGGTGATAATTTTGATTCAATAATGAATAGTTATTTTGAAGATTTTAAACAATTTATGAAGAAGAGATTAAGGATACTAGTCTCACTAGTGCAAAAAAATTTTGATGATGTTTCTTTCCTAGTTGAAATTGACCATACATATGTACAAGCAAAAATTCCTAGAATGAGATGGCTAAGGCCATTAGGTTATGAGATAAATGTTGATGAGTCCTTTGCAGAAATCATAGCATTACTTGTAGAAGAAGTGGAAAAAGAAGTAAAAGCCACTAGAAATTTTGAATTGGCCAAATCAAAAATCACTATGAAGTTAGAGACTTCCTCTATAATCAAGAAGAAGAACAAATTGGGGAAGAAACTAAAAAGAAAAATTTGGTGAAGGAGCAAAGGAAGAGGAAGAAGAAGATGATGATGAAGAAGAAGAAGAAGAAACATAGGCTTAAGCACCATTAGCTATGACACAAGGTTAGGGAGAGGATTAGTAAGAGAAGGAAATAGAAATTTTAGAAGGTGCTAAGGAAGAAGAAGCCAAGGAAGCACCTATTCCTACTAAAAAGGAGAAAAGAAAAGCAAAGACACCAGTAGTGATAAAACCAAAGAAGGTTACAAAACCTAGTTAGCCCAAACCAACAACACCTACCACAAGGGCTAGTACAAGAGTCATTGTACAGAAGATTAAAGAGGTAGCCAAGCCTAAAGAGAAAGAAGGTGAACCATAGAAAAGACCAAGAAGAAAGTATGTTTCTCATGCTAAATTTGATGAGGAGAAGACTAAATCTAGTGACATTATCCAATTTCAAATGATGAATCATAGTCTCTCCTTAGATCTAGATAATTTATGTGAGAACATTAGAAACTGTTAGAAGTTGTAATCTTTCCTTGGTGTATTTATAAACCAAGGTTAGACCTTCTTTCTTTATTGTTGTAATATATTAGGATATAAGCCAAGGTATCCTAATATATTTCTTTTTTGTCCTTTTTCCACTACATCTTATTTTGTCATCTAGTGGAATATGTGAGGATAAATATGTATTGTAATTTCTAATTTTAGATTATTCCTCCTTAAGAGGAATCTCACACTTGGCATCACACACATATGAATGGTGGAATTCATAGACATGGGAGTTACATTCTAACTCCTCCCTCTCATCTCTATTTAAGAGATGACCCTCTTCTCTCATTTAACAATGAGGTTTCTTCCTCTTATCAAATATTGTATGAGCATTGCTCTCTATCTCTCTCTCTCTTCCTTCTTAGGCTTTTGATGCCTCATTCATAATATCACAAGGGTTTTTCTTTGCTTTCCCCTTTCCAAATATCTTGTCTCATGGTGTTGGAGCTTGAAGCTTTCTCTCTCCTATTTTATGGTAATATCTTTTCATGCATTTACTCACTTAGATTCTTTCCTGGCATTGTTTATTTACAGATTTCTTTTTCCATTTCTAACATGGTATCAAAGTTGTTTAATCTTTGTTTTGAGTGTTTGCATGAAGGTACGATTTGAAGGAGACTCTTGAGAGAGATTTTACTAATTTCTTCTTTAATCTTTTTAAGATGGAAGAAATTGAATTTTTTTTTAGATTTGGTTGGTTTACCGCCAAATTCGATTAACTTTTGTGTGCTCTAATTTGTGCAGGTTACTTTTTATTTTCTATTAGTTTTCATCTAACCCCCTTTGGAAGGCTTGCCGCCAAAGGGTTTTCCTATCTTTTTCAAATTCATATTCATTTCATTTTTTGAATTTAATTTTTTTTTATATCTATGAAGATATATATTTATGAAGATGAACAAAAGTGGCTTCTTTCTCCGCTGGACTGGTCGAATTTTGATTTCGGATTCCCTTCAATCTCCTGAGAAGGAGCAGCAAAACTAGTAAGAAAGCTATGGCTGCCGTAATGCTTCCTTCCGCTACAAGCCCGATCTCAAACCTCATGCAAAACTGCTTCTCCAGTCATGTCCATTGAGCTAAACTTGATAATGGGGTTTCTTGAAAGAAACGACATGGCTTTGCATCATGAATGCCGACACACACTCCGAAATGTTGATGTCCTGCATTTTGAGCTCGTAAAGCCACTGTACATAATCTGGTCTGCACATCAAATCCCAAACGACTGCCACTCCGTCGGGCTTCAAAACCCTAACAATCTCCTGCATAGCCTTTGTTCTTTTCGCGGCTGCACCAGGGGTTTTGAAGCCAAATTCCTTTTGGACAGTGTGTAGAAACAGTCCAGAAACTACAACATCGCAATAATTGTCCATGAAAGGCAAATTCCTTGCATCTTCGCTCCTGCATGTAACCTTCTCCTGAACGCCTTCAATTGTAGCCATTCTAAGAGTGGAAGACATGATTTTTTGGCCGTCTAACCATAGATCTATGCCTACAACTCG
This sequence comes from Cupressus sempervirens, assembly GCA_028749045.1. Lineage (NCBI taxonomy): Eukaryota > Viridiplantae > Streptophyta > Pinopsida > Cupressales > Cupressaceae > Cupressus > Cupressus sempervirens. The sequence goes on along the minus strand of CM053787.1, from coordinate 829,956,776 downwards.
CCTGCAGCTTCCCTCCTTTTTCAGCTACATTGCCACGGCATTGAGCAAAATACCACGGCCGCATCCTATATCTAGAGCGGTTTTCACATTGGACCAGTCGTTCACCATTGACAAAATCCTCTGTGCCATTTTCTAGTGCAGAATCTCGTCGAAATACTAGATTCTCACTGCCATAATGAAATAAAAAACCGCCAGAGGCATCATGAGCGTCAGATTTCAGAAACGGCGATGCTCGGAGCCCTAAATATTGACGCTAGAACTCAGCCTCCATCAAATCTGAGAACTTCATGATGCCATGAACGGCGCTTGGATCCAACTTCTAGTGCTCCAGAGCCCTTCGAAGATTATCCTTAAACACCCCAAATCAATGGGCATGTTCCTCTGGGCCCGAGTTATTCTTCTCAAATCTTCTCACGAAGCTTGCAAAATGAAGCTCTGCATTCAACAGAGCATTCTGGGCATCAAAACCACCAAGATTCTCCCCATTTTCATTGAATTTGAGCCTCTTTCTTACAAGGCATTTAATACTGCTTAACTTGTTTGATGTCCTTGTTATATTAGTATAACTACACTATCAAAGATTTATAATATTTTTTGGTATATCTTTTTTTATGCATGGGCGGGGGTGCGATATCGGTTATGAAGTCTGTTCAAACTCTTTTAGTACTCAGTTTATGGACTATTCTAACAGTAACAGATTCATTTATTCTTTGTGCACTAATTTTGAATGACGGCTTTAAATATTGGGTGCAGATTATGCTTGGCACCCACGGGTCCTAAATGAGTGTGGAAATTAGCATATAGGATATAATTTTCTGCCACTTCCTTCCATGCTATGATTAATCTCGTCTGTCACGAATCTTTGCATGGGCTGTCAAAACTCTTTTTTTAGCATGCAAGATTCTTTTTTTGAGCTCTTGACAGAGGTATCATTTGCTTTTATTATTGCCTTTTGTCAACCTATTTTTGGCATGATATCATTCATTGTTAGACAAGTGTAATATTCTATCTCTCAAGCTTTTTTTAGAAAAGTTTTTTTAACTCTTTTTAGTATATTCTTATCTGCCAGATCTGAACTCTATCATTCTTTACTAACCTTTTTGTAGGGTTAGTTGTAACAAATTTTACATAAAAAAAGAAGGGGAAATCATTTTTTTTAGCATCAAGCTATCATTTAATAATTGTAATTGTATGATTTCATTCTATGATATTTTAAGTATATTTATTCAAGTATATATGGGTGCACACATATATACCAAGATAAATATACCAGCTATTATAATTTTCATATCCATGTTTACCCTCAATGGATTTTTATACCTGATATCTATATTTAGTTGATCTTCCTTAAATCATTTTACTTAATTGGATTATGATTAATCTTACACATTTGCCTTCATTTTGATATTTTGATGTGCCCATAGTTGCACTTTTATGCTTTTATAGCATTGTTCTATGCCCATGTTGGCACTTTATGGTTTTATACCATTGATATACATGATTTATATGATATTTTGAGTTGCAGAGGGAGCTTAATAATTTTTTCAAGGATAACTATGTAGGTCCCCTCAGTATAACTAATACATAGTTTCCTTATCTGGCCCATGGAGTATTCCTCCATCCTATATTGGTATGCACTCGTTTTATATGGAGTTTCCCTCCATTTGATCCTATCTGTTCCATTTTGATAGGATAATATTTTTATGGAGTTTCCCTCCACATTTTGTTCCTCCATGAAGAGGATGTTATTATTGGAGTTTCCCCTCCAAATTCAAATGATTTGATCCAATTTGAAGGCAATATGTTGTTATATCCTCATAATCCATTCATTTGATTATCCTAGGAAATCATGCTAATTCTAACTTGATCAGCATGGCTCTCTTTTTACTTTATTTTCATATATTAATGTGATAATGATCTGCATACTTTATTACTTAGATCATGAGTCATGCATGTTATGGATTGATCACCCATTAACTTGCAGTGGGATGATTCATTAAGTGGACTGTCTATATCCACGTGATTGATGCAATGTTGATGCACCTATCATTAGTTGACCTTGTCTGTGGTCATTTGTGCATTAGTATAATATTCTTTTCATGAGAGCATTGATCAAGCTTTTTACTCAATTTGTCCTTGTTGACAATTTTTTGAGCATATACTTTATCTTGATATCAGGTTATCTCCATTGTTTTGTGGTAACATGTTTTACTCATTATTTCTCTATGAGAATTTTATTATCCTTATTCAAAAGGATTTCGAATTTGCATATATGATGCAATTCTACTTGTGGATATTTGTCTTGTTGTTCTTTGTTTTTCAGGTGATCCATCAAGGAACCTTCTCAAAGATGTGTCTATGCTTCCACTTGATCACATTCAAAGGACTCATGTACTTCTCTTGGATCTACAAATGTTCCATATGGCTTGAAGACAATCAAATTACTTCATATTGAAGATTAAGTTGCAGATTTTTGTAAATTATGGGTTTAATACCCTTTGATGTAATTACCCCAAGTAAAGATTAAAGGGGGGTGTTAGAAGTTGTAATCTTTCCTTGGTGTATTTATAAACCAAGGTTAGACCTTATTTCTTTATTGTTGTAATATATTAGAATATAAGCCAAGGTATCCTAATATATTTCTTTTTTGTCCTTTTTCCACTACATCTTATTTTGTCATCTAGTGGAATATGTGAGGATAAATATGTATTGTAATTTCTAATTTTAGATTATTCCTCCTTAAGAGGAATCTCACACTTGGCATCACACACATATGAATGGTGGCATTAATAGACATGGGAGTTACATTCTAACTCCTCCCTCTCATCTCTATTTAAGAGATGACCCTCTTCTCTCATTTAACAATGAGGTTTCTTCCTCTTATCAAATATTGTATGAGCATTGCTCTCTATCTCTCTCTCTCTTCCTTCTTAGGCTTTTGATGCCTCATTCATAATATCACAAGGGGTTTTCTTTGCTTTCCCCTTTCCAAATATCTTGTCTCATGGTGTTGGAGCTTGATGCTTTCTCTCTCCTATTTTATGGTAATATCTTTTCATGCATTTACTCACTTAGATTCTTTCCTGGCATTGTTTATTTACAGATTTCTTTTTCCATTTCTAACAGAAACAATGTTGATTTGTTAGGTTTCTCTCACATTGCATTTGATAACCTTGGAAAGATTGAGAAGAATCAAGTAAAGGAGGAAATATATACCATGATGGATACTTTTAAGAAAGCTCCTCTAGAAATTGCCAACTCCATACCCAATAGTTTATATGATAGAGTTGACCAAAAATGGCATTATTATTTAAACATAGAAAGGAAAATTAGGGAGACATTCCTTTTCCAAGTTATGATAGAACTCAACAAGGCTGAAAATTCTAAAGCCATAAAGAAATATGCTATAAGATTTATACATAAGTATAGGGCATTCAACATGTTATAGAACAACATAGAGGATGTTGTTAAGAAGTCCAAACAAATGTGGAAGATTACATATGGACTAGCCACAGCCAAAGATGATGAACAAGAACCTATTGAGGTAGTAGATGATGAAGAGGATAAAAATGAAGAAGGCATGGTTGAGGGAGGCACTAATATTAATATTGGTTATTAGGAAACATCAGAGGAAGAGTAGCAACTAGAATAGAGTGTACAAGATAAACAAATGTCGAGTGCCAACCCTCCACAAGTGATAAGCACAAGTACTAAAACTATCAAAGTAAAGGATGTTTCTAATTCTACTAATTAGAATATCGATCTCCTAATAGAGGAAGATTTGAAAATAATACTTTTCCAATCTAAACTACAAGCCAAATTTTGTGACAACCCCATATTGGTAAGTGTTGATGAAATTCATAAGTTAGAGTCTATGACTATAGGGGAGAAAGTCAAAACATAAGAAACACCTACATTCACTCCTCAAGTCACTAGTGTACAACCTTCACAACATTTAGTTGTATATAAAAGGAAGGAGATAGTAGGATGCACTGTTAGTACACCCATGGAAAGAACTTCAATCTCAAACAATGCACAAAAACTTGAGAAAGACAAGGTTGAGATAGTTGGAGAAGATAAGGTGTAAACACCAATCAATAATGGGACACAAAGTCAAATAGGTCAGGTAGATGTACCTACACCTCCAACACAAGAACAAGGTGCAACCAAAGTCAAAGTGGCGGAAAGGACCAAGTATAAAGGGACAAATTTGACACCCAAGCCAAAGGAGATAGAAGCAATTCAAGCATTGGTAACATTGCTAGAATTAGGAACTCCTTCAAATCAAAATCTTCAGAGGCCAAGCATAGATGTAACACCATTGCAGTTCTTAGTGTTGTGTCCCAAATCATCTAAGGTATAAGAAGTAATTCATTATGGCGATGTTAGCCTAGATGAAGAAATTATTTTGCATAAGTTTGATTATGCAGCAATAACAATTGAGCAGATGGGTATACTTTAAGAGGCCCTAGAAAGAAAGAAACATCAAGAACTACTTAGAAGGTAGCATAGGTTGAAGCAATCTTTGATTGAGATCAAAGACATTTTCTTAGATGAATTTAATCTACCTACTCTAGATGAAACAAAGCTAATCATTGAATAATTGACCAACATAGTGGAAAGAGTAAGTGAGATAGACTAGGATACTAATGCCAAATTATTAGAATGGTCTAAGGAGAAGTTTCAAAATAAAGTGAATGAGAAGATATCTACTAATATAGCACTAACACAAGTTGAATCGGAAACTAAGATAGAAAGTGTGAAGAAGGTACTCAAGAAAATTTTCTCTATGTACACCAAACTATGTAATTCTACACTCTTCACACAGGAGATAAGGAATCACATCCTGAGCTTTAAAAGTCAAATGTAATCATCTGGAGCCAAATTTGCCATAACTCTAGCTCAAAGTGAGAAAAATTTTAGGACCATTTCACAAACCTAAATTCAATTAGCAACACTACAAGAAGATGAAGCCAACATAAGGGCTAAACTAATCAGCATCTAGTCTACATTAACTCCTCACATGAAGATTCTACACAAGGAGCTAGGCTATGTAGAAACACTTATGAAGAAATACCCAAATATTTCTACATTAGATATCTTAGTACACCTTGCTACTAAGTTGGCCATCCAAATTAAGTCTTTGGAGGTAGCATGTGATAATCGGGATACAACTCTTAATATTATTCTTGATGTCCATAAATTCTTTTTGGATAAATATACTATTAGTGTATAACCCATTGACATTAGTGTCAAAAAGGGGGAGTAAGAGCTAAGGGGGAGTAAGAGTAGAGCAAGAATGGGGGAGTAAGAGAAAGTGAGAAGAAAGAAGAAAACAAAGATAGAATATCAGTTGAGGCAAACCTACTCAGTAGGAAAAATCTTTTGATACAGAATACAGTACAAAATAAATCAAACAACTCAAGGGGAGTTATAAGATTTTGAGGTATAAGTCATGTTGCAAAATTTTAATACATTAAAATTTTGTATAGAAGTTGAATAAAAGTTTATGTTATTCTCATAAGAATAAGACCATTAATGTATGACCAAGTGTTTTTGATACTCATGTCAAAGGGAGAGATTGGTAATCCCATATTGGTTTTGACTAGTGAGTATTTATACACTTAATTCATTTACTTAGTTCATGTTGAACAAGTAAGATATGTCAAGCATAACATATAAGTTAGAACATGTTGAGTAAATAGTGAGTGTTGAGTCACACATATGCCAAGTCACTCAATTGCCAAGCAAGCAGTATGTGCCAAGTGATCAGTGCATGCCAAGTCATTCAAATGTCAAGTGATAGCATTGAAATCACAATATGTGTTGAGCACCAGGGACTTATGATGTTGAGTAACACAATTTTGTCATAGTTTTTTGTATTGATACAAACTACTATGTAAACTATTTTTGAGCCGACTTAAAGAATGAGTTATGATATTTTGGTGATAAGCATGAATCTTATTTGGGAATTCCTATGTATTACATGCACCCAATCAGGTAAAGGGAAGGTTTAAGCGGAAATATGGATGAATCACTACCATTGGTTCATACCTAACCCTAAGTCACCTAGGTCTTCTTAAGGAGGAAAAACCCTAAACTTTATATGTGCAAGAGAGGGAATAAATGAATGATCAATGAGAGTTTTGCAAGCACAAATTAGGACATTCATGGTGACAAAATTATGATATGAATTGAATTGTAGAAGTAGTTAAAGGAGAATAGAGGAAGAAAATAGTGAATAGTACAGAGTCATTTGATCAAGAAGGATCACGTACACAGTAGGATAGATGTGATTTTTCATCAAGCATCAGAGTTCTCACCACAAGATCATTGCTAAGCCATTCTAATAGGTGAATTCGTTAAATCTCTTGATAGAGTTGTCCTAATAGGTTGTATTGAAATACTCCAAAAAGGTGCATACTTAATTATGAGTTGAAGTCCTTTAACCAGGCACACTTCTAATAGGGTGTTGAAATTCTTTAATAGGGTAAGACTGAATAGTCTTTACAAGCCTTTAATAGGGTAGACCCTTCATGGGGTAGATCACATTTCATGATCAAACATTGTAACCTTCTTTGCCTACACTTTATTACTACGGTAGTAAATATTTTTGGGTGTCAACCCCACCTTAGTTTTTCCTTCTCATTGGAGGATTTCTTGGTAATCATATCTAGTGTCATGAATGTATGAATTCTTATTTATTTACATACTTTATATGTATATGTTTTACATGGTATTTTATTTTATTTATTGAATAATTAGATGGATGTGTGGTGAATATTTTTATGATTCAAAGTTTAAAGCATTGATTCATTCCCCACCCCCCTGAGTTTACCTTTCCTATTGTAATTCCAACATCACCTTGTAACTTGAATATCTTTCCATACACATATCATTATGAAAAGTGAACTGAACCACATCATCACCAACTAGTCTTCTTCACATCTTTAACTTTACTTTCTCAAAATAATAACTCTACTAAGTGATACAATAATTTTATTAGGACATGCCTCTATAAACTCTATCTCAGAACAATCTTTACCAAAACTTGCATAAATTCTTCCAAACTTAATATCTTGTGCTTCTGAGGTTAGCTACATTTACTAGACACTTTTTAGTATCTCTTTAACCTCTGTAATGGATGTACTCAATGATCTATCCATACCAACTTGATCTTTCCATTGTTCTTCCATTAGATACCACAGAAAACTGCTATGTTGACATCAATGACAAACATAGTAATGAATGTAACATATCATCATGATAACAATCTAATCATGTTTCCATAATACTCCCCCATAGGAATTTATCATCAGCATTCATGCTTCCAACAACTCATAAATGACCTAATATAGCTAATGCAATTGGAATTGTGACAAGATTATAGGAAGATCCTAAAGAGACATATTATGATACAATAAAAAAAAAATTAGATATTTAAAAGGGATAATTAACTATGGTTTATGGTATGATAGCTCACATGATATCACATTATGTTCATATATATTTATGTTGATTAGGAAGGAAGCATAGATGATAGAAAGAGCAGTAATGGTGGAGGATTCTTCTTAGGAGGAAGATTGGTTTTTTGGTTGAGCAAGAAATAGGATTGTATTTCAAAAATGATTTAAAAGTAGAGTATGTAGCAGAGACAAACAATAGTAATTAGATTATTTAGATGAAGGAGATGTTGAAAGGAATTGGAATAGAGTTCATTGAGCCTGCCATTATACATTGAGATAATACAAGCACTACAAGTAGGTCAAAGAATCTACTATTACATTCAAAGACAAAGCATATATCTATTAAGTATAACTTTTTGAGAGAGAGAAAGTTTCAAAAAAGACATTAGATTTGAATATATTAGCACAAAGGAACAAATAGTGGATATATTTTCAAAACTTCTAGCTAAGGATACATTTTGAGTATTTTAAAGGTGTGTTTGGGATTATGCCTCAACCTACTTTAGAATAGTTTATTTATAGATTGCATCAATCTAGCTAGAACTAGAGCACTATTTCTTTACTTGGATTGGATGCTTGATACTTCTCCTATGCGGGAGTATATGTTTTTTAGCTTATTCATGAAGGACTATGGGTATTAGTATTGAGAAGATTCTTTTGGAAATTATTGAACTTTAGAATCAACATAATGATACCTTTTTCATGGATGTCAATGGGGGAAAGATAAGTACATGGAAACATCATTGGATCTTTGAAGGAAGGATAAGTTCATTGATCGATGTCAATGGGAAAAAGACTTGGTAGAGGTATTTATGTATGGGGAAGATTAACATATTTCTTGATCATACTAGTTATTGTATGGTTGTGATTTTCACATGGAAAGCTCTTTATGCCCTATCTGGGGCTGAGATGTATGTTTACATTCATAGGTAGCATGAATGGGGGAATTAAGGAAGATGGGAAAGAAATATATTTGATATTTATGTTACTTAGCTATTTTTCATCTATGTTTCCATCAATGCCAAAGGGGGATATTATTAGCATGAATGTTGATGAATACCTATGGGGGAGATTGTTAGCACATTTGGAAGACTATTTTTTATATCTTCTTGAACTTGTATGTTGCATTCATGACTATATTTTTTATTGATGATAACATAGTTATCTTTCTATAAAGACTGGCAAAGTTATAAAGGAAGAAGAAACAAGTGATGTTCAATAATTGAAGATCAACTTATGTGGACTTAAATTTATGTTCTAAGATATATCTAAATGCTATAGTGAAGAGAGCATACAGAAATATGAAATTTGCATGGAGTTGTGAAGCTTTTTCAAAAGACTACTTTCGAATAGAGTTTCTAGAAAAGATGGTATTGTTGTTTTCATTCTATCTCCTCACAAGAATGGAATTGGATTAAGAAAATAGAGATAGAGGGTGAAGACCTAACCAATATTCCTTGCTTAAGAAGGAATAATTCAAAGATCATCATGTGAAAAGTTATGAAGATTCTGAGCTGACAACTTCCTTTTAATCTTGAAGAGGTGTAAAATTATAATGTCATGTGTATTGCAAAATCTTAAGGTGGTCCTATTATATTATTATAAATTGGTAAAGCCTAAAGTATGACTCAATACTTATTCATTAGGACTTGTTATAAAAGAAAATAAGTTTTCCTTGGGTAAATAGTGAGATATGTTGTTGTATCTTTGTAATGTGCATTGTACAAGCTTGATATGTGACTTTTGAAGAGCATAGTAGAATTTGGTGTGGTTTAGGCATGGCGAGATTACAAGGAACTATATTTTGTTGTAAATAGTGTGATAAGTTTTCCTTGGATAAATAATGTGATATGTTGTTGTATCTTTTTAATGTGCATTGTGCAAGCTTGATATGTGACTTGTGAAGGTCATAGTAGAATTTGGTGTGGTTTAGGCATGGCGAGCTTACAAGGAACTATATTTGGCAAGATAAGTTTCTAATGAGACATTTTTTACTTAAATTGTATTATTCATTGATAATATTACAAAGGCTATTTAGACAGTGGGTTCAATTTTCCTCCTTTCAACTCCTAACAAGGTTTCCACAACTTCTAATAGAGCTAGAATCTTCTAACAGGAATTCAACATCTCCTAACATGGACTCATATGCATTGATTGTATTTCATTGACTCCTAGCAGGGTCTATCCTTTCACAATAAACTTTTATATTAGTACATCATCTAGTGGGCATCATTCAAATTGAGGTTTTCCCTCTGATCAAGGGTTTTCATAGTATACCTATCTACTGTTATTGGTTCATGATTATCTTTCTATAGTTATTTCATTTTTTTTTTACATATTTCACAATTAATAAGGATATTAAGAGTATAACTCATATACCTCCCCCTAGTTATCTTGGTGCACTTTACTTTGTAATAGGGTATTAGACTGTAACTTGGTATAAATATGTTCTCCATAATTATAGCTTCTACTTTGTTTCATAGAGATCCATGAGGGATTTCCATATTCTAGAACATAATATGGCTATATTACTTACATTGTTCCCATATGAGTATTGCTAGGTCTGAAGTCCATATATATTTGAATGTTCTCTTGGGGACTTCAGGTGGCCATTCTTAAAGATGGCCAAGGAGAGGGTTTGCAAAATTCAAAAAAAGGTGAAATTTCTTAAGAACCAAGACCAAAAATAGTGTGCATAGGGGAAAGATAAGAGAAGGTGATCTATAGTTCACCTTTATCTTTATAGGGATAGCACAAAGATAAGCCAAAGAATCCAATCTTCATGAACCACTCTATTGTAAGGATTATCTTTTGGGTTTCTTCCCAAAGGAACATTCTTGTTTTGGGGAGACCAATTTTTTTCTAGCATAGGTCCAAGAAAAGAGAGGAGGATGTCCAATTCCTTTGCAGCACCAGAAAGTTGTATCCCTCCTTGGCACTATATTTTCTTGACTTACCCTTAGTCCATACTAAGGAATCTGCTTTAAGTTTAGGAAAATTCTGATGATCTTTCAAGATATTCCTTAGTTCATCTTTTTCATCAGTGGATAAGGGGATATCTTCTAAGGATCACCAATCCCATCTTAAATGGGGATTTTTGTTAGTAAAGAAGATGTAGTTGATTAGGGAGTCACTACATAGGGCCTTTAAGGAGTTAACAATATTAGGGGGAGTGATGTTTACTAAGGGGGATAGCCACCCCAAAAATCTTCTCAAGAAAGTGTTGATTTCCCATTCCCTACATCCCAAGAAAAATATTTTATAATTAGGGGTCTAAGAAAAATAGTGTACGATGGTTAATAGCAGGAATCCTTTTGAACTCCTCTCTTGAAAAGCTAATATGGGATCAACACAAAGGGTCCAAGTGATTTTGTAACCTACTATAATTTTCTTAGTTGAAGATAAATGTGAGTGTTCATGAGGAGGCCTTTACTACTTTGAACAATTTGGATAAGATGTAGAATATGCTTGCTATCCCAAAAAAATAAAACACACAAAAAAAAAAAAAATTGTATTTTTACTTTTTTATGATAAATGCAACTATATGAATTCCTAAATTAACCAAGTTTTTGTAAAAGAAAATAATGAATATGGGGTAACAAGAAGTTTAATAAAATAACATGAAATTAAAATCCTAATATGCATAAGCCATAGAAACAATGTGTCTATGAGTTAAGCCTTTGAAAAGATCGATGGGTAACCAATGAAAATAGGAGTAGTGCTTCCTTAATTCCACTAATGCAATTATCGACGGGAATTTAGTAACCATAAGATGTTTCACTTTTCATCAAATTGTAAGGCCATAGAAATTGTGCTCATGTAAGACAAAAAGCTATAGAGGAATAATATGGTGATCTCTTCTCGAACTAATTACATCAACAAAATGTGTAGACTTGTAGCAAACACCAAAATTAAAAGATTACACAACTAGAATAATATTATAAAACTATTTGCTCAATTACACTTCATGAACATAAAATCCACAAGATATAACACACTTAGGCAAGAATCATTACACTCCAAATGTGAGCACCAATAGCATATATTATTGCATCAAAATAATGGTGGCCTTGAATACATATTGCATTCCTGGATTTATAAGATATCTTCTCCTCGATTTGTGTTGAGAATGAGAGATATCTTTATGCAATCATATGCTTCTAAAACTATTTAAAAAAATCTATTTATATATAAACTAACTCTTTGACTAGTGCCTAAAAGGACTCCATGCATATTTATATCATTAAATGGATGCATGAGCCATTATATGTCTTAAAACAAAGAAAGAGAAAATAAGAAGAGGAAAGCCTTTAGATGATGTACAAGTGTCTGGAAGTGCCAAAAATAGAGGCTCTATCTTCACTAGGTGTCTGTAGGAGTTAAACTACCATCAGAATGCATTTCCAATGCATGTAAAGCTCTAAATTTAGAACTAGAATTTAACTATTAGTGCACCTCTAAATTCTTCAAATCTTTCAGCACACTACTAAAAAAGTGCACCTTGGAAGCAGTGCACCTGCACACCCGGTGCACTTACACACCTCAAAAGTAGGTTCAAAAAAATGCAAAATTTCTAGTGTCAAAACTGAAATTTTGGCTTCTAGGTTTTTTTCCCCTTTATACTAGAGCTATATCTAGGTGTAGACACCTAAATCTGATTACATCACTAGGTAGTCATATTTAGTCATCTCCTAGGACATTACTGATTAAATATTTATTATTTAATTAATTAATCATCACTACTTAGTTTATTTATTTATTTAATTAACTATAATCCAATTGATCAAATCAAATGATAACCCAAAATCAATTTATCAATTAAATCTCTATTCCTCTATTAAATTAACTAAATCTCCAAATCTATTTAATTTAATCCTGCATGCCCCATTTATTAAATAAATCATTTAATAAATTATTCAAACCGCTAAACCATCCCTAAACCCAACTTTTATTCCTAATCCAACCGATCCACCCATACTAACATCACTTAACCTCCTAACTAACCCATTCCATCAAAGCTAAGACACGTACCCCCTAATCCCCTTCCTAAGCTAAGTATAATCCCCCTCCTTAACACGTGCATAACTTTAAGTAAGGGTTAAGACTTGCTAACCCAAGCCAAAGTCAACAAGCCTCCCTTATCCTCTTCCATCCCTATCCAAGAGCATTAATGGCTCTTACATGCCATTAATGTCTCTTACATCCCTCTTTATGACTCTTACATGTCTCTTACACACTCAACCTCTATCATTACTCCCTTTGACCAACCCTTATCCCATCCCCTCACACTCATACTCCTTGTGACCAGTGTCACTCCCTATTGGCTCTAAACAAGCACAATCCATGTGCTTCTCTTTGAAAGAATCTTAGCCCTCCCTCACCATTCCTCCATCCTTGCATCTTGACCATCCATTTCACTACCCCATAGCCTATAAATAAAGCCCTTCCCTCTCACAATCCACTATCCACTTTTATGCAAACTTATAATGCTCCACTAACTACTCCATCATAGCCATTTTAACCCTTGTCCATGTACACACTTGGTAAAAACCTCCCACCCTTTGGAAACTTAAGCACAACATGAGCATACATCCGCTATCCATCAAAGAAATAGGTTCATTATCATAGGTTATGCCCAAGGAGCTTTTCATTCTTTGTTTTCCTTCCTTTTGGTGATAACCTCATCCTATCATAAGTGTTTACTTATTTGGTTATTTTGAATTCTTTTGTTAGTATTAGTATTCCTTTTACACTAACTAGATTAGGTGATACACTGAGTATTTTCCCTTGAATTTCTCAATAATCTAAGTGACTTGGGCTGCATCTAGAAAATATAAGGCTTCATGTACTTGTCCTTCATTTTCTATCTATAGTTGTCTACCTCGATATGAGTCTCTCCAAAATCTCTAATTTTTACATCTAAATCTAGCAATGCTTCTTTTGTTTTGAATGCTTGTTTGATTTCATCATCATTAGAAGCTTCTTCAAAAGTCTTCCAAACTTTCTCAACTACTACCTCTACAACTATCAATTTGTCCATTGAATCATCTTCAAAAATGTTTTAAAACATATCACTGTAATGTTTCTCTACCTCCAAAATTTTCTCTTGGGTTTGATCCTTGAGCTTATAAATCTCTGTGTGTAATGTCTCCATTACTTTATTGGCATCCACAATCTTCTCTATCCAATCATCAATCTTATCTAATTCTTTCATTATATATACATCCATTAACATCCAATAACTTTTTCCTTTAATAAACTTTAGTGCTTGTAAGGCCTTGCCCTAGGTATGTACTTTGTCCATCAAACCAAAATCTTTATTCAAAATGGCCACTAGCCTATTTGTATTATCCTACATATGGTGTAGCATCCTAAGATTTCCCTATATAATCTATACACCTTTCTCTTCAAAAATTTCTTGCCACTGCTAACTATTGGCTTCCCAATTAGATCAATAACTTGGTTCTAAGAACTCAATTCATGGATTGGACATCCAAAATGAGCAGTTATCTTTCTAATAGAGAAGGTTCATTTAAATTGTCAACCCAAGGACATATACTTGAAACAAGTCTGCAAAGTATATGCACTATAAAATTATCTAATATATTCTATCATTGCAAAATATGAACTATAAAAATGTTGGAAATAAATCTAAATACACAGTAATGGCTGCAAGAAACTACAAAAGACTGCACAGTAGTGGCTGCAAGAACTGTATATTACAAACTACAACTTTCTATCTATATCTCTATATATATCTACATCTATCTCAAATACTTGATTAAAATTTCAAATATATAAGATTATTGACTCTCTAAACACAATCTAACAAGTGTCTTCTCATTCATTTAAACAAGAAAGAGATTTATTACAAAACTAATGATTAAGTGAGTTGATTTTCAGTTCCACATTTTCAGCAGTCCACTCAAATGCATGGTTCTCCTTCATTATTATGGATTATATCAAACCCCTTTACCACATTGTGCTCCTCATTTTTCTCTTTATAGATCATTTTTAAAATATGAATTTCATTAAGATATGTGGAAGTTATAGCCATTTTATTGAAAGTGGTTTTATGTTGCCTAAAAACATGCCACCTTTTCCTTAGTCAACTTCTAATCCATGTGCTCATTAACTATTTTGAACCAACTAAAACACTCCAAAGGGTTTGTGTGCCTTATTTTCATATTTCCAAATCCATAAGCCATTCTTAATTTCATTAAGAATTGAGTGAGATATGCATATTTTACTAGAATTGACTTTTGATTTTTTCTACATTTCCTATAATTGTTGAATTGACAAGTGCCAACTTGCTGCTCCTTCTTCCCAGCTGCATGAATGACTCAAATACCTCACAAATAATATGTTAATCACCTCAAGATAATTATATTTCAATAATAACCACTTATCATAATAAATCATCACAATTTAGCATTAACTATCTATACATACAAATGCTAATCAATAAATTATTTATCATAGTTGATGCTTCATAAATCAAGTTCATGTATGTAAATGGCTTGGATATATTAAAATCATGGGTTAAAGTGTTGTAATAAAGGATATAAATATGACATTTTATAGGCTCATCACTGACAAGCTTTCAAAAATGGGTATAGTTATACTATCCACTTATCCCTTATCTCCAGTGTTGCATTCAAAGTTTCCTCAAGATTTGAAGGATCTAAAGGACCAATAACTTTGTTTGGATATCCTTTTATGATCTCTTTCTATCTCTAAAGTGTTATAAATTCTATCCCATCCTATTCTAAGTGCCTAAACACTTCTTTAATTCTTGTTGTCACCATCAACTTAGCCATATCTAATGTAGGTTTCCCAAGCATGACCTCCTTGATTTGATAATCTCTTGGAGTCAATTCTTCAACATCTACATGTAGAGGAGGGATAGCCATGTGATAAAATAAGTCTTTGTTCTAATCACTCATGATAAAAGCTAATGCATGTGCATCCTTTGGTGATGACTCGATTTTCCTAAGAACTTCAATCAATTGCATCCTATCCTCTTCCTCAGTAGTGAATTACTTCCTCTTGTTTCTTATGACTTCTTTCCCAACCATCTTGGAACATGCTCTATCATGGATTTTCCTTTTGAATATGAAGGATTTTTCTCTACTATTCTCTTCCCTTTATCACTCCTCTCCAAACTCTTCTCCTTCTGTGAATAATCCACACTAGGAATCTCTATGCCCATGGAATCCACTATTCTCACCTCTATGTCTTGGGAAGTTTGTTGAGGTTGCTCACTTATTTTTCATTCCTCTAAAAATTCATCAGTGGATACCTTTTTTGGCTCTTCCTTTTTTTCTTCTTGAACTTGTTCTTCTTTAGTGTTTGGAGGAAGAGGAGTAGTTGATCCCTTATCTACACAAAATGTGACTTGAATGGGCAATAGTGGAGCTAATTTAGGTCCTTGTGGCTTAGGTGGAAACTAACTCCAATCCTCCTATTGAGGTTTATTAGTTGGAGTATCCCTTATTTTGTCTCCCACAAATTCAGCACCAATGGGAATGAAATCAAAATTTGACATCTTGAAGACATCAGTGCCTTTGCCCTCCTGCTCATCAATCCATTGTTACAATTCAACTTCTGACATAGTGGGCTAAATAGCCTACTTAGGAATAGATGGTGGTGTAATTGTGGAACTTCTTCTCCATTCCAACTCTATGGCTCTTGCCAAGTGGGTCCTCCAATTCAATGGAATATTATCCTCTTTGTCCTCATCATCCTCTTCCTCCTTTCCTTCTAGGATAACTTCTAGGACTGATTAGAAAGGAATAACTATCCTAATCACCTTTTGTCTCCCTTTGACTAGATTATTAATATTTCTTCTCTTAGGAGTAGATGATGAGGCTTGTACCTCTTGTTGAGTTGGAGACACCTCTTGTACTTCCATTTTAGCTTCTCCTTGTCCTTACTCAATTGGTGGCACTGGGGGATTGTCTTAGGTCTGTGTAACTTCAACATTTTCTAACCCTTGTACATTTTTTCCCCTGGTTGTAGAGGTTCTTGATTTTCTTCCTCTTTTAGCTCAACTTGTTGAGGAGAAGTTATCTTCCTCTTACCTTTACCTTTCTGAGCCCTATAATATCCAACTTCTCTATCAAGCTAATGCATTATTTCTAGCCTTATTAGGGACTGAGCTATAAATGTAGGCACTATAACCTTAGCTCCTTCACCTCTTGTTGGGAAAGCTTGTGCATGGAAGTCTATCACTTGAGGAATTGGATCCAACTTCAAAGGTCTTTTGATCCAATCCTTTGTCAATTTGATGACATGCCTCGCCCTATGATTGGTGTCTGATATTTCTTCTTTATCAATCTCAGCATTTATGATAAGTTAATCATCAATCTTCTCCCTATTGAACAACATATCAAGAACATCCTCCATATCCTATTTCATAACCTTCAAAGGGATCTTTAGTTTCAAGGAAATACTTGCCAAATAAAGAGTCATCCTACAATAATCCCTTGTATGGATATCATAGGACCCTCTACTATGTTCATCTAGTGATCCTCAATTGCATCTTCATGTTGAAATGTCTTGCCATCCAAATATTGTACCCTTCTAATGTTATCAAAATAAGGGCAAGGAGGGTTATATTTCTCAAAGGGATAATGATCTCATTCAGGCTTAAAATATGGAATATCTTGTCTCCAAACCACACTAAATGGTCCTATCAAATAGGCCATACCCATGTTATTTTATGTTGTTTCCTTACTCTATCATATGTAGACAAGAGTTGTTGACTAATCTCTAGTAGAATAAGTCTGTCATTAGGACACCTAGGGAGCTTCTTGGGGTTGATAGTAGTACCTACTACCCTCAAATAGGTGAATGTTTGATACTGGATGTAGTAGGCTCCAACTTCTAAAATCTTAGTTGTTGCCTCCTCTAACATTCTCTTTGCATAATCCCTTTCAATGAATTAGATTATTATGAGTATAAATTCATCATTCACTATCCTATATTCCTTTCTATGCTCTGGAAGCTTCTTTTTCACTAGTTAAGGATATACTATATTGGGTCATGCATTTGCATCTTGCATGCTACCCTTTTTGTACAGTCCTAGATAATATCTTGTCCTTGCAGCTAATAAGTATACCAAATATGACATCATGTAAAACTTTCATTTATTCTTAACCATCACCATCTTCTCAGCCAAGTTCTTGCTAAGAATGGAACCCCAATCAATTGGCATCTTCATCATCTTGATAGTCTCAATAAAATGCACCATCCATATATTCAGGTGTCCTAATGCTAGAAATCCCATGACTTTACTCAAGAGTGTTATAGAATATCCAATATCTTTCTTCATGTATCCTCTTGTCATGTCCACTTTGCCTGCTTTATGCCCTAGAGTAATCTTCTCAATGAGGTATGAGGACTAAATAATTTCAGATGCTTCTTCAACATGTTCCCTGTAGCATCTTTCCGCTTGGTGATATGTCAATCTGATGAAATGATCTATTTTTGGAAGATGTAACACCTTCTCTATGTTCTTAGGTCAAAGATCTAGGCTGATCTCTTCAATTATACTATTCATGACCCTTTCTTTATAAATATATTTTTCCACTACTGTCATGATCAGTTGTAAAGATTGCACCGATACTAGATGTGATGTTGTGTCAACAAGTCTTGATTAGATCAAAGTGGATATCATTGGGGATATTTTGGTGGGTTTTTCACACAATGCCAAGAATGCACTTAAGTTTGTATGACCAAGCTCAGTGTCTTGGATCTCTAAATAATCATCTTGGAAACATGACTTCCCCAAAACACCTTGAAACTTGAATACCATTGATTTGGGAACCATCTTTGTAGCAAAGGAGAACAATGAAGAGACCATTGAATCTACAAAAAAGCAACATCTATTAGTCTAGAGTTGAAGAAAAATGAATTAAATCAAACCCTAATAATGACATAAAAAACCCAAAAAACCCTATTTGCTAAAAAAACATCAAAACCCTCAATTTAACTCATAAATACAAAAAAGGGCACACTTGGTGCACCTCAGAGGTGCGTTAGGTGCAGCTATCCTTGAAAAATCAAAGTGCACACTCAACACACCTCTAAGGTGCATCCAATGTAGACCTTGATTAAGGTTGAGTTATATATGGATATAGGGTGCACAACAACATGCCTAGATAGGTGTACTATTGTGCACCTAGACTTAGATTTAAGTTCTTTAACATTTTTAGATTTTTTAAGATTCATTGCATAGAAAAAATGTGCACAACTATGCACCTAGATAGGTGCATAGTTGTGCACCTTTTAGGTGTTTTAACATTCTTTCTCTTGTGTAGGTAAAGGTATTTAGGTGCAACAATGCACCTACTGGAGTTGCATTGATGTAGGTGTTAAAGTTTGAAGAAGTAAATGAAGTAGTGAGAGGGCTAGGGGTCCCAGGTTTTATAGACCTAGGACCCAGTGCACCACTTGGTGATGTGCAGATGCACAGCTATGCTACTACACATTACCATGTGGAAAATTGTTTCTTGCATCTTTGGTGCACTAGCGCACTTGTGGAGGTGTGTTGGTGCACTATTTTTCTTTGTAAAATCACTTCTCCCCCCAGAATTTTGATTTTTGGAATGTAGTATTTCTATCCAAAACCCAACCTTGACCAAAGACACTAGGCAAAACCCTAGAAAAGACTCAAACCCTAGACTAGGGATACAAAGAGCTAAAAAAAAGTAGGGGGTCCCCATTTCTAGGTGAAATAGGGTGTGCAGTGTGAAACCACAATAGGGGAGACACTATACTAGATATACTATGGGGAACATATGGGGGGATGTATTTGTGGAAAATAACTTTGGCCCATTTCTTGTGGAATTCCTTATGGAGTCTCAACACAAGTTTACCTTTGAATGCTTTGCTTTACCAAATAAGCTTCTTGGTTCCCAACACCCCATCCTTAATAGGTTTGCAAATGTTGTCCCATTTGATGAGAGAAAACCACTTCTTTTGTGAAGTTCCTTGCTAGAAGAAGGTTTTGAATTTATTTTCTAGATTATCTTTTTCTTTGCAAGTAAGATGGAGATAGGACATAAGGTACATTGGTAGTGCAGTAAGAACTAACTTGAGCATAGTTAGCCTATTAGAACTTGATAACCACCTTGTTTTCCAATTTTCCATTTTAGACTCTACTTTTTGTGACATGTGTTTTCTAGAGGTTTTTTGATGTAGTTTATTTGTCTAGAGGTATACCTAGGTTTTTGCAAGGGAAATTGCCTTTCTTGAAGTTCATGATATTGCAAATTCTATCTTCAAAAAGTGGGTCCAAGTTAATGAGGAAGATCTTTGATTTTTCTATTTTGACAATTTGGCCTAAGGATGACATATATAAGTCACAATTGGATTTTATTTCTTTCTCTTCATTGGTTGGGCATTGACTAGGAAAGATAATATCATCTTCAAACTATTGATGAGTAATGTTGGGAATCCCTTATGTTACTTTGATCCCTTGGATTTGCCTCTAGTCTTGGGAGGCCTTAGTTATCCTCCCAAAGTCTTCTTCCATGATTGCAAAGAGGAAGGGGGATATGGGGTCTCCCCATCTAAGTCCCTTAGAGATGTCAAAGAAGTCCTTTGGAGCTCTATTAATTAAAATGGAGATTTTTAGAGAGGAAATATAGCTAAATATGAGGTGAATCCATTGTCTAGAGGAGCTAGAATATTTGACACCATTAAGCTTTACGTGAATTAAATTGGATGGAGGCAAAAAAAAGTAATGGGTGTTTTCACATAGTGTACAACATCAATCTATCATCTAAATTAATCACAAACTAACAAAACAAGTACATCATTTTGTCTTTATAATAGAATTAGCATTAATTTTTGAGAAAGTTAAGCTAACCCTCAATTCGTGATTTTCTTAGCCAAAACCCAATTTTGTACTCTATTCTTCTTCTAATTTCAAGGCATAAGTCACTAATCTTGGCCTATCCTTGTTATGATAAAATATTCTATAAATGAAAATTAGAAAAAACCAAAGTCATGAATCTCCACTCTATAGTTCCAAATTACATCTTTAAAAATTATATTCCAACCTATCCATTAATTATATGATAAATGAACATCTATTTAAATATATCAGTGACACAAAAATAACATGCAATAATTTAAAGAGCTCAAATAATTATTACTATCTCTTATCAAGACATAATGTTCTTTAAGACATCGAGTGTTTGAATTTTAAATTCCCTAAGACAAAAACTACCAAATTCCCTAAAAATTATAAAAACTAGATTAGATGCAAAAACCCTAAATGACTACATAGATATAAATCTCTATAAAATAATTCCAATTACTTTGTAAACATAAGAATGTGCAAGTAAAACTTACCAATTATGCATGCTAGTGTTAGAAGTAATTTTTTCATTGACCAAGATCACATTGAATAGATTTTTCCCTCTCTTTTCTTTGACTTTCATCATTTTCTTCCGAAAAGTATCAAGAAAATGCAATACAAAAATAGTACTTTTAGCTAAACTATTTATCTAACTTGAAACTAAAGGTACATTTTCTTTTTCACTATAAGAGTTTGATGGATAGGATGAATGCTCCTCATTACAATAGTTATGTAATATATCTTTAAAATCTTACTTTTGAAGCCTACAATTTATAATACAAGAAATCTATTAACAATTTAGTCCAAAAAAACCATTGAATACCTTATAAATATTTATAGATTTTTCTCATCTACATAAGACTTCATATGAACCCATTAGCATGACTGATATAGAAAATTTTAATCCTCACATTACATTGTTGTTGAAATGTAAAGTTATTTCTAAGGTTAATAATTTTTATTGTTATGAATATATATATATATATATATATATATATATATATATATATATATATATATATATATATAATTCTTTCCAATTTCATATATGGGAGTAGGCCTTAACCATAAAAAAAAAAAGCTAAATATTATTAAAATGTATGATGCCAAAAACTTACAATTTGAAAAATTGTTGTTTTGTCATTGATGTCAAATCTATTGATAATACATATTGCTACCTATTGAGCTATCATTTTGTACGATGCTTAACGTCAGGAATCCTTTCAAACTCCTCTCTTGAAAAGCTAATCTAGGAACAACTCCAAGGTTTCGCGTGATCTTGAGACCTAATGGAATCTACTCAATTGAAGATAAATGTGTATGTGCATGAAGAGGCCTTAGCTAGTTTGAAACAATTTCAAATAAGAGATTTGATATACTATTTTGAAAAGTAATCACAAAGAGATATATTTTTGGTATTTTTTGTTTTATGATGAATGCAATTGATCAATACAACTATATGAATTCCTATTTTAACCAAGTGTTATAATATAAAATAAAAAAGATAATGTAATGAAAGATTAAAGAAAATAAGTTGAAAGGAAAATTCCTAATAGACATAAACCACAATAACAACACATCTGTTAGTTAAATCATTGAAAAGATTGGGTAAGAAACCAATGAAAATAGGAGTAATGCTTCCTCAATTTCACTAATGCAATTGTCGATGGGAACTCAATAATAATTGAAAGATCTTTCACTTCCCATCAAATTGCAAGGCCACACAAAGTGTGCTCATGTGAAACAAGAAGTTATGCAAGAACAATTGGTGATCTTTTCTTCAACTCAGAATGTAAACAAAACTCATTAGCACAAGAAAAATACCAAAAATAAAAGGTCACACAATCAAATCAACACAACAAAACTATTGGCTCCATTATTATTCATGAACATGCATTCACAAAAAAAATTATTCTAGCAAGAATAATTACACTCAGAATGAAACCACCAATAGCATATATTATCCCATCAAAATAACAGTGTAGAGTATATATTACATCCATGTATTTATAAGAAAAAATCTCCTCCTTTTTTTGTTGAGAACAAGAACTCTTAAAATGAAAACACATGCTAAAAAATAATAAAACAAATCTAATTATAAATTAATGGACTCTCTAAATAGTGCTAAGTAGGTCTCTGCCCTTGTTTATATCAATTAATGGGTGCATGAGCCTTTACATGACTTAAAATAATAAAAGAAGAAGATGATAAAAATAATGAAGCTACAAGAGGATTTGAAAGTCACTAGAAGCTCTACAAATGGAAGCTTGACCTTCTTTGAGCATTTCTAGGAATTGAATTGTCATCAAAATATGTTTTTCATGCATGGAATGCTTGAAATTGGGAACTAGCAGTTAATTATTGTGACATTATTACTTCTTCAAAGTTGTCGGTGTACCTTTGTGAATAGCGCACCTTGCACACTTATGCACCTTGATGACAAGTTCTAAAAATCAAAAATTTTCCCAAGTGTCAAAATTGAATTTTCAGCATCTAAGTTT
This sequence comes from Cupressus sempervirens, assembly GCA_028749045.1. Taxonomy (NCBI): domain Eukaryota; kingdom Viridiplantae; phylum Streptophyta; class Pinopsida; order Cupressales; family Cupressaceae; genus Cupressus; species Cupressus sempervirens. The sequence goes on along the minus strand of CM053787.1, from coordinate 829,933,938 downwards.
TTTTCTTCCTTATCCCAAAGTGATCTATGGATGTTTTCTCTTGAAGTTATCTATGATCCCCTTTTCTTGGGTAGCTTGTGGAAAATCCAAAGATCCATATTATTCTTTAAATATTTATCATTAATTGCTAACCTCCATACAAGTTTCCACAAAATCCTCAAGTTTAGTGTCTAGTTCCAACAATACATCTTTAGGCCTAAATTCTTTCCTAATATCTTCATCTAATGAAGCATCCTAAAATTTCTTTAGAATTGTTGAACTATTGATTGCACTTAATTAAGCTTGGTTTCTGACTCATCTTCAAAAATGTCAAGGCAGGTTGCATTGTAATACTTCTCTACTTCTAAAATCTTCACTTGAGTCTAGTCTCCTAATCTTTGAATATCCTCATGTAGTCCCTCCATAACTTTATTACTAGTAGTTATCTTATCTATCCAATCCTCAAGCTTATCAAGATCTTTCATTGTATATACCTCCATGAGTGTACAATACCTTTGACCTTTTATTAATGTCAAAATCTATAGGTCTTTTTCCTAGGCATGTACTATTGACATAAAAGTTTGTACCATTTCTTAAAGTATGACCTTTAAGAAACCTTGTGTAATATGGAGACAATCTCCAAGCTATGGGACTTGAACTGTGAAATTGAGTCTCTTGAGAAAGCCAATCTCCTCACAATTAGGATCCACCTAACTTCTACTTGAGAGGAAAAGGGAGAAGGAGATGCATTAAATTAAATTTTTGAAAGGGAAAGTGGGGTGATGCACCTAATTGAAATGGTTACAACTTTGCCCTTATATACACAACACATCAATGAAAAGCCCAAGTACATAGATCTTAACTCTATTCTACTCCCAAAGAATCAGATGCTTGTTTGGAATTGACCAAATGTTGAAAAGGAAGGAATATTCATGGTATAACAATCATCAACAATTTGAACACAACATACAATCTTTGGAAACTATAAAGAAACATCCAAAACAAGGAAAAATACATGCACAAATAATGAATGGCAAGATGAGGTAAAGAAGATGTTGGTCATGTTTTCACCTCATGCCTATCTGAATATATCTCAAAGTGAATGTTCTAGGTTCCTTTTGTAAATATTAGGGTTTGGTGTTTTTAATTTTCTTAACCCTAGAAAAACCCTAAATTTTGTTTCACTAAAATGTTTCCCTAGAAAACTTTTGGGTTTTATGGCTTTTTATTTTAAAATTGAGTAGGAGAAATCATTTTAAAATACTCCTTTACATTTCTAGGAACCTTTTGAAAGATTATTCACATTTTTTCCTAAAGCTCCCAAAATAATATTTACCATCAGATCTCTTGAAGATTGACGATGATCACTATGTCATTATAAGAAATCACGTACCTTTTATCGCTAACGACATGACAACCAAGCAACTATTACATGTGGGACCTAGGTAATAAATAAACATCATTTCAAGGTGAATTACCCACACTGTCAAATCTCCCTATGACCAATGGTGGTCACCTTGTCAGTATAGGAAGTTTCTTGAATTGAACCGCTAGCGACATAGAGACAACCCACAAAAAGAAAAACACTATAGGACCAAACCTAAAGGTGATGCCATAAAAGTTACATGTCATTAAAATAGCTTTATTAGCATGTTAGAATTTTATGATGTTAGATGCCACTGAGGATCCACACTAAGAGAAATGCACCTATTGATCTGTGTCGTCAGATCTCTTCAAGATCAATAGTGGTTGCCTTGTTTCTATGAGAAGTTCCATGAACTTTACTACTAGCAACATACTGATCGAAGGAAAATCTTATAGGCCCAACCTATTCATAATGAGATCATCACATGATATATATTTTCTAATGCAAGGGACATCACCAATGGTTGCTATGTTTCCATGGGAAGTTGCTAGATATTTACCCTTGGCGACATAGTCAGAGCATGACACATCTCCAAAGGCACATGTGGGTCCAATGTAAATCCCTAGCAATGAAAGAAAATGCTGATGTGGAAGGATTTAATTGGGTTGGCTACCAACTTGGAGGGTTGAATTTAAGTCATTAAAGATTTTATTTTTCAATCATCAATTTTTTTCAAAAATTGACAACTTGTTTTTAAAATTGGAAGGTGGTACCACTCTTCTTTTCTCTATGATCCATTTATGAGAATTAAGGTTCCCTATGTGAAGTAAAAATTAGGGATATATTGTAGAACTCAAAAATATTCCTCATGCAAATATATTTATAATTTTATAAGAGCTAGAACCTTTTGCTTGGTAGAATTGTGAAAGAACTTTTTGTATCAGTGATTTACTATAGATTTCAAAGAAGAAATGGGAGAATCAAGTATCTTAGCCTCAATATCACCCAAAGAATCCTAGTTTTTTTTGCATTATTATCATCAAATATGCCTCCAAAGAAGGGTTATTTGGGAAAAGTAGAATATGCCAATAGGAATATACATGATGATTTTGTGGAATAATTAACTCAGTCCATGAATGAATTAGCCCAAATGAAAAAGCTAATTCTTGTGAACCCTAGACTCAAGATCACAAATGGTTTATATGATAAAGGGAATTGGATTAGGGATGCCATTACTTCTAAAATAGGGCTTTAGCTATTTAAGAAATGGTTCTCAAAAAGGAAGTTGTTTGCCCCCCATGGAAATATTTGGAATTTTGATTTTGGTAAATTAGTAGTCCCTAGGTTTTTTATGGATTCAGACCTTCCCACAGCCATAGCCCAAAATTATGACCTAGTAGCTAGGATAGTGAGGAGGGTAGATGGAGAATTCCTAATAAGAATTAATGCTAAAGAAATTTGAGAGTTTTTGGGGTTGGAGTCACTCACAAATTACAAAGATATCATTGAATTTTAGGGGTTGGAAAAGGAGTCTCTATCTAAAAAGGATCAAGTCAGTCAAGGTGCATTGAGATAATAGCTAGCCACAATTGGAAATTTGACCTTTGTTATAGCATCAATTAAAGGGCCTTACAAGAAGGAATTTTTTACTGCTAGGACCATAGACATTTACATGAATTTATTTAAGGTTTTTGGTGAGGATGAACAAAAATTTATGCCCATAAAGTTCATGTACATGATGACACAAATCTCTTCTTTTGGTGTAGATATCATCTTTGATTTTTCATCTTATTTAGTAGAGGAAATTCATGTAGGACTAGTTGGGATTGCAAAGAGCAAGGTTGTGAAACCTCATATTGAGGGACAATCCCAGAATTCCCAAGGTACTACTGGATTTTATTAGGCCTATGGATAACCCTATTGGTTTGAATGTATCCCACAATTGGGTAGATATCATATGCTACCCTATGTCTATAGGTTTTAGAGTATATAGATTCCAAGAGCCCCATGTACTTCCTTACCATGTAACTCTAAAGTTGGTGAAAGTTGAAATGCTATGGCAAACAGGTGGGTTGGAGGAAGCACAATTGACTAGTAGGAAGCATAGTTATTATAGAAATGATTTCTCAAGTTCATAGTAATTAGAATTTGAGAAGCAAGATATTTGACCATGAAACTAGTAAGCCTTCTGGTATCTTTATAAAGGATATTACTTGCAACATGAAGGATGACAATGAGAAAGATAATTCTATAACTATCAAAAATATGGACATAGAGCATATGAGTGCAGATCCAAGCCCAAGTTGTCATTAAACAAGCATACAAAGGTAAAGCACAATGGAAACTCCTATAATTGGGATTATAACACTAGGTATAGTTGTAACTACTATCAAGAGTATGGACCTTTTCCTAAGAATCACATAAGAACACATTTCAAAAGTGATTATAGTAGATGGTTAAGTCAAACTGCATTTATTATTTGCTTAAAGACTATCACATAAGAAAATATTATCCAACAAAGTCAAAGGAACCAAGCAGTGAGTTCAACAAAGGCAAAGAAAAGGCACATGTTGAAGAAGTCAAAGTGTAGATGAACAAAACATGGAAGAAGAAGTAAGTTTGTAGTACATCAAGTTCAGATGGAATCACTTCACCCAATGGGTCAGGTGATTGCAACATCCCTAATTAAGCAAATAAGAGGTATATGTGGAACTGATATTTAAATGATATACCATCCATTAGCTCCAAGGATTTAGATTTGAAAAGATTATATGTGCATGAAGAAAGATGCAAAGTGTTTTTTAGAACTTGGAAGAAATCTTTAAGGTTGGTCAATTTTCATGTTGCTATCAAGCATGAAAAGTTTCACTTAAGCTGTTGAATGAAATCTAGTTGATGCCAAGCTATCATAGGTGATAGCTTTTGTTGAGCTTGTAGTGCTTTCCAAGTGTGAAATAAATTACATGGAATCTGAGTGAGTTGGGATTACTATTAAAGTCGAGCTTATAGGTGTGTGAGACTAAGAATTAATTACATATTTTTAAGGGCTATATGGTTAATTTTTTATTCATTTGATATCATTCAAATTTGGAGAGAGCACGATGAACTTAAGGCAAATTGAAGAGATCATTCCAAGCATTTGTAGACTGGATTCAACCATTGTTTGACTCCATCTACAATATTTGTGAAGGCTTTTACTATGTACTGATCTATGTAGTTTGAATTTTTTCAAACCCTAGGTAATTGATATGGGATCTAGTTCTTCTAATACTAAGGTTAAAGAGGGAAAGAAAGTTTTAAATGTTCAATTAATTAGTAATGAGATCAGACAACCAAACTTTAGAGAAATTCCTAACATTGCATACAAGCAAGACCCCTCTGGTGCGCTATCAATGATACCACCACAAATTTTAATGATTCAAGATGTAACATGTTGTTACACATGTAAGGTAGGTAGCATAGGTGACATGGTGATTGGAGACCTATATGGAAAACTATGTGAAAATAGAATACTAGAGGAGGAAGATAAGATTGTAGAAAGAAAAGGGTTAACTTGTGCCCTAAATTTCTCCAACATTTTCAAGGCAAAGTTGATAAAGATTGTTTTGAGTGGGCTTCATGATAACTCTATGTAGTTAGAGGATGAATCTATCAAGATTACCAAGAGGATTTTGCATAGGTTAATATGGTATCCAACGCTAGATAGACCTAAGACAATGAGAAGTGATGCAAAAGAGGTTATTGAGAAAAACATAGGGGTAGTGTGGACTAGGAGAGGAATGACAATTGACACCATCACAAATCCCCTAATTTCTTTTGTAGTAAGGATAATTGCACACAATTTCTTTCAATCTAGTAGGTTAAACAATGTACCTTGTATTGATGTTGATGTAGGCTATAAGATAGTCAAGAAGGATTATTCTTATGACCTTGCCAAGTTATAGCTACAACAATTATTAGAAAACTTGGGAGCCATAAGGAAAACCAAGAGTGCATAGTACAAGTTTGTTTCAATATTTTTTTGTATATTTTTCTATTTGCAGAACACATTTGCTTCTTTTGGTAAAGTTGCATGGAAGACAAATAGATCTATTGTAGTGTAGATAGGTGAATACATTGAGAAACTTGGAGAAAATTTTGAGCCTATAATTACTACCTACTTTGAAGACTTTAAGAATTAAATGAAACAAAGAATGAGGATACCAATTTCACTAATTGATAAGCATTTCAATGATTTTTTCTTTCTAGTTGATACTGTGTACACATATGTTCAAGTTGCAGTTTCAAGGGTGAGATGGCTAAAGCCTCTAGGTTATGAGATAAATGTAGATGAGGCATATGCAATAATTACTACTTTTCTAGTAGAAGAAGTAGATAAGAAGGCTAAAACCTTTGGTAATTATGATGGATCCAAGTCAAAGATAATTATGGACTTGAAGATAGCCTCTGTAATAAGGAAGAAGAACAAAATTGTTAAGAAGCTCAAAGAAAAATTTGGTGAGGGGTGGAAGAAGATGATAATGAAGATGATGATGATGAAGAAGGTGAAGATATACCTACCTAAGCACCATTGGCCATTACTCAAGGTCAAGGAGAAGACCAAGGTAGAAAGGAAGTGGAAATTAACGAATGTGTTGAGGAAAAAGAAGCCAATGAAGTAGCTATAGCCAAAGAGAAGAAGAAGAAGAGAAAATCTAAAGCTCCAGCAATTAGAAAACCAAAGAAGGTTGTAAAACCATACAACCTAAGCCTATAGTTCCTACTACCAAGGGTAGCACAAGAGCTACTACTAAGAAGGTCCAAGAAGTGGAAAAGCCAAAGGGAAAGAGAACTAGGATAGCTACACAAGAAGATGAATTTGAGAAGAGACAAAGGAGAAAATACATTGCTCCAGCCAAATTAGATGAGGAGAGGATAGAATCAGTAATGACTTTAAGAAACCCCTCCCAGAAAAAATGCCTAAAATGCTAGCGAATCTTACATTTTGCGTGTAGGAAAATTTAAATGTTGAGGGTGACTTTTTTTGTTCCATATAGGGAAATAAAATATTATATGTTGGCAAAAAATTTCTTGCCCTAGCAAAAATCATTTTAAATGTGGTGAATTAAATTTTTTTCTGGCTGACATATAAATAAATGATGGCTATTTCTTTCCTTTCCAAAAATGAATTAATAATGTCAAAGGTGAATTACTTGTTTTGTAGGAAAATGAATAATAATGGTCTTGTCTAATCTTTAGTGGTAAACTAAAAATTTGTTTAATTTGAAAGTGAATTAGTAGTCACTTCAAGTTTCAACTTGTGTACTATCTTAGGTCTATTATTAATAATGTCGTAACATCGTTACATCAGTCTCACTATTACCAAGTCAACTACTATCACTTTCAAGTTTTGTATTGTTAATACAATATTTTAATTGACTATTGAATAATTAGAGATCAATGATAGAAGATGCATTTCAGGGCCACTCCCTTGAAAAGATTTGGACTCACATGAAATTCTCTAGAATGGAGACACGTGGGCACATAAACCATTAAGGCATTAACTAGAATGTACTCAATGTCAAAAACTTTTGACTGTCTGACATTAATGCGAGTATATTTTGATGTTTCACACACTTGAAAATTAATAAGAAAATGAAAAATAAGCTATGAAAGATTGTGAATGCCAAACAATTTAATGCAACTACCATTAAATAGCCTCTTCAATTCCTCTTTCATTATCATTTCTTGAATTCTTAAATCTTAATTTAGTTTGTAGAGTTTCTTGAATCTTAGTCATGGATACACCAATTCGCCTAAAATGCACTACAATGGCTTTGTAAAAGCCCTTTTTGGGTAGGATTCTTAATGATGTCCTTGCCATGGTTTGTAAGCTAGATGCCCAAAGTTCTTTTATCTTCCATGCTATATTCATGGCCATCATTCATGAATTCTTAAGAAATGATAAGAGGTATCGTGTGTCCACGGATATTACCTCCTACTTCCTCGCGTCTCTTCTCAACCTTAGAGGCAGTCAAATAGAAATTTTGATGCTTCTACATAACATTTTTAAGGAAACAATTTTAGAAGATGATGTCAAAATTATTATATTGGTGAAGCAGATACCAAGGCTAGGCATTAGCATCCCTTTTGCAAACAGAGCAGACAAGTGCTGGGAGCAAGGCATAGAGAGCATTCTATAGAAGCATCCCTTCCTACTCAACATGAATGAATGATAATTGACTCACCATTAGAAGTGGGTGTGGCTTGGAAGGTATTTTCTATAGAAGTGGTTGTTGTTGGACAATGTAAGCAAGACTGACTTCACATGGCTAAATGAGTTCAACGACATCATCTTCTCCAATAGATTCCTTGAGGAGGGAATTCAAGAGCTTTCTAATTGAAGGCTTCAAGACCTTAGCCCCTCAACCCATTAATGGTCTAGCCCCCTTATTCCCTAGTTCCCTATTCCTTGTTTCTTGAATCCTGTTTCCTTAATCCTTGCCTTTTGGGCAAAAAAATGTTTTTAAGATATCTATTTTTTCTTTGGATTGGGCCTTGCCCTTTAATGTAAATTATAAAATAGTAAAACCAAGTTGATTTAATCAGTTATTTTGAGTATCTATGTTATGAATTATGTACATTGTACACTCTAAAATATTATCAATGAAAGAAATAGTTTTTGGCTTCTCAAATCGTTGTTCTTGTTAGCCTACGACTTTGTGTTTGGCATCTCAATACACTGTTGAAATGTTAGTCTAAGACTTTGTTATCAAAAATTAACTGTTAATAGTTATAAAGTTAGAACTTAGAAATGAATAAAAAATATTTCAACAATCCCTTTATGGTTTCATATTTGATTATCAATTTATAGTAAAAATTTATTCAATTAAAAAGTTTTATAATTTCTAAATATATTTTTCTTTAATCTGATTGGTTAAAACAAATGGAGTGATAAGAGAGGATTTCAAGGAAAACTAAAGATTATAACCTTAACAAAGTTAAGTAAAATTTTGATAATTTATGTATCAATTTTTTATTTCATACCTATCTTGTCACCTAACTTTTTTTTTTATGAAATATTTTAAATAATGAAGAATAGTGTATAACCAATTATCATAATTTTCAATATATTTTAATAATTCATAAATAATTGAACTATATTACATTTTAATTTTGAAACTAAATAATAAATATGAATAAAAATATAGCATTTGTAATTATATTTTTAAATTTTAATTATTTTATTTAAATTAAACTATTGTCATTATTATTTCATATCTTACACCAATTTTATTTTATAAAATTTAATATATCTTCATTGAATTTTTCATATCATCTTTACAATAAAAAGTTTATGATAGAAAAGAAAATTATTTCTATAATAAAAAAGAAAATCCTTTATTTATATTATATTATAACTATTATACTTTGGGTCTTGATAAAGAGCATTTTGAGATTAGGGAGGTGGCAGACAGACTTTCTGAGCTTGAAACTAATGCAGCTGAAATGTTAAGAGAGATTTCCTGAACACCCTGACTTTTTTTGGGGTGGCCTGGCTTTTTGTCCTTTTTCCCTGGCTCTCTTTGGTTCTTGTCTTTTTGCAGGGAGATGTTTCTTTTGTTTTCTTTTAGTTATTGTTGTTACTTTAAGTGATCTTTTATGATTGTTCCTCTTTTTGTATGGGTTTCAGGGCCTGTTAAATCTTGTTTTCCTTTAAAATTATTATAATAATTATTATAAATTATATTTTATATATACAATAATTTATAAAAATAATTAAATTAATATCATGATTTTGACATGCTCAAACTTAAAAATAAAATTATTATTTTATTAACAATTTCTCTAACAATATGTTTCTCTATATTAATTAACATGCTATTTAAATTATTTTCCTACTAATATTTTTTAAATCAATTTTTTACTAATTCTATCAATTTTTTTGCCACAAACTTAGTTGCTATGGAACATTGTTTAAATAATTAATATTAGTAATTCAAAAGGTTTAAGTTTTAATGATTCACAATTTGATCTGGACCATTCAATGAACAATAGATCAACGATCGTGGCTCTATTTCGGGCCAAATTTTAAAAGATTGAAGTTAAAATCCTATTTCTATCCAAAATTGGGACACATGTACTTGAAGATTCTACCCAAAATCCTGACCATTGACTAAAAGAAAGATCAACAGCCCGAGATGAATTTCAGGCTGATTTGGGTAATGGTTTCCCATGTGCCTAGATTCATCCAGAATCATGGCACGTGTCTAGTCATTGCAAAGCTCAATTAAGTTTCAAGACTCGGTTAATATTAATAATAATTATGTTTATAAATAATTATCACAATTTTCAATATATGTTGATAATTTATAGATAATTAAACTATATTACATTTTAATTTTGAAACTAATTAATAAATATGAATAAAAATATAGCATTTGTAATTATATTTTTAAATTTTAACTATTTTATTTAAATTAAACTATTGTCATTATTATTTCATACCTTCCACTAATTTTATTTTATAAAATTTAATAAATGTTCATTGAATTTTTTGTATCACCTTTACAATAAAAACTTTATGATAGAAAAGAAAATCATTTCTATAATAGAAAAGAAAATTCTTTATTTATATTATATTATAACTATTATGATTATTATTATAAATTATATTATATTATATATATATATATATATATATAATATTTTATATATATAAGATTTTATATAAATAATTAAATTAACATCATGATCTTGACATGCTCAAACTTAAAATAAAATAATAATAATTAATAACAATTTCTTTAACAAGGGCTTGTCCCTTTGGTGAAATAGTGGGGCTTCTTGCCTATAGAGCCTACAACCAACGTTCAAGTCCCCATAGGGCCATTCTCTATTATGGATCTTAATTGAGAATATTTTTTCATTAACCCTTGGTGAAATAGTGGGGCTTCTTGCCTGAAGTGTTACAACCAAGGGTTAATAAAAAATTTGTAAGATCTACATGGCTTCGACTTTAGATTCGGCTTCTACCCTTAGCTTTGGCTTTGGCTCCTGAGTCTAGTTCTATCTCCTACATCTAGATTTGGCTTTTTCTATCTGTCTTTTTGATGGTCACTTCAGCTTCTACTCCTATGTCCAGCTTTATAGCGATCGCTTTGGCTTCTGCTTCTCGGGCTAGGGTTTCTCTTGATCCTAGAGGGAATACTTGTTCACTAGGTGATTTGGATGGTTCAACCATTTCCTATATTGATATGGTAGCCTATGAGGCTAGTATTGGTGGTCAAATGGTGTGTCTAGGGTTCCATGACACTATGCATTTAGGGTTCTGTGACACTATGTCAGTTGCGGTATGTAACTCGAAAAGGCTTGTTTTAAATTCTATTATTGTTGATAAGATCTCTATCAATATGAAAGATTTTGAGGACACTGCTACTATCTTTCACTTTAAGGGTTTTTGGCCTTCTCTTTTAGATTTGCATACATGGATTTCTTATGTTTGGGAGCCCTTCATCTCAAAGACTGCCTAGATTTACCCTTTGTCAAGGGTGTTTGTTGTGGTGAAATTTGATACTATGGAAGAAAGAAATGCTATTTTCAATAATAATTTTTCTTGGGATGAGAAGTTTCCCTTGATGGCTAAAACTTGGCACAAGGATTTCAACCTATTGACAAAAAATTTGAATAAGTTCCCTCTATGGGTAAGGCTGTTGAATATCCCCCTTCACCTTTGGTGATGCTCTGTCCTGAGGTAGGTGGGGAATACCCTCAGAGACTTTGTGATGTCTGATAGGGTTGCATCCAAAGTTTTTTGGATGATGTATGCTCATGTGTTGGTTGATATCGACATATCTAAGGGACTCTCAGAAATGATTTTGTTGGACTCTCCTCTTGGTTCTTGGAATATTCTTCTTGACTATGAGGGCATCCCCTTCCACTCTAGGAATTGCCACTTGATAGGTCAACTGGGTGCTAGTGCTCTTCCAATAAATCTAGACTAAAAATGTCCCCTTCTAGGTGGAAGGGGGTCTCAAAAGATCATTACACATTCCAAAAGGTCCCTTTTGTGGGGAATGGTGACTCTTTGTAAGAAACTTTAGTGGTGGATTCTACTACTATTTCTCATAAAGTGTCTTCTCTAGGGAACAATCCTCTTGCCCTTTTTATGGTGGTAGTTGGTCCATCTCTAGATCTTAATATCCCAGCTTCTAGTGTGGATTCTGTTGTTGTCTCTTTTAGTCTGTCTTCTCCTCTAGCTCCTTCTATGATGGCAACTAGTCAATCTCTAGATTTTGTTGTCCTGGTTTCTGACATGGACTATGTTGGTGCCTCTATTTGTCCATCCACTACTATCTTGTTGGTGGATCCAAAGTTGGTTGTGGTGGTTGTTGGTCCATCTAATTTTTTTGGTGTTTCCAAGGCATTTCCTCATGTGGTTACTTTTCTGGGTGATGTTGTTTTTGTTACTTCCTCTTCTGCAAGTTTCTCCCTAGCTTCGAAGGTATCTAGAATTGGTTGTGAAGGTGCTAATTTTAAGTGGTAGAAGGCTATTGGTTTGATGGAGGATGGATAGACTACAGTAAAGGGAAAAAAGGTCAAGTTATCCAATCCATCTAAAGGAAAATTCTAATGCCTGGCTTTTGGCTAGTTGTCTCTATACTATCTTTTGGCCTTTAGTTCCTTGTAGTGTGTTTAACCATGGAGTTTTAGGATCATGATCAAAACCTATTTTGTGGTTGAAGTGTTATGTTTTATTTGTGTTTCCACATAGGTCACCTTTTTGTTTGGTGACTCATTTCACCTTCAGTGGTTGTTTTGTATAGGGTTCTAGTTGTCCTTCAAAACCTGTTTGGGGTTTTATGTGCCCACTCAAAACCTATTTGTGTGGCTGAAAAGTATTGTGTTATCTATGATGCCACCCTAGTCACTATCTTGTTTGGTGACCTATTTCACCTTAGGATTGATGTTTTGTTTGGTTTCGGCTTCATTGAAAATTTTTTGATTTGTAAAGGGTTTCAGGCTCCCTTCAAAACCCATTTTTCTTATTAAAAGCAATTTCTTTAACAATATTTATTTCAATATTTTTCTCTATATTAATTAATATGCTATTTAAATTATTTTCATGCTAATTTTTTTAAATCATTTTTTTTTGTGACAAACTTAGTTGCTAAGGAACCTTGTTTAAATAATTAATATTAGTTATTCGAAAGGTTTAAGTTTTAATGATTCACGATTTGATCCATACTGTTCAATAATATAGATCAACAACCATGGTTCTATTTCAAGACAAATTTTAAAAGATTGAAGTTAAATTTTATTTCTACCCAAAGTTGGGACACATGTACTCAAAGATTCTACCCAAAATCTCAACCATTAACTAAAAAAAAGATCAACAGCTTGAGATAAATTTTGGGCCAATTTGGAGAATGGTTTCCCATGTGCCTAGATTCATCCAGAATCATGACACATGTCCAGCTCAATTAAGTGTCAGGACTCAGTTAATATTATTAATAATTATATTTAGTCTTTTTAAAAAAATTATTACTTAATCTCGACTCGAAGATACCACAATCGTTAAGTAAAAGGCAAATCAATGCCAATAGCAATGGCTCAGGATGAATTTCGAGTAAATTTTGGGTATGCTATCGTTGTTGTCAAGAAACATCTGGAATCATGACACGTGTCCTTGACAAGTGTCACAATTCTAGATGACTCTTAACAACAGCAATAATATTTCACAAGTTGACTCAAAAATCATATTGATAATTAAGTTTGATTTTTATTAATTTGTTTATTTAAAATGAACAAATTTCAAAATTTAAATGTATATTAATGTAATAAATTTTTACTTTTTATTATTATAGTTATGTACATTACTCAATTATTGAGTCTTGATGTCATTTATATGTACATTGTACATACTATTAGTAAAGAACCTAAAACCATTAATTACTTAATACTTTCATTTTAGCTTTTAGCTATTTATCTTCTATGTTTCTAGAGTATGAAGTTGAATGTTCTCCAAGTCGAGAGTTCGATAAAATAGGATTTTCAAATTTTAACTTTTCAAAGATTGATTGAATTCCATTTTGTGTTCTGAAGACTAAAAGTGTGAAACTTGAGTATCACAGGACAACACCAATTATTGAATCTCAATTCTAGGTATTTTTAAAAAAATTAAATTAAATTCATTGTGATTTGTAGCAATAGAAATCTTGATTTTTATTGTTTTAGGTTTACACTTTACAATTTTTTTAAATAGGGCTTGAAGAATAATTTTATGTAGTAACCAATAGTAGGCATGGGCAAAATAAAGTCAAAAGACTCCAGTACGAGTGCAAGCAAAAAGGAAAAGAATGACATTATAGAACTCAAGCAAGTGCTATAAACCCTAGGTTTCACCAATGAATCTCATGATTTTTTTATCATGTTATCCATGGAGATTTTAGAATCATGGGAATTAGACATTCATTGTTTAATAAGTGAAAAGATACATAAAAGGGGAGAAAATATTACAAATATAACAACAATATTCATGCAGATACAAATAAACTAGCTACTTTGTTTACTAGGTTAGCAAACATTGTTGTACCCGAAGTATTCCCTTTCCCTAAAATTGTAATGCTATGTGCTCAGAATTATGATGAAAATAGAAAGACAATTGTAAACCAAAACACTTAGGAGGATATTTTATCCATAACTGAGAGTGAATTTTCACTCTATTAGACCTAGGGCTAGGGTTTAAACTAGAAAGCATTGTTGAGATAATGGGTGTTGCACACATTTCATAATATTGTTATTTTATTATTTTATTTTTATTATGTAATGTTGTACCTAGATGGACGTGCAACATGTAAAGATTCCCATAGAATATTCTTGATGAGTTGTATTGTAACATTGTGATAATATTTTATGTAATTATTTAATATTGGGGGAAAAGAATTAAATTCCCAATATTAAATGTGGGGTCAGTGGATTAGGTAGCACATGGTTTTAGCACATGTTTTATGTAATACCACTTGGTGGTTTTGTGGGACTTGCTACTATATAAGCAGCCACAAGGGTAGTTGTTGAAGAGAGAAAAAGAGTGACAAGGAGAAGACAAAAGGCAAGAGTCGAGCAAGACAAAGCTTGACAGGTTAGCCAAGGGAGCATTTGTGAAGGTTGAAAGCATGGCATGGGATGTGTGGATTCATGCTTGTTCACATAGTTTGCTCGGTTGTGGCTATGGCCATGAAGGCTTCCATGGTTGTATGGCAATGGTATTTTTGCTGAATAATACATGATGATGGATGCTTTTGGAGGCTGGGTTTTTCTCTCAATGAGGGTTTCCCAAGGTATATCTTGTATCACAATTTTGTGGGTATGTTGGTTATTCTCTTGCATGTGGATTTTAATTATGTATTTATTTTAGATCTATTATGGGTTATGTGGAAACGGTTATATTCTTTATTGCCAAGTTTCCTTACAAGTGGTATCAGAGCTATGGTTTTATTATTGTAACCCTAGATTGAATCCATCGGAATGCATGAGAGGATAAAAGAAAAGGCAAGATATATGAATGATTTATTGCAAATCTGAGGGTTTTGGATTTGCTGTTATGATGGGATGTCAAAATATTTTGGGCATGTGAAATTGTTGGACAAAAATTTTTTTTTGGATGTTTCATTTAAAATGAGGGTTTTGGGGGGTAGCTTGCAAAAATGACCTCCTAGGTAAAAACAGACCTCACCATTGGATCCGGGTCAACATTTCCATAAATTTTGATATATAATATGCCCTAGTTTGGCCATGTTCAGAGGAAATGAAAGATTTTTTTGGTTTCAGCCCATGATGGCCGTCAAATTTAATCCCGTCAGAATTTTCGTCACTGAAAAAAAAATTAAAAATGAAAAATCGTACTAAAAATGGTAAAAAGACTGTCTTAGTAAAATGGTCATAACTTTCTCTCAGAATATCAAATTTTAGAGTTCTTATAGGCGTTGGAAAGCTAATTCAGAGCACTACAAGATGATGTAGGTTTGGTTCTATGATTTTGAAATTTTGTTAGGTTTTAAGAGCCCTAAAGTCAGATGTTTTTTATTTTGAGCACGGATTAGGGCATAACTTGGGCATACGGAGTCAGATTTTGGACTTCAAGTAGTCAACAGAAAGCTCTTGGAGAGCTCTACACATTAGTTTAGATTTGGTGCAGGTTTGACATAATTTATTTGTTGATATATTGATCTAAATAGTTTATAGGTATATTTTAACTATGGTAACATTGTGAGTTTATGGCATTGGAGATTTAAGATTTGATGTCATTGTATACTCAGTTCATATTGGTCTCATGATGATATGGTTATCAGTGTTTGGTTTGGATATGTATGATGACTTGTTGGGTCTACAAGTTGTGCAGTGTTGTAAGCAGTCTATACTTACAGGTTGCATTTATAGCTTGGTTATGGGTTGTCTTTGCCCATTGATCTTTCATTATTGATACATATTCAGATTGGTGGCTTGGATTTGGGTTGTCTATGCCCTAAGTCACATGATTTTATCTTCATGTAGAAGGGATGAGATGTTGTTACCAGGTACAGTCATGGCAGAGGATTGTGGTTGACTATGCTAACAGGTTGGACATATTGAGAGCCAGATGCTTGGTTCATGGATGTGATCATGGTGTCATGGATTTTGGCATGACATGATTGGTTATACAGGTACATCTTTGATGTTTATTAGATGGGATTTTCTGATTCAGTTATGGTGGTATATCTTCTTGGTTGAGGATCATGGTTATTTGGTTTCTTTTTGAGGAGCTCATGATGTGCACTTTGCGTTTTTTGATAGTTTGATGCCTTGGTTGATTCTCATGGTTAGAGGATGGTTTTTTCATCATGATGTCATGGATAGCTTGGATACATGGTTTAGTGGGAGCTTGTGACAGTGATGGGGTGACAGTGTAGGATTAGTTCCTAGTTTGGTTTATATCTTCTTGGTTTGGAGAGGATGGATTTTATGATGCCATAGGTGACTTGGTACCAAAGTTGAGTGGGATTTGTTGGCATTGATATATTTATTGAGTGTTTGCAGATGTTGGAGGTTTGTCTTAGATCCTGTTGTTGCAGAAGCATCTTTGACATTTGCATGGTGCACTTGTTATCTTCATGATGTTTGAAGATGGTTAGATCTTGAGGACTCATGGAGTTCTTGGTTATCTTCATGGTATGTGGAGATGGTTCTTCATGGTATGTGGAGATGGTTTTCTTCATGGTGTGTGGAGATGGTTGCATCTTGAGGACTCACAGGGTTCTTGGCAAAGGTGTGGTTTATGCTTTTATTTGGCATGTTATCCTTGGTGTGAGGATGGTTTCATTATTATGTCATGGTATACTCTTGATGCGCGTTTAGAGTTGTGACATGTTATGGTGTGTTCATATGGAGCATGTTATCTCTTTGGTTGAGATGGTTAGATCATGTTGTCATGTTTATGTTCCTGAGGCCATGGTTGGAACTTGACATTGATCTTGGTTTAGTTTCTTGGTATTGAGTACACTGATCATAAGCTGGATACTTCATGATATTGCTATGTTGCATTTGGAGTTGGCATGGATTGATTGGTTACAAGTGCTCATGGATACTTAGAGATGATGGTGATGCTGATTTCTCTTGGATTAGAGAAGTATTTGTTGGGACAATTGATGGTTTTAGCAAGAAGTCTGAGGGGCAGTCACCTGATATGGACTTGAGAGGAGATTGTTCTTAGATGAGTCTTGGTTAGAGACTTGGGTATCTTGATGAGCATTCTCATTCCCCACTTTTGGTCTACTCGGCGATTTTCTACTTGAGAGGTATAGCCCATTGTTTATCTCAGTTGCATTATATTTATGCTTATCTTTCATGGATATGGATCTTGAACTACAGCACATGAGTTAGTTCTGGAGGGTTCATTTGAGAGATGGTTTAGCATTGGTTATCTCCATGTGCATATGTTGTTATGCTGGTTGAGTTTGGGAGATGGTTTTATATTGGGCATTTTCCTTGGATTAGGAATGGTTATTCCTTGGTTTAGGAATGGGTTTATTGAGTTTGATCTTCTTGTGAGAGGCTTACATCCATGATTAGTTATATGGTATGGTTTGGGTGTTGTTGAGGCTTCTTGTTGGGGTTTAATGGAGGAGATCATACTTGCACAGTTTACATCTAGAACTGTGTGTAGAAGGACATGATACATGTTATGATTTGCATGGTTTCTTTGGTCTTGGTTATCTTCTTGGATGTTCAGTTTTGCCTACATTGGATTTGAGATTGGTTGGAGATTGTGATCACTAGTTTGTGCTCATGTATGTCATGTGAGAGATGACATGGTTATTACTTTATCTCTTTCCTTTGTTGGTTGTGGAGAATTTGGGAGACTATTGGAGACTTGTTATGAGAGTTGTTCTTGTAGGATATCAATTTATGTATTATGGATGTCCTTGATACTACATGGATTCACTTCTTTGAGATGTTGTGAGTGGATTGGTTATAGATTTGACATTATCTTTTGCAGTGGGAGCTTCTTGGTATATATGTGGCAGGTATTGCTCTTGAGGCTTATGATTGCAGGTTGTAGATTGGATATGTCAGTGATATGAGATTCACTTGTTATACCTTTGAGGTATGGATAGTTGGATGGGTTTGGCACTTGTTGTGGGTGCTATTTCAGCTATGGATATTTTGACAACTATGGATACATGTGATTACCTTTGGATCAGGTTATTTGTGCTTGGAATTTTAGTTGGTACAAGATTTTATGATCTTCTAATGCGACAGGTTGGGTGGCTTTCTCTTTGGATGGCTTCTATGTATGTCCAGTGGTATGGCATAATAGGAGGTGAGATCATTCATGTTTGAGATGCTGGATACTTTGATTTTGTTGCGGGTACCAGGATGGAGCACTTGGTGTATTTTGATCCATGATGGTGGATGTGCTGGGAGGGATTGTTCCCTTGTTCATTTATGTGGCTACGGATTGACCCTATGCAATGTATACAACAAGTGGGAGATTGTTGAGATAATGGGTGTTGCACACATTGCATAATATTGTTATTTTATTATGTAATGTTGTACCTAGATGGACGTGCAACATGTAAAGATTCTCATAGAATATTCTTGATGAGTTGTATTGTAACATTGTGATAATATTTTATGTAATTATTTAATATTGGGGGAAAAGAATTAAATGCCCAATATTAAATGTGGGGTCAGTGGGTTAGGTAGCACATGATTTTAGCACATGTTTTATGTAATACCACTTGGTGGTTTTGTGGGACTTGCTACTATATAAGCAGCCACAAGGGTAGTTGTTGAAGAGAGAAAAAGAGTGACAAGGAGAAGACAAAAGGCAAGAGTCGAGCAGGACAAAGCTTGACAGGTTAGCCAAGGGAGCATTTGTGAAGGTTGAAAGCATGGCATGGGATGTGTGGATTCATGCTTGTTTACATAGTTTGCTCGGTTGTGGCTATGGCCATGAAGGATTCCGTGGTTGTATGGCAATGGTATTTTTGCTGAATAATACATGATGATGGATGCTTTTGGAGGCTGGGTTTTTCTCTCAATGAGGGTTTCCCAGGGTATATCTTGTATCACAATTTTGTGGGTATGTTGGTTATTCTCTTGCATGTGGATTTTAATTCTGTATTTATTTTAGATCTATTATGGGTTATGTGGAAATGGTTATATTCTTTATTGCCAACTTTCCTTACAAGCTTTAATGAGGGCATTGACTTGGATAAACTAGCACAGGCTTATGACAAACTGGAAAGAGTTTTTCAAGATTCATATATTAAGTGTTTAATAAACTCAAAGTCATCTACTAGTGTTACACCTGACATAGACCATAAGCCTCTTATTAGTATGATATATTTGTGCTACGGGTTCATAATACTATTTCTTTTTTATCATTTTGTCTAGGATTGGATAGTAACAAGGAAGTGGAGGCCAATGTTCTTGAAATGATTTATAATATCCATTGTTGAGGCTAGTCAGTTGAGAAGGTAGATGTAAGATATAATTTTGTTCAGCACAGTGTTGAATCTATGCAATAATAATTACTAATGATTGAACAAAGTAAAATTATAGGTAAGATGAAGATATTTAGGTTGAAAATTTACTTGTGCTACCTTCTTTTAGCAAAGCATTGCCCAATATTTGCGACAGAGAACAACAAGCTTGATATTTAGGTCAATAAGTTTGATGAGAAAACCCAGAAGAAATTAAAGACTCCAAGTCCAATATATGAGTAGAAACATAAGATGAGGATGACTACTAACAATAAAAACTATAATCATTTTGTAGACTTCTTTCTAGCACATATTTACCAAAAAATCATAGGCACTTTGATGCCTAGATTGCACATGTCTTGTAAAGATTGCATTCACCTGGGAAGTCAAATTCAATTGGCTGACTGGTTCTTCATGGAAGAGTACACTATCTTAATGTTTTATAGTTCAGCGGTTGAACCATGCAAACTTCCAATGCATGTTATAGAAAGGTTTTTTGTAGTAGAATATGTATGGCAGATGGAGAGTGTAGATGAACTTTTCAGTGGAAAAAAAAAGAAAACAATATTTCTTTCCTTTCCTTTCACAATTGGAGGCCTCACACTTGAAAAAAGCTTTTAAAGTGGCAAATGAATTGGTAACTTTTTTTGTCTTTTATTTTATAAGTCATTGGAATTATGATCCACTGAACATAATAAAAATAAGACTTAATGCCAATGGGAACTCTGCGAGAAAATATCAAAATCAGGAGATGCCATTAATAGAAAATTTAAAAAACAAGTATTTGTGGGATGAGATTAAGAAAGAGATGGAGAAACATGCAACAGAGAATAAAATTTCAATGCAATAATTGTCATCTCAAATTATGAGATTTCACTTATTAGAGCCACACAAATTAGAGCCTCTGATATCCCTAAATTTCTATAAGAAAGCATCTCTACATTCTAAGAGGTCTATGCCAAAAGCAATTAAAGAGCCATGCACATCTAAATTGTGGTGTCAAAACAAGATGACTAATTTTTGGAAAATGAGGCAAAATTTGGGTGAACTAAAGACATCAATAGGTTTTGAGAAAATTGATGAGGATGAACTTTTCAATGATTATTGGAATAAAGAACATCAAACTGTACTATATGATTTGGGCAGTTGCAGTGATAGTGATATTAAAAGATAGAAGGACCTCGAGTCTAATGTTGACATTCAAGGTATTCAGGATTCCAGGTCAACTAGGGGTAGACATATTGTTAATCTTCAAATGAGTGATTCTACTAAACAAATGTATAGTAAAGGAGCAACTATGATACAAAAAATGGGTTATGCAAGTATAGGGCCCATTAGTGCAAGTGGTGGAGGGATTTAGAATCCAATTCCAGTACCAGACACACCCAAAAGAGGAAGTAAACCAATCATTGAACTCTCTAATGAGATTGAAGATGATTCATCTAAAAAGGGCAAAAGACATTATACTTCTGCTTTTGAAGGTCATCCCAACACATTATTTGTTAA
The DNA here is from genome assembly GCA_028749045.1 of Cupressus sempervirens. Taxonomy (NCBI): domain Eukaryota; kingdom Viridiplantae; phylum Streptophyta; class Pinopsida; order Cupressales; family Cupressaceae; genus Cupressus; species Cupressus sempervirens. The sequence goes on along the minus strand of CM053787.1, from coordinate 829,913,082 downwards.
ATCTTCAAATCTAGTTGTAGTTGATCCCACTGGCACTGGCACTAGCACTAGCATGGATGAACCTTTTACAAAAAAGGAAAAAGTTATGATAATTACATCACAAGCAATGTTAGTGGTTAGTTCACCAATGTATGCACTAGTAGCTTCTATACAAAACACTAAAAATAGTCCTAAATGCCAAGATTTGGAATAGGTCATCTTAAGTATGGTGGCAATCCTCAAAATACAATTGTAGGTGGAGTAAGTTTAACTAGAATTGGAGGAGCATACAACAATACAACTAATAATTCACATTTCAAACACTTAGTTGTGTTAGAAAACCCAAATTTTAGTTTGAACAAGTTTGCATCAAAGTTTGATCAAACAAGCAAAAGAAATAGGCAAATTATGAAGACTTTGAAAAGTGATGCAGTTGTTGAATGTCAAGGATCTACTAATAAAATATTTCCAACATATGATCCAACCAATAAACTGATGAACTTCATGGCTGTTATGCCCCTAGATTGAGATAATAATCCACCAAAAAAGGTAATAAATTGTAATGATGTATAATTTACCAGTCTTCAAATGGAATTGTCAAAAGTGAAAAATATTGACAAAATCAATATATCAAAAGAGAGCAACAAAATGGTCTATTCTACACTTCTAAAGGTGGAGAGGGAAAACAAAAGACTTACAAAGCAAATAGAAAATTTATAGGTAGTCCTTGATAATGTGAAGGCCATGGAGAAAGTAGCAAACAATAGGTTCAAAGAATTGCAAAATAGGATAAAGAATTCTTCTCCTACAGATGTAATTGTCCAGCAAGAAAAGCTAAATGAACAAGTGCAAATTTTGACTAAAGAATTGGATGAGTGCAAAAAAAAATTCAGCATGAAAAAACGTCTACTACATAGTTGTTCAAGTCTATAGAGAGTAGTGCACAGGTCAACAATAAATTGAAAACTAACCTAGACACTATTGTCAAGGAAAATTATAATTTGAAGATTGAATCAGAGAATGAAAAGAAAAAAGAGGAGTCTAAGGCAAGGATAATTGATAATTTGCAGAAGGAATAGGGAATGAGAAGAAAAAAGAGGAGTCTAGTGTAAACACAATCCACAATTTGAAGAAGCAATTGGAGAATATGAAGAAAAAAGAAGAGTCAACTACAAAAACAATCCTTGATTTGAAGAAGGAATTAGAGAATGCAAAGAAAATGGAGTCTAGTATTACTGTAAATAGTAACACAATCCACCATATGAAGAAAGAATTGGAGAATGCAAAGAAAAAAGAGGAGTCAACTGCAAAGAAAATCCTGGATTTGAAGAAGGAATTGGAGAATGCAGAGAAAGAGGAGTCTACTCAAAAACTCCATAATTTGAAGAAAAAATTGGACAATGCAAAGAAAAATGAGGAGTCCACTACAAAGACAATCCATGATTTGAAAAGGAAACTTGAGGATGACAAGAAAAAAGAGGTAACTACTGCAACAACAATCCAAGATTTGAAGAACAAATTGGAGGATGAGAGAAAGAGAGCAACTAATTGGCAAGGGTAACTAGAGAAAATATAGAAAAAGAGTGAAATAGAGATGTCTAAAATGAAGAAAAATATGGAGAATTTAATTGCACAAAATAGAATGCCATCTTTCGAAGACCATCATGTCAAGGATACTATAATAAACACGGTTATGCTTATCAAACAAGAAAATTGGGACAAAATAATGAAGAACAGTGATATTTTGTTTGAATGGCTTGATTTAAATAGAAATCTCAGACTCATCTTTGAAAATGTAAAAAAATATGTTGAAGGTAAAAGACGAATCTTCACCAATTCCTTAAAAAAATTTGCTAAACAAATTTTGAATAAAGTATAGAGATCTAGTGACAGGGATTTGGCAAACCATGGAATAAACAACCACTTGGATGCCTTTGTAATGACCTTTGCTATCTATCACAATTGTGAACAAGTAATGGAAATAGATGAAGCTCTCAAATGTGCTTCCAAAGACTTGATGAAGATGAATCATAGCATAATAAACTTGCTAAATGTTGAATTACCAAATCCAGCTTACTCAGATGGCAAATTCATTGGAAAAGAAGATTACAAGAAAAAGTTGTAGAACACCATGAATTATTATTTAGGCAACTTGCCTAAGGAAACCACTCCAAAAAGAATTTTAAACTACATCAATTCATTATCAACAATGAATGCAGTTCTAGATAAATTCCTTGATTCATGTAAAACTATCTCCATGAAGTATACATTGTTGACTAGGTTACAACTATTTAGCTACAACCTCAAACAAATAGAGCTTCCAAATGATGTAGAATGGAGCACCCTAAAGAAATTCATTTGAGCTAGGTCATCTTCTTAATCTGTTATTATTTTTGTTAGTGGTAGTCGTAGTTGATAGCACTAAGAAGTAACAACTTAGTAATTGATAGTACTATAATCATTTTGTTACTTATTGCTCTTTAATTCCAAATTTTAGATTTAATTTTGACTTCGTTTAATGTTAATTATTATAGGAATCAAGAGCCAGCATATCAGGATAGTTGGATAGCTAGGCACTGGCATACTATTACTACATAGAGTAGATGGAAAAAAAAATCCTACTCCTACTTGAAAAAATTGTACAATTGGCAATGTGGAAAATTGGCAATGTGATTGTACACACATAATGTATAATGTAGTAATAATCTGATTATATACAATTAAAAACTAACCTATAGCTATTGTTGCTCCCTTGTATCTGCAGAAGGGAATTTAGGGTCATTTGAATTTGACATTAAGTCATTTGCAAAGGGTTGTAATTGTTTGTAATTGTTAAATGTATTATGTTACAGTGTGATTTATAATTATAAATTATAATACAATTTTTTTTAAATAGAGCTTATTTTGTAAAATGCATTATGTTACAATTTCTTAAAGAAACTAGAATCAATGAAAATCTAAAAGTAAAAATGTCTAAAAACTAGAATGAATGAAAATCTCAATTTCAACATGTACTATTGTATTAAAACTAGAATTAATAAAAATCTCAACATATTTAAAAAATACAATCAATAAAAATCTCAACATGTGTAGACTCTTAGAAAAGTAAAAACTAGTTTTAATGAAAATTTCAACATGTTTTAAAAAAAATAAGCATTTATAAAAGGACAGTGAATGAAGGCTATAAATTAACTTCTACAAACATAATTAATTAGTAGATAGAGTCTTAGATCACAGCTACTAGCCTACTACTTGACTCACGTTAAATTTAGAACTTGAAGTTGAGAAGCTTCCATAGTTGCCACTCCACCTAGACTGACTCAGCATCACTATCATCAGAATCCTCCTCATTTATTGCATATAATATATCATTGTTTGTTGTGTTTTCTTTAGATTCACTGTCAGTGTCTATATGCATGTGAAAGTCAACATCATCTTCATTGCTTCCAATATTAGGACATGAACCACTACCACTGCCACTTGGGTTTGAAATGTTGGCCATCTCTCTTCCTTGACATTTGTTTCTCCAAATGTTGAGAGCCTTGTCATAAGGGAAACTATTTACCTCATACCTAGAATTATAAAGACTCAAACAATCATCCAAATTTTTGTCTAATTTGTTTCTCACCTTTGACTTCAAGAAGCCCAAAGCACTAAAAACTCTCTCATCCTCCACTAAACCCAATATCATTGTCAAAAATAGATTACTAAGCTTGAAATATTTTGGCATTGACTCTCTCAATTGATTTCTCTCATCAAGGTTTTTCTAAAGCTTTATTACCACTCCCTCTCAATTTGGATTCTCTATAAGATCATATTGTCTCATTATGTTTGCAAAAGAATATGATTGATCTCTTAGTCGAGATTCATCTAAAATTCCATTTATAGTTACTTCATTGATTACTTTAGGTTTGCAAAAATCTTGAATAAAAGTCATAATCCTTCTTCATTTATTAGTCAGATAGTTTAGAGACCAATATTGAGGAAAAACAATTGACATTGCTTTGAGCATTTCCTCTAGAGGGAACATGAATCTAATTTCTGATGAAAGATTGTAGCAAACTTGCTTGACAGAGTCAAGCATAGAGTCTTTGATCTTCTTGAATTCTTCACTTGTAATATGCGAAAATACCTTCTCTAGTTTTGATTCTACTTTTCTTCCTACTTCATTGGAGTTGAAGTTGGGGTTAATGCAGACATAGTATTGCATTGGTATGTCAACTCCACGTACCTTGGCACATACCTCATCATTTGCACCAATATGTGAAAATTTTCCAAGATTGTTCAAATCTATGATTTTTATCCACTTTACAAACTTTGATTCATCTAACGATAGTAATTGATACAAAGTATCGAGGCTATTACATGTCATTTTATGTAGCTTATTATATTTTGCAATGTACATAGCTCTTTGTTGAACCTTTTTTATAATATTTCTCATGTCCTGTAGCATGGGGAGAATAGCTACTAAAGTTAAGAGTATCTTAACATTAGTTAAACTTGAATATAGCTAAGGGAATCTGTATCACATAGAGTGGATTAGTCCAAGCAATGATGGATATTTAGAGATTACTTGATACATTGGTCCATCCAAAGAGATCTATCTAGTATCATTGTCTTTAAGAAGCTTACTCCCATTAGTAAGTCCTTAAAAAAAGTGTTGAAATTCCCAGACTCATTTTGGACTTCAACAAAAGTATTTGTAAATCTCTTTGATTAGAGATTCTACTTTACTTACACAACCAAAATCGCTAACAATTCCAAAAGCTAGATTCATTCAATGGGCCATGCAATAAATGGGAATAGTGTAGGGTGCCAAATCATTCTTGATCTTTTTGCAAAGACAACTTTTACGACCTTGCATAACTGAAGCTCCATCTGCTCTAACACGCACCAACTTTTTGGCAATCTCTATGTTATCCAAACCTCCACATTCAATTAGAGTACTCTTTAATAGATCATATAAATTTTTAGTTGTCACACCACAATTCAATTTAGCAATAGATAGTAGAGAGGGTTGATGACAAAGATCATTTATAGTATAAATATGCACGCACACCCAAGAAGTATTATCAATTACTGTAACTTCATCTAGAGATAATGCAATGAAATTTGAGTGTTTTATTTTTTCCTTCATATTGTCTTTTTCAACCTATGCGAGACATCTAGCCCATTCCCACCCATTGTTTACTAACCAATGACTGTTCAAATAGTTTCAAACTTTGAAAAAGTAAAATAAGGTAGTAATTGAAGGGTAGTGTATCATAGGACATCCACTACTCAAAATACTAAAGTCCACACTTAATTGAACTACTATTCCCATATTTTACACTTCAATTGCTTTCTCAATGAAATCTTCAATGGAACCTTTTACTGCAAAACACTTCTCCCATAATTGTTGGTGTAACTCATATATTTTAGAATTTCTAATATGTAGATAGTTGTCTTTTGTTTTCCAAGTTAACATAGATTTTTCAACTCCATATATAGTTTCTTTTTTGTAAACTTTATCGACATGCTTTTCTATGGTATCAAGTTTAAGATGTAACCTCTTCTCCTTCTTTGTTATCTCTATGAAAATCTTATATCTACATTCTATAGGAGGCTCACCATCAATTGGATTGGCCATTGGTTCAATGAACCTGTCCTTTTCTACCCATTCTAATTGAAAATTCCTTTTGGAAAAATCCCAATGAGATCGATCTTTCTTTGTTTCCAATTTTCTTTTCCCCTTGTGTGCATGAACATGATATATGGAATCACTTTTGATTTTTTCACCCGGCTGGTCTAGAACTGATTCTAACTTTATAATATTAGTTTTGACTCCCTACTTAGAGGAAGTGCCTCCAAATCATGTTCAAGTTCATCCTCAACTGAGATATCAAGTTCACCAACTTGACCTTCTTCAATACAGTTTGAGTCTCCAACTTGTGATGAATCTCCTTTTTCAATAAGCACTAGAGATCTAACTTGTGAATCTTGTAGGTTGCTAGCATTTCCACCACCAAAATTTATCGATATGGTTTTTTTTTTTGGTAATGGTGGCCTCTCTTGGCTTTCAGGGATCCTACCGAAACCTTTATTACCCTTCTTGTTTGACATTGCAAACTAATAAAGGCTGCAAAAAATAAATCAACTTAGTTGTTGAACAAAAGACTCAAATAATCACAAGTCAAAGACTATGAATAGTGACAGTAGACTACTTGGACTACATATAATAACAATAATATGATTCATTATTATAAAAAGGGTAATACTACTATGGTACTATAGTCTATGGTACTACCCAATATAATTCACAAACCTATAGGCTATCTTAGCATGTCAGATGTCCAATCACCGATGGACACTTGACGATAAAACTAAAAAATAACTAGTACCACTATACCAATACCATTGTTGACGTAAAAAATAAATTAAAAATCACTTGCCTTTAATGCAAACCATAGTCCATCAGTAAATGGGCAATGCACTCAATGCTCTAAAACTTTGGCAGCAATAAGAAATGCCAATCTCCAAACTAGAAAAAAGAAAATTGTGTAGAATAATAGTATCTTATAGTCCAATCTAGGTTGGAAAATTATGTAGGATTAGCAAGCGAGAATGTCAAATGTAGGAAAAATACACCTTCCTATGCATGCCCACAATAGGAAATAGCTGGCTAAATGGCACTAGTGGTCGACACACATCAGGAAAATGGTAGGCAACACCCAACCCAAGGGAAAAAAATTTAGTTGTATTAATAGCAAAAGAACATGGGCCAATAAGAAACAACATGCAAAAGACAGCGAAATGTTTAAAATAAATGTATGAAAAATGTATATGGCATTGGTGATTGGACCGATATTTTTAACCAATCATGTGATAACTAATGGGCAACTACCATAGGCATTGGACCCAAATCTGATAAATATCTGGTGACGTGATTGACCTACGTTGCATGCACTATTCACCAAATGACAATTGACCCATGAGACAGGATCACCAAATGACCTAGAGATTTGTCACTAAAGTAATCTCTAGACAAAATCTAATGACAATAGCCAATTCAAAATGGTAAGTCACAATCCTTCTTCTAATTTGGACAATTTGTGTGAGAATATATAGAATAATGCTAACTTATCTGAATTCACACATGTTGAGTTGACAAACTTGGAAATATTGAGATAAACCAAGTGAGAGAGTCAATATATGCCATGATGGCAATATTCAAGAAGACTCCAATTGATCTTGCCAACTCTATACCCAAGAGTCTATATGATAGAGTTGAGAAAAATGGTAGTTTAGTCTCAATACAAAAAGGTAAATTAGAAGACTACACTAGCAAGTGTAATCCCAAAATTGGATAAGCCCACAATGTCAAAGGCCATTAAGAAGTACATAGGGACATTTGCTCATAAATATAGGGCATTTAGTATGTTTTGAAATGACATTGACGATTTTTTTAGAAGTTCATAGATATGGAAAGTAATATGGATGAACAACACCTAAGGCAATTGAGCAAACACCTATTGAGGTAGGTGAAGACAAAGGTGAAAAAGAAATAACTGAGGTTACTAAAGATGAAACTAAAAAAGATGCACATGTGTATGGCACTAATAAGAATTCAAATACATAGGAAATAGCTAAAGTTGAGTAGCAAAAAGATTAGAGTATACCTAATATACAGATGTTGAGTGTCAATCCACAATATGTCATAGATGCAGACATAGATATAGTAAAGATCAAGGATTTTTTTTGATACTATAGCTCAGAACATCAATCCCCTAATAGAGTAAGACATGAAAAGGATATTGCTAGACACCACCACCAAGGTACAACTATGCAGTCATCCTATATTGGTGAGTGTAGATGAAATTGAGAAGGTGAAAAAGATATCTACGAAGGAGGAAACACAAGACATATCTAAGACCCATCAATTTATTGTGGTATAACCTAAAATGCCCATTTTAATGTACCAAAGGAAAGAGACAACAATGGAAAATATCAACACAATGGTGCAAAATGTTTTAGTACAAGAAGTTGCTGCAAAAGATAGAGATGGGACACTAGTTCAAATAGGCCAAGTAGATACTTCTGTACCTATAGCACAAACTCAAGGTGCAACTAAGATTGACAAGTAAGAAAAGGATAGAACTGAAGAGTCAACATTGACTACCAAGTTTGAGGAGTAATTACCAATACAAGCACTAGTTACTTTGCAAGAAATTGCTACTCCTCTAAGTCAATCTCTTCATAGGCTAATTGTGTAAGCTACACCACTACAATCATCAAAGCCTAGTCCTAGCACATCCAAGGTAGATGAAGTTACACCATTTTGTGATGTCAACTTGGGTGAGGTGATTGTGTTGCTAAAGTTTGATCTTGCAAAAATAACTATTGAATAGATGAGCATACTTTAGGATGCTCTTGCAAGGAAAAATTACCAAGAACTACTTTGAAGGGAGTATAAGCAAAAGTAAGCATTGAAAGATATCAAGGATATATTTCTTGATGCATTTAGCTTGCCTACACCTAAAGAAGACAAGCCTATTATGGAGTAGTTGACTAATATAGTGGAGAAGATAAATTATACAGACCTGGATTCAAATGTTGAACTACTTGAATGGTCTAAGAGGAGATTTCAAGGAAAAGTCAATGAAAATATATCAAGTGTCATTGCACTTAGTCAAGTTGAATTAGCAACCAAGATTGACAATGTAAAGAGAGTATTAGAGAATATTTTATCACTTTACACCAAGTTTTTTGATACAACTCTATTCACACAAGAAGTGTAACAACATATTGACACTCTAGAAGGAGATATGAAGCTAACAGGTACTACCCTACCCAATTCTCCAGCTCAGAGTCAAAAGCACTTTAGGAATTTGATGAGCTCCCAAGATTATTTGACAACTCTACATGCTCAAGATGCAAACATTAAGGCTACACTGGTCAGTATCCAATCCATATTGACCCCACACATTGAGATACTACATAAATAAGTAGCTATTGTAGAAACAATGATGAAGAAAGATCCCCATCTTTCTACATGTGAAGGCTTAGTTCACCTTGCTGTCAAGTTATCTATCCAAATCAAATCATTGGGAGTAGCATGTGATAATTGGGATGCATCTCTAAAGATAATACTTGAGGTCCATAAAAATTTATTGGACAAACACCCTATACATGTTGACATAAGTGTCAAAAAGGGGAAGACATAAGTTTTGGGGAGAAATAAGAAGAAGAAAAAGGAGTTGAAGACAAAAATAGAGTACAACACAATCAACTTAGGGAAAGTTATAAGATTTTGAGGTATGATTTTTATGTCAATTTTTACAAAATTTTGAAATTTTAAAATTTTGTACATATGACAAATAGAGATAGTGAGCATCTGAGTTATGCTCATAAGTCAAGATTATTAACGCATGACCAAGTTTTTTTGCCACTCATGTCAAAAGGGGAGATTGTTGATCTTAGATTGGTTTTGACATATGAGTGTTTATACACTTAAGTCCTTTACAAGCTAGAACTTAGTTCATGCCAAACAAGTAATGCATATCGAGCATAACATGTTAGATAGTATGTGTCAAGTAAATAGTTAGTGTTGAGTAACTCTAGTGTCAAGTAGTCAATGTGTATCGAGTAGTTCAAATGTTGAGTGACAAAATTAAAATTGCAATTGATGCCAAGCATTATGGACTTCAGATGGCAAGTAAAATAGTTTTTGACTTAGTTGTTTGTAATAGAAAAAACTACTATGTAAACCATTTTGGAGCTAACATAAAGATTATTTTGTGATCATAGATGATAAGAACAAATCTTAATTAAGAATTCCTATATAGTACATGTAGCCAATCAGTTAAAGGGATGAATTGAGTGGATAGATGTATGAATCAAAATCATTGATTCATACCTAACTCTAAGTCACCTAGGTCTTCTTAAGGAGGACAAACCCTAAGACATAGCATGAGCGAAGAGAGAAATTTGCATGCACAAATAGAGCATTCATGATGACTAAGGAGTTGTGAATTAAGAGACATTGCATAATCAATTTGAGGAGAATAGAGGAAAGGAGTTAGAGCATAGAAGTGATACAGCTGATCAAAGAAGGACCAAGGATACATGCAAATAGATGATCTACTATCTAGAAATAGAGTGCTAATCACAGGATCATTGTTGAGACATTCTAACAGGTGAATTAGTTAAATCTCTTAACAAAGTAGTCTTAATAGGCTATTGTAAATCCTTTAGCAGGGTGCTTACTTCATTATAAGTTGAAGTCCTTTAACTAGGAACACTTCTAATAGGGTGTTAAAATCCTTTAACAAGATAAGATCTAACAATCATGTAAGTCTTTAACAGGGCAGACCATTCATAAGGTAGATCATGTTTCATGATCAAACATTGTAACCTTCATTGGATACACTTTACAACTATAGTAGTGAAGATTTGTGGATTTCTTCCCCCACACCCCCCCCCCCCCATCATATCTTGTGTCATATGTGTGAATGTTTATTTGTTTTCATGCTATTGATGTATATACTTAATTTGGTATTTTAGTTTACATGCAAATTGTGTGATGGATGTGTGGTAAATGAATTTATGGTTAAATCCTTGAAGGATTGATTCACACCCCCCCCCCCCCCCCAACTCTTAGAGTCTACTTATCATGTTGTATTTCCAACACTATTGTTACAATATTACGTACCTCAAGTGCATCTAATGGCCAAAGTCACCTTCTCGATTAGCTGAATCCATAGTTTATTGTAGCTTGGTCTCATTGATAGTAATATTTTCATTTGATTCTTTGGTTTTAAAAATTCATCTCAAAATGGTTTGTCCTTTAGATTCAACATCTTGCATTCCTCTAGATAGGAGTGCCAAGGCTTTGTACTTTGGAATGAATCTTTTACTATACACTTTCAATGCTTCTTTTAAATTTCTCAAATGTGTAGATCATACATCATTGTAACTAAAGATCTCTCCCTCATCCATCTTTTGATAATCATGGCATGTTGTCATCTATGTTCAATTTTATTGTACAAATATTTGGGAATCATGTTTCCCATCTCAATTGGAGTGTACTTAAATTTTGTCCATCATATCTATAACAACATCTACAATTTTCATTTGATCATCTGCATTCATTTTCTCATACTTTATGTATTGAAAACCACTTAATCCACCATGCTCTCTTAATGAATTTTCCATATTGTCTACATCTTTAGGTTTAACATTTACACCAACATGAAAATGGCCTACCTCATCTAAGTTTTTCCTCTCACTATCTTCAAAATCTTCATCATCCTTAAGAACTAATTTTCTTCTTCTCTTTGTGTATTTGGCAACAAGTTTTCTAGTTGACTTAGTAGCCTATTTTCTTTTTTTAAATATATTTACTTCATTTTGTGAGGGTTTATTTATCTTAACTATGAATTTCTTCAATGATGTTTCACCTTCTTGGGAAGCATGTAACTTTGACCTGGTGTGCTTGGGGCTTGTAGGAGTTGCAGGTGGCCTATTCTTCCTTTTAATTCATTTTGAATCTCCAACAACTATGGTTTTTCCTTGTGTTATTCATTATCTTCATCTTCATCATTTCCTTCTATAATCTATAGGGATTGATCTTTTTTACTCATAGCAAGTGCACCCTTCAATTTCTTTTTTATTATTTTTTCCTTCCTTTCCATTTTAGGAATAACTATGTTCATGGCGATTTTCTCTTTTGTTTTATCATGTGCCAAACTCAAGAGAACCTACCTTAGCAAGTTCATTTAGCAAAGCTACTATGGCCTTGGTGGTCTAATCAATATTAATTTCATAATCTATGGGTGCAAGCCATGTAACCCTAGGAACAACTTCCTTAAAAAGGGTATGATCAATGTTTGCCAAGAAACACACATCATCATGATATTTTTCCAAAAACTGTGGAGGAATTTGATACCTATGTTTCATCCTTTCTTTGAAATTTTCAAAGTACTCAATCATAATACTATTGAATTTATCCCTAATAGTACTAACGTATTCATTTATTCGGTATATTATGGGGGTATCTAACTTCTAATTTACTAGACCATTGCTTGGGAAATGATTTTTTATGTAGAAGAAAATAAAAACTAATAATGATCCAAACTTACATGTATTTATTCTAGTCATCCAAATTGTGTTCATATTATCTAAAAGTTATTGCAATTGCTACTTAGCAAGGTCCTATTATGCTCTCTTCACTATCTCAATTTTTATACCTACCAACATGCATAGTACATTGTTGTGTTTGCTAGATTGGAAGATTTTGTAAGAAATTGCATATGCTCCAAATTTTATCTCTAAGTCAATTATGTTGTCCTATTTAAGACCTTTTTTGTCCCATTTTTCTTTGGTGTTCTACTCAATTTCATTCTTGGACATCATACAAAAGGATTTTCCCTATTGATTATAAGATACCCAATGACCATGTGAATAAAATCCAGCCATATCTTCATATCATGTACCCAACTAAGCATAATATGTATCTAGTCAAGTTTGAAAACCTTCAAAAAATGTAGTGTATGAGCAAGACTGTTGGTTTCAAGATGCTTAGATTCATCCTTTAAATTCTAAGCTTCCCTTATCTCATAATCACCAATTTCCCCAAACTTATAGTGGTAAAATGATCAAATACCATTCACAAGTAAAACCGTAGGAGGCACAGTAGGAAATGTGGCTACCTTATCAATCTATGTAGCAATTTTTGAGTGAAGCTTGTACTTGGGTTCATTGCAAGCATCATCTCTAATCAATTTTACTACCTTTACCTTGGATTTCTTCTTTATTATTGTGGATCTTGAATCCATCATTGTGAGCTAGGGTTACAATAAATAACTTGTCTCAATGTTCTTAGTTACTCCTAAATATTCTTTCTCACTTTGATTCTTTTGTGGATTTGCAATCACAAATCTCTATGCACAATCTCTAGCTCAAATTGTCACTAATAACTCTATAACTATTGTGAATGTAGAGTAACCAAATGAATGGGTTTTCTATTATTTATGCCAAAAATTAGTCTATAATGCTCACTAGGGCATATTTATTGCTCTACATAGTGTACTCAATCACTATATACTACTCTATCACTTTGTCTTTCATTTCTTGCTTGGTGAGTACTAGCCTAACTTATCTAGCTCAATGAATATATCAGCTCTCTTCAAAAAAAATCTCACTCAGTTACTAACCAATTTGGTGAGAATATTCATTTTTTAATTTCATTAATTTATCCATTTTTATCTTTTATTATTCAGATATGGACCTCAATCCTTTATCATTTTGGAACTAGTATAAGATATTGCAATATTTATATAGTTCTATGCCTTTGTTGGAAATATAAGAGCAATAATTGAGAGGGAAGGGGTGAATCAATTACCACTAAAATAAATCCCAAATCCCTTAGATGTCAATACAAAACACAAACTCTATTGAAACTAGTGTTGCTCATTTAACACACAAGCACTTGGTTAACACTAATAATATTTTGTAGCTCAGCAAGTGCTAAACATGTAGATCTTAAGATGTTAACTATGATTAACCTTAATTAACTTAGTTGCATACACAAAAGAAATAGAATGAACACAAGTGACACCAATATTTAATGTGGAAACCCAACTTGGGTAAAACTACCAATTGCAACTAGTTACTATTTTTCACTCTTCTAAAGTGAGCCCTATTAGGAGCCAACCCTATTAAAGGTTACAAAACACACTGTTAGGTGTGACCCTATTAGAGGAATTAATCACCCTCTTAGGAGTGGCCTTGTTAGAGGTCTTTAGACACTTCAATCTAGAAATACCACCTTTTTAGAGGATTTACAAATAGTTGTTAAGCTGATTCTATTAAGAGAGTAACAATGATATGGTGTCACTGTTGATGCAAACTTATCTTTGTTGATTTTGGATCTCAATTCTAGCTTCATTACATGATCCTTCTTGATCTAATGTATCTTTACAACTCCTCAAGGATATTTGTCTTATCCTTCCAATTTGCTTCTTCTAAATGTCTTCTTACCTTCCACACATTCTTACACATCTTCAATCCTCAACTTGACCTTATGCTTATATCATATATACTATCAAGTCATCTTGAATACACCTTAGAATAATTTATATTCATATCTTTAGTTGACTAGAACCAACAAAAAAATCCATTAAATTCAATATGCCAAAACAAGAAAATCCTTTGTTAGTTGACCATGCTCAGTAGACACTAATACTGAAATGATTTTCCTTTGTTAACCAAGTGAACTCAGTGAACATTGCAACATCATAAAATTCCTTTGGTAACCAAATGAACTTATTTAACACTAGTTCCATCCAACTTTTCCTTTGTTAAATAAGTGAGCTTGGTTAATACTCAAATTCTCTGACCTTCTCTTTGAGACCCAAGTGAACTTGGTAAACACTATCTTTTGACCTTGGCAAACACTAGAATGCTCGATAGACATAGGATACTGTCTTCATCACCTAAGTGAGCTCACCACACACTAACTAGTAAATATATGATATTTTGTGTAACATCAAAGATAATATATAAGTGATCAATTATTTTCAACAATCTCCCTCTTTGGCATTGATGGAAACACAACATGTCATAATACAATGAAATTTTAGAGAAAAATAATAGTAAGGATAATATTCTTAGTTTCATTCAAATTCTCATCCATGAGAACTCCCTCTATCAATTTGAACTCCCTCTAACTTCAATTTCTCCCTTTAATTATAGTTTCTCCCTTTGTCAAAAAACTCTTCCATCTTCAACATCTCCTTCTAATAACAAAATCTCCCTCTTTGATATCAGACCAAGTTCTCCATCTTTGACATCTTCAACAAAATTTCTATAAAGTGTTCTTCCACTCATCACCCTCTCTGGTAAAAATCTAATGGTACCCATTCTTTAGATCTATCATTGTGAAATACTTAGTTGTACTCAAACAGTCCATAATATCATCCATTATTGGAAATGGAAATCTATACTTTATTGTGATCTTGTTGATAGCACAAGAATCTGTACACATCCTCCACTCTCCATTCATCTTTGGTGCTAATGTTGCTGGTATAGCACATGGACTTAGACTCTCTCAAATCAACCCCTTCTATAACAACTCATGAATTTTCCTATTCAACTCTTCACTTTTTGCTAGTGTCATTCTATGCACTACCTTGTTTGGCAAACTAGCTCCTAGAACCAAATCCATCTGGTGACTAATCTTCCTCATTGAGGGAAATCTATTAGGTACATTATTTGATACAATATCAAAAAACTCTCCCAACATATCTGCAAATTTTGTAGATACCTCCTCTACTTCTTCTTTACTATCTTTATGAATTATAGCAAAACACATATGTTCATACTTCATACCTTAAAGAAACTCTTTTCCATCAACAAAACATATTTTGGTAGCACTACATACCTTTTCATCTTTATCCTTCAATGGCTTCAACTTATGTTTTACTCCATCCTTAGTTAGAGTGTAGGTATTTGCTCATCCATCGTGTATAGCATACCTCTCAAACTACCATAGCCTACCCAACAAAATATGACATATGCCCATAGGTATGATATCGCATAGTATGTCATCCTGGCAGCTTCCAATCTTGAACTTCATTGAGCATTGGTCATTGACCATGACCTTGTAGTCATCTTGCATCCAAGCAATATGTTATGGATGTGGGTGTTTTAGCCTCTTTAGCTTCAACTTGGTGACCATCATTTCTAACACCAGATTGTCAAAACTTCCACCATCAATGATCACATCACAACACTTATCTTCACATCTACACCTTGTGCAAAACAAGCTCCTTCTTTGCTCAGGTTCATTCTTACCACTCAGCAAGACTCTTCGATTAACTAGGACTTCTATTCTCTCAACATCTTCAAAATGTGATGATCTGGCATCTTCATCAACATGTACAACTTTGGCCTAGCCTTCTATTCTTTGATCTATCCTTCCTTATTACTAGGTACATTCAAATGCTCTATGCCCTTCTTCTCCATAGTGAAAACATTTCCCACGAAAGCCTCCTCTTCTAGATCCTTGTCCTTTGCCTCTTCCTATCTGATCTCTATTGTTCTAATCATGGAAATGATTGGAATTTTTTCCCCTCTAGTTCTAACTACTACTTCTAACCTCATCCTTGTTCTTTTGATCATCATTACAAACACCATAAGATCATCTACCAGATCTTCCACCGTGACCTCTTTTACTATTCTTATTCTCAAACTTCTTGCTCAATTTCTCCTTAACTCTTAGGGTAAACTGGTAAGCCTCCACAATACTACTCATTCAAACTAGACTTAGCTTGTCCTAAATTCTTGGCCTTAATCCATTAAGATAATGGGGAACTTTCTCCTTATTAGCTTCTGCATGGCTAGTTCTAATGAGAACTCAGTAGAACTCTTTGGTATACTCTTAAACAAATTTTCTTTCTTGCTTTAACCATTGCATTTTCTTCAACAGATCAAGCTCATAATCCATAGGAATGAATTTTTTCTTTAGTTTAGTTACCATCCATTCCCATCTAGTGTTTTTTCCCTTCCCTTTCTATTTCACTCCAATTGAACCTCCTACCACCAAATCTTTGCATGTCCCTTCAGTTTTGCCTTCACAAACTTCACCCTATCAGGATCTTCAATATCTTCATATTCAATGTACTCATCTAGTTCATTGATCCAATCAATCAGCTCCTCTGGATTAAGATTTCCAAAAAATGTGGAAACTTCAAACTTAGGTCTTTTTCCAATCTTGGAGATGGCCCTAAAAAGTCTCTCTTCCTCTGGGTTTCAAACTACCTTTGCTCTAGCATTTTCTTCTACTTTGTCCTCATCCTCACTTTCATCTCTTGTAGGAAGATTTATTCCTTTTCGCATTTGTTCTTCCAATGCTTGCATCTATGTTTGGAGGGCTCTAAAACCCTCAAGTGTAACACCTACAACTCTTCCACCACACTCTCTTTGTGGAGGCATTGTTTGCATTTCTTACAATCAGAGATCTGTCTACATGCTCAGCCTAAACCATGGTCCTAGTGTGAATTATCTCACAGTCAATGATCTATACACACACTCAAGAACTCTAGCTCTAATACCACTTAATGCAAGGGACTCTCCTTAATACCATAAACTTATAACAAAAACAAAAAAACAATAGCAAATATGAGAAAAAAATATGGACTTCTTATTTGTGCTACAAATGCAAAATTATAGAATTCATAAGTACAATATGCTAACCCACATGGGTCCCCTCAGTACAATAATTTGCAAGCTATGAACTATCACCTAGAGTTGTCCTAGACTATGTTCAGGCCTTTCTTGAATAGATAGTTTATGTCACTCGAGAAGGTTCTAGATGCTCAAACTTAATACCTAGGGTTGAAAAACCCTAACAAAACATATAGAGTTGACCAAATACATCTTTGACAATTATTTTAGAAATTTTAGGTAGCCTAACTTTGGAAGGCCATAACTCATGAACCATTGCTTCAATTGGCTATTATAACAATTTTTTGGAAATGCCAACTCCTGATCTACAAGCTTAGAACCATGTTAGTGCCCTTTTTTTGAGTTTTCAGTCCTCATCTAGGCACTCTAAGGCCTCCAATAATGAGCCTAAAGATTTTTCTTCAAATTTTTCCACTGAAAATCCACAAGAATTTCTCCAATACTTAAGCTAGAGCAATGAGATTTTTATGGTAGGCTTATATCTCTAAAATGAACCTTCCTATATAAAAAAATAAGAACATTCTAAGCTCATATCAAAAACTTACTAAAAATATCAAGTTCCCATAAATAGTAACCACCCTATCTACTAGTCCTTATTAAAATAGAAATGACTAAAAATAAAATATTTTTGAGTGATGCAAGATTGCCCTTACACCCAGGATGCTCCTACATCACACATTATCATCTTCCATGGGAGAGTTATCCTTAGCTTGGATATTTACACATTCATGTTCCTCTAGTTGGAAATCCACATTCACCAATCAACAAAAATCATGGCCCCCTTCAACATGACCATGTTGCCTACAATGACTATGGGTTGTTGTGATTAGAATTCTTTGATTCTTTAAGCCCTTACACTTTTTGGAAGGATGATTACATTTATCAACTTTCATTTGGAACCAAGACCAAAATCTAGTAATTGTCTCATTATTTTATTCTGGTTTCATATTTCTAGGCATGGTCTTTCCTCATAGGAAAATATATCTATAAAAGTATTGGACATGTTGCACTTAATGCTTATATTTGCACATATGGTTTTGAAAGAATAATTTGATGTAATTAATGTGTATATCTGCAAAAAATTTGGACATGTTTTACTTTATGTTTATATCTATACACATATGGTTTTGAAAGAAAAATTTGGTCTAATTAATGTGTATATCTACAAAAATATTGAACATGTTATACTTAATGTTTATATCTGCACATATGATATTGAAAGAAAACTTTAGTCACCTCGCTCAAATTCACCCATCTCATAATCAATGGAAATTTTTCTGCTTACAATGTACTTTGTTAATATCCTCCTTTGTGTCACTGCATTCTTAATTATTCTTGAAGATGTAAATTCTTAAATATATTTTATTTCACTAGTTTCTGAACTTCATCACTAGATCACCTCTTTCTTGGTTTTTGAGTGTTTTTTATTCAATAATGGAAAACATGTTTGTTTCACCTTAGACATGCATTTCCTACCATTCCTAAACCTTTGGGATTAGTTGATGTTCATTAGGATCAAAAATGCAAAAAGTTGTCATATTTGACAAGAAATTGCAAATATGCAAAAATGCAATTTTCTAAAAGTTGTCAAAAATGTCTTTTTGGCCTCCCAATGTTCATAACCATAAAAATTTGGTTTGAAATAATTGGATGAAGGTATTTGAGGCTCATTTTGTCCATTTCATAACTGATCATCAAGTTGTACAGAAGAATCAACATTTAATGAAGGGAAAAAACCTATTTTCTAGAGCAATTTTTTTTTGTACGAGTCTGTATGGATTAATATGGACAGATGATGCACACATAAATTTAGATGCCTATATTACCTTTCATTTTAAATTGATTTGGTTGAATTTAATTGATTTTTAAGGTAGTTATATAAATTTTTCTAACCGTAGGTTTGAAACCCTCATTTCAAGGGTTTTAAGCCAAGAAAGGGCCATAACTTGTAATTTCACCATTAGAAATTGATTTCCTTAAGTGAAATGCAAGTAGGTAGGATGTATTTTGAGACTTCAAATGCTTAGGATAGGAAAAGCCCATTAGCCACTTCAAACTTAATGCCTTAGGCTAAATATGACTATGTATTTGGCCTTAGAATGTGTTCTTTTAGAAAGTAATCAGCAAGGAAGATTGTGTGTAATACCCTGCCTAAAGATCCTTATACTAAGGATAAATATAAGCCAAGATTTTTTTTTTTGAAAAAAAAGCATGAATGCACATGATAACATCATACAGGGATCACAATGATTGCAACAAAAGACTAAACAAACATCCAAACACCACTACTAACCAAAATGACAATCCATAGAAGAATGCAATTAATTTCAAATTCAAAACATTTTGAAATCAAAATCCAATCCCAAAGGATTTAAGAACACTACAAAGGGTAGTTAAATCACCTCTCAAAAACTTTTGGTCAAACTAAAAAGTGTCTATTTCCCACTCGAATAAGTTTTCCCAAGAACCTCGGCAACACTTTCATGCGGCATTGTGCAATACTTTCCAGTATCATACAACCTTTCTCAAGAGACCATGCAATACTTTTAGGGTCTGGGTGATACTTTTCCAAAGTTCATGTGATAGTTTACCAATATTGTACAATGGTTCCTCAAAGGGTGTGGGATACTTTCAAGTATCGCCCAATAGTTTTCCTAGGGGTGTGCAATATTTTTTAGTATTGCACAATTCTTCTTCTTTGGGAATGCCATACTTTCTAAGTATCACCCAATTTTGACACATTATCACCTAGGAAAGAAAACAATGCACTAAGGACAATAGAAAAGCACAAAGAGAGTTAGAACCTCCACACTGGGGAGTACCAGATCCACAAGTTCAAGGCTTAGACACTCAAACACAAAAGCAAAAAGACAGAAACACATCTAACCATCTAAACATAGTAGTGAAGGAAAAGTATTGAAGGTAACATCACATGTACAAAAATTAACATAACTAAACTCATGTGCAGTTCTTCTCAATTTTAATAGTATCATGAGACCTCGAAGGTCCTAGCCATCCCCCATGCGTAACATCCCAAACTACCAACTCGATAGTCAAAGCTATCTTATGAGCATGTCACTACTAAAATGTAATAACATCATAAGAACATGAAATCTAACATGCTAAACCAATAAGCAATAGTTTCTCCAACTATGAAAATTACATCATCTAATCATATGATAAACATTATAATAAGGGAATGCATCAAATAAAGTAACATCATCTAAGCATGACATCTAAGCATTTGAATGAAAGAATAAATCATAAGAAAGCATACTCTTGAACTCGAAGTACCAAGTGAATACATTCAGCAACAATTGCACTAGGACAATAGACCATCTCTATACACTAGTCCCCAATAATGGTATAGGTAGCTATGCCTCCCACCATGTGAACCCCATAGGTCCACTCCCATCGTGCTAATGGAGATAATGATCCAATCACAAACACACATAAAGAAAACGTCCATGGCTAACACTCATGCCATACAATAATAATGACTATAACCAAGATCATGAGACAATGCAAGTACTATAGGTCCTGGTTAGACACTCAATGGATAACTATGTAGGGGCTGCCAACATGGAGAGTTTCTTGACATCAAAAAGCCCAAGCTAGTAGTGGTAAAATCAACTTCCCAACAGAAGGCACATAATCCAACTTTTAATTATCGTAAAATTTTATTACCACCTAGTGTTTTATTTAGTTGTCATTTAATTAAAACTTCCTCTACCAACCCACTGGGCAATGGTCACTAGGTTTCTAGATAGAAGCCCCTTCCATGGTCCTATAGTATCCTACCCATGCTCATCCAATGATAAGTTCCTATATGCATGCATATTCCCAACCCGACCCAAATGATCATAACTCCTACAAGTACCATGGAAGATTAGGCATCGCAAGTCATCTGACAAATGCAAATGCACATGCTTGTGTGCGCACCACCCTCACAAAGATCATAACACAAGGACTAGATGAGAAAAATATGCAAAAATAACACTCAACCAAAAATAGACTTAGGAGAACAAATTTGACACATATCCCAATGCAACAAAAAAGAGCAACAATGATCTAACTAGCATCCCAATAGATGATCTAGGTTTGCAACCAACATCATGCCAAGAAAACCCAAGAAAATAAGGTGGCACACAAATCAAGGTAAAAACCCCAAAACTAGAAAACTTCAAAAATAAAAACCATTTGGTATTATGGCATAAAAATCATGAAAATCAAATGAAAACTAGGTTCAGACACTGTATGCAAAAATGACCAGCATAATGGTGTGAAACCGCAAATCCTCATCCCAAAAAATGGGAAAACATTCAAACCTGACCAACTGGGCAAAACTAGAAAACATAAATGGAGGGGAACACTAGTTCTCAGCCTCCCTACAAATAGGTAATAGAAAAATAACTAGAAAGGAAGTTGAAACACAAAAATGGGAAGGCCCTACTTGACAGCAAATGGGGCAAAAATAGGAAATGACACAGTCAAATAAATATCTCATAGAAGTTGTCAGAAATCACAACAAAGCAAGGTCTACTTGAGCTAGATCCAACGAGACTGACCTTGCAAAGATCCCACACCCACATCTCTCACAACAAATAGAAATTTAATCCTCCTAAAGATGATTTTGGCAAAATCTCTCAAATTCTCAATTTTGAAAAGTAAGAAGTGAGGAATTAATTTCATCTTTTAATACTTATCCACTTTTTGAGTGAATTAGTGTAAATAACCAACTAAACTAGTTAGACCTCGAATCAATCCAAATAAAAATAGGATATTTCAAGTAATTGAAATTCATCTATGGAAAAGTTAGCAAAAATTAGAAATCAATTAAATAAAGCCTAAAAGCCTAAAAATCACAAAATTTCCTTAACAACCTCGCACCAATGTGAAACTCTAAATGCACAGACATGTTCACATGTCTAATCACATAAAGTAGATGAGTCCAAATTTATCAAATAACTAGAAGGTTTAATTTAACATTTAAATAAGATATGTCAACCATACAAGGATGACATTGGTAAAATATGAATAGCTGAATTACTAACTCCATGTGCCACTGCCAAGGATATAAATCCTACACACTAAAACACATGATTAAGTGCAATTGCATATAGTAACATAGTTGAAGCATTAAATCACTTAATTTACCCATTTATTCAATTATACTAAAATAATCCATTTAAATCACTCACATTTTCATAAAGCGTAATGAAGCAAGAATGAAGTAAATAAGCATAGTATTAAATCCATGACATAACATAATCAAAGATATGTTCAAATACCAAATAAATATGTAACTATTGACATATTAGTCAAGTTTGTTATTAGTGACACACACTTATTTAGATTGTATATAGCTACCGAGCTCATTGTACAGTTCACGGTGTTTGCCAAGTATTTCAATTGTCACCAAGTTCTACAGTTGCTACTAAGTCCTTTGGACAAATCTCAATGGTTATCAAGCAGTCATAGTTACAGTGAAGATCAACAGTGTAAACCATGCATCTTAGTGTATTTTGAGTTTACCAATGCAAGCCAATTCATGTAGTATTCACCAAGTTTGCAATGTATGTGATGCAAGTCTAGTGTAAATCAAGCTTCCCAGTGTTAATCGAGTGACTCAATTTATAACAAGCTTGAGGTGAGAATGTTTATTGATTCTTGCCATGGTAAACAATTGATTTAGTTTATATGTCAAGTTTCACAATATCTACTAAGTCACTAGTGCAAACTGAGTTCAAGACTACTTTGAAGTGATCAATATGGATGAAGCTTCTATGTCTACTAAGTGCATGATGATGCCTAGCATTGATAGTGGATGTTGAATATCAAAACATCACCGAGTCGATCTTCAAAACCTCAATGTCTTCTTGTGGGCTAACTTTGTAATATTTGTCTTCACTTGTATTATGGCTAACTTTTTAATTTGTATAATTGGATTGATATATATGTATTGCATTGTATCATATCCAAAATATATATGTATGAGAATATGAAGATGTGAATGTAAACTAAACTAGAGAAAAGTAGGAGTGAATTGAAAAGGCTACAGCAATATAAGGAGCAATAGTTATATCTATCATAGAAAGGTGATCAATACTTAAAGGAATCTCATTCAGCAAACCAAGTTACAAATCAAAGATCATCTATTGTTTCATCTCTAATAGGTGGATCAGTCAAATCCTTTCACAAGGTAGACATAATAGTCTTTTGTCAATTTCTTTACTGAGTGCATACTTAATTATATGTTTGTAAATCCTTTCACAAGGTGGACCTAGCAGTCCTTATTGCTCCTAATAGGGTAGATCATCAAAAGTGATCAATGTAAGCTTTAACAGGCTAACTTTATACTACAGTACTAAAGTTGTGGATATCATCCCCACCCCAGTTTTACTTTATATTTGGAGGTTTCTGGGTCACCAAATCTTTGTGTCACAATGTTATGAATTCTTTTATATTTTTAGTTTCTTATGCATGCAATCAAATCAAAGTTGACATGTATTGGATTATATGCTAATTGAATGGTTAGATTAAGAGTTGAAATTGATGAAGTTTTAGGAGTTATTGGTTCACCCCTCCCCTCTTAGTAACTTAGCTTAGTCTTGAATATTTCCAACAATTGGTATCAGAGCATTGTGGTTGTCAGGATAAAGCTTAACATCTTGAGCAAAGATCAAGGCTATGGAGATATTTGGACTTGACAAAGTTATTAATAATGAGAAACTAGGTTTAGAAATGGTCATTGCTCAACTCAAGAAAGCAAAGGAGCAACTCTCTTAATTCTTGAAAAGAAGAAAAGAACTTGCAATTCAAATGAATGATCATCTCTACATTGAAGAAAGAATTAAAGACCTTCATTCAAGCAATTTAGATGAAGCCAATAAAGAAATTAAAGAACTCCTAGAAAAGAATGGTTTCCTACAAGAAGAAGTAAGAAAACTAAGAAGAGAACAAGAAATTTAGTCGATAAGGTTATGTGAAGTCATGGAATAGAGAAACAAGATAAAAGAAGAGATAGATGGAAGGAACAATGAAATATAGAACCAATCCCTTTAGGAAGTAGATCATATTGATCAAATCTCCAATGCATATGAAGAAATTATGAGCCTAAGATTTGAAAATGAAAGAATGAGAAATGATCTAAATTCTAAAAGGAAAATCAATGAAAGAATGAGAAATGATCTAAAATCTAAAAGACAAATCAATGAAAGATTAAGGAATGATCTAAACTCTAAGAAGAAAATCAATGAAAGAATGATGAAATCTCAAGCAGATGTGAATTAATTGAATGAGAAAAACATCTATAGGAAAAAAGGAAAAGAAGGAATTGGATATACAAAAGAAGGAGAATCATCCAAGAAAGGAGCTCAAAAGAACCAAAGACCTACTTTTAATCACTGTGGTAAGATAGGTCATATATCAAACAAGTACTAGAGTAATGGAAAAGAAAAATTCAATGGAAAATGCTACAATTACAATCAGCATGGTCATAAGGCTAATGAATGTAAAGAGAAACCAATATTTGAAGCCAAATGTCACAAATGCAAGAAACATGGACACAAGTCATTAGAATGCAAAACCAACGTATTGAATCCAACAGAGAAAATTGTGAAAGTAATATTTGGATGGGACTATAACACTTGGTGTAGATGTCATTACTGTGGAGAATTTGGACACATTGGAATAAATTGTGTAAAGTGTCATTTGAGGAAAAGAGACACCACTAAAAGATGTTTTATTTGTAAAGACCTTGGTCATCTTGCTAAGAACTGCATGAATACTGGTAGAATTTAAGATGAGTAGAAGGCAAAAGCTGATAACATCTAAAAATAGATGAGATAGAAATGGGTTCCTAAGTCTACTAAGGATACAAGTCCGAGTAATGATCAAGTCACTCAAGAATTGGGTGACTATCATTTCTCCTTAAGTTCTCATGGGAGAAACTAGAACTATGCTATCAAAGAAGACATCCAAAACAGTTCTAGATTGAAACAGCAATATGATCCAAATTCGTATCTAGATATGAAGGGATCATTGAGTACAAGTGTCTACCGAGTTATCTTCTCTACTGAGTGAGGTTGATTATAGACTCTACCAAGCAAGGTCGAGAGTGATAAAGATGTTCATGGTTACCGAGTCATGAAGAATTTGTCGAGTGTTCAATGCAAGTGTAGTGGATGACAATCTATCAATGTGATGCTAGTTGATCTACCTTTCTACTGAGCATTTATGGAAAAAAATTAACAAAAATCATGAAATCAAAGTCATTTCTTAGCATGAAATTTTGAGCACTATTGCTAAAGTGTGATCTTTAGAGTTTCCAAGTGATTTGAGCAAATTTCTAGTGAAATTTTTTGAATTCCTTCAAACCCTTCCAAGTGAAGATGGAATTCAGTAGTAGCAAAGTCAAGTGAGGATCTGACATGTTGGTTCATGGAGTGTAGTGGAAAGCGCCTGATTTCAAGCTCACTCCTATGATCAGTGAAACCCTAGACCTGAGTGGAGTGCAATCTCAAATGGCTCCAAAGGTACTTTTGGTTAATGATATTTACTCTCATTTCAAATGTGTTACTCAAGAAATTGGTACATTGGAAATGGATGATGCCCTAGGTTAGCTATGTGTGAATGGAGTTTTGAAACCCAAGCACCAAATTTGGAAACCAAAGGGTTAACTTATATCCCTCACATGCCAAGTGAATTTCAAGTTAAATGGATTAGGTTTATTCTTAGTCAGGTGCATAATGGTTAGTTATGGTTGGAGCAACTAGTGTTAATCACAAAGAAGATGATTTATCAAATCACTGGCCTCCTGCTTGCCAAGGCCAAAACAACAAAAACCTAGGTCAGGCAAAGTTGGAAAAGAAAAGCCTAGCAAAATGAGATGGCAGAGGAATCAAAATCAAAAATGTTTCTAATATTGAACTAAAGTTTTGCATTCACATCATTACATATAAAATTTATAGCTCTAGCAGGTTAAATAGTGTATCATGTGAAGCTATAGACTTGGCATACAAGGTGGTAAAGAACAATATGTTATTTGATATTGCCGAGCTATTACTAAGACAATTCAACAAGAACATGGAAAGCATAAGAACTTCAAAGAATAACCCATGTAAGTTGGGTTCCTTGTTGACTAGTCTATTCTTTTATGTTAAAAAGTTATTTCCTTCTAAGGGCATTGTAGTATGGAGAAAAGATGTGCCTATGCTTTATTAGATAAATGAGTATATTCTAGAAATGGGTGAAAATTATAATAGTATTATGGATAATTATTTTGATGTATTCAAAGAGAAAATGAACAATAGGTTCTAAATCCCTAAGAAACTAGTCAGGGATTATAAGGATGATGTATGGTTCATGGTGGACTGTGACAAAGTTTACATTTAGGAAGTTAATCCTAGAATTACATGGGTAAAACCTCTTGGTTATGAGGTCAATATTGATGAAACCAAAGATATTATTGAAGCCCTTATCGATGAGCTAGTTGATCCTAAGGCTACATAATTTGGAACATATGATGAAGCAAAAGCCAAGATTGAACTTGAGATAAAGCTTCCTCGGGTGGTAAACAAAGGGAAGAAAAAAATTGCAAAACTAAAAATCCAGTTTGACCCTTTTGTTAACTGAGCATAAAGGAGAAGATGAGGAAGAAGAGAATGTGGAAGCAGAGGAGGTAGAATCTAAAGAAGAAGAGCCACTAAAGAAGAAAGGCAAGGTAATTATTACCAAGCCAGCCAAACCATCCACTGTAGTTTTCACAAGGATATCTTCAAGAAAGAAGTATGATAAGGAAGGAAGAGACAATGTATTTAGAAAAACTCCACCCACCTTCCCAGATAGACTAAAAGATATAGAAGTAGGGGTAGGCATAAAAAATTTCAAATCATTAAAATATGAGACCAGGACAGTGGAGGAGCAGAAGTAGATTGAAGACCTAGTGATGAACAAGATGAGAAAATGGAAATACTCACCAGACTAGCTTGCTTCTCAAGTTCCTAATGAGTTGTTGGAAAAGATAAAGCCAAGATGGGATTTTTCCATACAAATTTTCAAGGACATATATGGGAAAACCTTGAGGTAGCTATTACCGAGCATATTAGATGCTGAGATAAATAGTCATTGAAGAAAAATGAGGAAAAATTGACTCTAAAGTTTAATACTTGTCTAGTTTTGACCAAGGACATTGAGCATGTTTTTAGGAACACAAAAAAAACTTGGAAGAATATTTATCTATTACATAAACCAAGTGATTTTCCAATCAATGTCAAAGATGATGATGATGAAGAAGTATAAGGAGAAAGATGAAAAAGAGAATGTTGAAGAAGCAACTCATTTTGACAATGAAGAAGATGAAGAGGATCAAGGACAAGAGGCTACCAAGGAAAAAAAGCCTAATGATGAGGAGATTGATCTAGTTAAGATAGCTGCAATAGTCATTGCCTCACTTCCTTACTCTCCAAGAAAACCAGTAACCAAATCAAGCATGGAGATAGCCCTAACAAGTTTGATTGTGACCACCAGTGCCAATCCAATCATCCAATCGCTCTTTTCTCCTACTTAGCTCAGCACATCACTAATAGAAGTGACCTCCACTTCATCTACTAAGTTACAGATTCCTTGTTCATCTATCGAGTTGAGTACTTAAATTTTGAGCACTTCAGTTTTGAGCACAAAAAATTTGGATTCTTTAGGTATTTCTATAAATATTCCTTTAGTAGTTATAGTATCAATTTTCACAAGTCCTAGCATATCTACAATAGTTTTTATTCTAGGTATAAAAGCAATAAGTGTAAGGATAGTTGAGCCCAAGGCTCAACCGAGCACAAAATTTTTGAATAAAGGAAAAGAGCTAGAGGAAGATATTGATTTAGATGAGGAAATCGTTATTGGGACATTTCCAAGCTCACCTTAAACCAAATTTAGTTATTTGGTGAACTCCTCCAGAAAAAGGCCAAACAGTAGAAACTAAGAGAGGAGACAGATAAGGAATTTAAGATAATTGAAGATGAAAAGAATATTTTGGTAGAGGCAATACGTGTTGAGGTTGACTCTTCTTAGCCAATTTTGTATCAACTAGCAAAGGTTATATAGAAATTTAATGAAGACACTGAGGGACAAGAAAAGTTAGTGCAAAAGGTAGAGAAGAAATTTGATAATAAGGTGTTGGAGCACATTGCTCAATAGATAGCCATTCATCAAGTAGAACTTTCTACAATTTTAGGCAATTTAGAAGCATCTTGTACAAATGTGTGATCTCTTTTTGGGAAGCTTTGTGATGTTTCATAGTTTACAAAAGAAATAAAGGAAAGATTGTCCAAAATAGATGAACATTTGAAAGCTAGTACTCAACAGCTACAACCTAACCCTAGTTCAAGCTCTGCACATTTTCAAAGGATAAGATTTTTTGTCAAATATGCAAGTAGAATTGCTTAGAGAAGAAGCAAGAATTACATCCACATTGATACAAATTCAAAATATGATTCTTCCCATCATGGATGCACTATAGAAGCATATTGTACATTCAAAAACTCTCATCTATGACAATAACTTCTCTATTGTAGATCATATGATAAAACTATTAGCAAAAGCCCAAATTGCATGTCACACGTGCAAAATTTTGCAAGACAATTGGAATAACACCTTGGTGATCATTCTAAAGGTACATTTAGACTTTCTACCTCATTTTGGTGTTACTATGTAAATAATTACAATAAGTCTTTGGCATTAATATCAAAAAGAGGGAGAAAAAATATACCAGAGAAAACCATATGTTATGGGGGAGGTTATGTAATAAGTTGAAAAATCAATAGGGGAGTAATATATGTATAGAGAGATATATTGTATATAGCAAGATGATGTATAGTATACTATATGGAGGAGCCTTACCATGTATAGATATATCCCTTACAAAATCAATTTTGAAAAATCTCAAAAATAGTATACTCTACCAAGCTAGTAGTACAAGGTGATGGATAAAAGGTATTTAGGAAACTTTTTAAATTCAATTTTGGCTAATAAGTGTTTTTTTCACTAATGCCAAAGGGGGGGATTGTTGACATATCAGTCAAGTTTGTTTTTACTAACACACACTTATTCAGATTGTATATAGCTACCGAGATCATTGTACAGTTCATAGTATTTGCCAAGTATTTTAGTTGTCACCAAGTTCTATAGCTGCTATCGAGTCCTTTGGACAAATCTTAGTAGTTACTAAGCAGTCACAATTACAGATCAGCAGTGTAAACCATGCATCTCAATGTATGTCGAGTTTACTAGTGCAAGCCAAGTTGTGCAATGTTCACCGAGTTTGCAGTGTATGGGATGTGAGTCCAGTGTTAACTAAGCTTCCCAGTGCTAACCAAGTGACTCAGTTTATAATGAGCTCAAGGTGAGAATGTTTACCAAGTCTTTCCAGGGTAAACAAGTGATTCAATTTATATGTCAAATTTCACAATATCTATTGAGTCACTAGTGTAGACTAAGTTCAAGACTACTTGGAAGTGATCAGTATGGACTAAGCTTCTATGTCTACCAAGTGCATGATGATGTTGAGCATTGACAGTGGATGTCGAGTATCAAAACCTCACCAAGTCAGTCTTCAGAACCCAAATGTCTTCATGTGGGTCCACTTTGTAATATTTTTGTTAACTTGTATTGCAGCCGACTTTGTAATTTTTATAATTGGATTGATATATATGTATTGAATTGTATCATATCCAAAATTTATATGTATGAGAATATGAAGATGTGAATGTGAACTAAATCAAAGAAAATCGGAAGGAGTGAATTACAAAGGCTACATCAATATAAAGAGTAGCAAAGTCATATCTATTACAGCAAGGTGATTAGTACTTAAAGGAGTCGCATTTAGTAAACCAAGTTACAAATCAGAGATCATCTACTATTTCATCCTAATAGCTAGATTAGTCAAATCCTTTCACAAGGTAGACCTAATAATCTTTTGTAAATCTCTCTACCAAGTGCATACTTAATTGTATGTTTGTAAATCCTTTCACAAGGTGGACCTAGTAGTCCTTATTACTCCTAATAGGGTAGATCATCAGAAGTGATCAATGTAAGCTTTAACAGGCTAACTTTATACTATAGTATTAAAGTTGTGGGTATCATCCCTAGTTTTACTTTTTATTTGGAAGGTTTCTGGGTCACCAAATATTTGTGTCACAATGTTATGAATGCTTGTAGATAGTAGTTTTTGACAATCCATTAGAATTCTTAGCTATGTTTTCTGGGTAGATTGTGTTACAATTTTTGCATCAACGTTTCAGATCACACTCTGTGATCCATCATCAGGATGAGAGAGCTGAAGGGAAAAAGTGGAAAGATTGCAGACCCAATGAGGATAAAAAGGTGGGGAAAGGAAGGGGGATAGGTGCACCACAATCAAGAATAGTTTGAGGTTCAACAATAAGGTAACAGAGTGAAGGAGAACCCAAGAGAATAGATAAAAATTTCATATTTTTATCTATGCTTTCATATTTTTTGTTTCTTATGCATGCAATTAGATCAGAGTTTATATGATGGATTAAATGCTAATTGGATTAAGATTTGAAATTTTTAAAGTTTTAGAATTTACTGATTCACCCCTCCCCTCTTAGTAACTTAGCTTAGTCTTGAATATTTCCAATAGTAACATCATAAAACACACTATCATCTCAACATGGCATCAACATGTAAATATGATCAACTGCATAGCATAGCAATCTAGCATCTATGATACTGAAATCAAAGTATAATATCTAACCCTTGGGTCACCTCAAATAAAATAATAATAACATGAGTACAAGTATCTCTCAAATCAAAATATAATAAGGAACATACTACAAACATGAAAGGCACTACATTATGGGTCAAATTTTTTGAATGAAACAATTCATTCTTGGTCTATAGGAAGTCACCAAACTAATAGATTAGTTTTATGCACCCAATGGAGCCAGTTCTACCAAGTCCTAACCTAATTTATAACCTACAAAATAAAATCTAGAAAATCCTATAATCGAAAATAATTATAGTTTGCACTGTAGCAAGAGTTGTCAAAAGAACTCATATTTGGAGAGTTGTTCCCTATCAAATAGGATCTAGAAAATCCTATAAATATGTTGAAGAGAGAGAGAGAGAGAGAGAGAGAGAGAGAGAGAGAGAGAGAGAGAGAGAGAGAGAGAGAGAGAGAGAGAGAGAGAGATTATCTTGTGTATAATGATTTTTGAAAATTTATGTGTGATTCTTTATAAATTTCTATCAAGAAGATGAGTCTTAGAGATTATTGTCTATTAGTGAGATTGGTTTTTTGGCTTGCTCTTGAAGTAGTTGTATTTGATCCCAAGCTCTCTTTTTCCAAAATTGTTCAACAACCTCAAAATGAACATTCAAGGTAGTGAAGTAGGAGGTAGGATGTCTATGTATGCTATGTATTGAAAAAAATTCTAAGCTATTGATTAGCACTACTTTGATTGGAGAGTGCAAGGGCTTGTTGCATAGCAAAAGGATATTTCTCACTCTGAAATGCAGATCCTAAACAAGAATTGATACAAAATGATAAGATAGGGTGAGAAGAAAATAGGACATGACACTTTAAGCCAACCTTATTGTAAAATAGGCTAAGAGGTAAAATTGAATAGAGTATCTCATGATCCATGTAACTAGTGCTTCTTTTGCTCTAATATAAGTACTTGAATTGAAATGCTAGCTAAGTTATTCAAAGAATGTAATAATAATGGAAAAGAGAAGCAACATTTAAAGCCTCAAATAGAAGCACAACCCTACAAAATAAGAATAGTATGCCACAATCCTTTCATTGTTGAAATGAGAACCAAGCAATATGATATTGTAAAAATTACAATGTTTACATAATTCCTTGTGTTTATCCATAAATTTTTAGAAGATAATGCAAATACTCTCCCATACTTTTCATTCATCTATGTACTTCTAGCATCACTACAAATATCATATAATTCTAAGTATTAAACTATTCTTCAATTGAAAGAGTCTCAAACACAATTCAATTTAAGAAGATTCAAAATTAGAATTATAAGAGTTAGAGCCATGAAAACATTAACTACTCACTTGACATAGATTCTTCAAATAATAAAGATGAGCTTAATATTAGAAAAGTTTTAAATCAAGCATGATCAAGTGTTAAAATGATACAAACTTCACAAAAAATCAAAGTTTGGTTTAATAGCAACATTAAAATAATATTGGAAATCGCATATAGATGCCCATCAAATTCAAAGATGGTTTGGTATTGTCTACTATATTGTTTTTCAGATCTTCTACATACTTTCATTCTGTAGTTGTTGCCAGTTGACCTTTTCTTGTATATGCACTTTTTTTCCCCAATGAAACAAGCATTAATATTTAAAATTCTTTTCAAAAATAAAAATAAAAATATCACTTAAAAAGGTGAGTAAAGCTAGGAATTGATATAGCAAGAGAGAACCTTAATCATCTTATCCAAAGAGAGGATCAAATTTGATAAGTAGCAAGAGCTAAAGCACTAGTAATAGAATGTGAGTCCCTGCCATCTAGTTGTCAGCTAAAGTAATTTATAAAACATTCAACTTAGAATATGACCTTGGGGCTTTATTTACCTAGCATCAATATCTTCAAGAATAATTTTTTTGAAAAACTCTTCTTTATACATACTACAATTGTCTATGGATAGCCATTAAAAAAAATCAAGTATTGATAGGTATAGTGGAAGAACTTAGAGAATACCAATGATCCACGAGTCAAAGAGAAAGGAGGTGTAGTGGAGATTAAGATGATGAATAAGAAATATGAACAACCAATTGAGCTTGTGGGGATTATTAGGAAGAGGATCATCAAAGTCTAAAGGGGGAAGAGAAAAATTTAATTTGAGGTTTACAAGGCAAAGGCAATGGAGAAGAAGTATTTGAAAAGGTATTATTGTCATTTATTAGTAAGGTAAATAATAATACTTTCATGAAGAACATATTTGAAATAAGTTAAGGAAAATGCATTAAAATATGCACAAGGGAAAGCTAGAGCTAACTTCTATGTAAAAAAAAAAAAAAAATCCTAAAAAAAATAGCCCTCATTGTAGACCAATCATATCTAAGGAACACTATTTCCTTAAAAAATATCTTCGAAGGTCAACCTTTAGACAAATCAAATTATGATAAAATTTGAGCATAGAAGGTATAGAAATAGTTGTGTGAGATGATATCCACCTTTATGAAAATCCTAACAAACTTTATGAAACTGGTGCTAAGTCTTGTTCTCAATCAACTAAATCAATAGCTTCAATCACTAGTAATAAAACTATTGGATATGGCCCATTGTTTCTATAAGAACCTAGAACTAAATATGCATATGGCTCACGTAAATGGTTGTAAAAGATATGCATTGACAAAATCAAATATGATTCAATTGTTGCCAGCCAATTGGCAGCAACTACTATATTCTATTGCAAGAAAAATTACCAACATGGATACCTCTAATATATTTATTTAAATAATTGAGATTGCTTTGCAATCATCTTAGCTATCTAGGGGTTATTTTAGTAGATGCTAGTGTTATTCTTCTAGTCACTGAAGTTTTTTTTTTTTTTGTGTTATCATTGTTTTATAAATTTATCTACGAAGGAATGAGTTATTGTTTAATCATATTTATATCATTAATTTTTTATTTTATATAGTTATTTTTTTAGTTAAATAATATTTTCTTATTCATTCAAATACTGTTAATTTTTTGTTTTCACTAAATGGATTTTTATTTTTCATTACATTAAGTAATTTATTTAAAGAATCTTTCATATATGATTATGATATAGATCATGTTGATTGAATCTATGGTAGATGATTATATATAATCCAGACATGAATGAATTGTTCCCATCCTTGTTCATGGCACTCAAGTGACTTCATTTTTGCCAAGATCTTATCATTGATAAGTAAACTCAAAATAATCTCAGTGTCCATTCTCTAGCAATCTATAATCACAAATGTAAATAATAAAATCACTTTTGATTCTTTCAACTTTGAGTAGCATACCTCTTGCAAATTTTTAGGTTTTTTGGGTGCCTCTTCAAATAATCCTTGAGACTCAATAGCTTCCTTGTATAGAGGTGTATCTTTAAAGTTTGTTGCACCAAAATTGTATGTCCTGACTGCTACTCAATAAGTAAAAATCTATAGAAAGAAGATATCAAACTCATTTGTTATTGAACACAAATCATAATCCCACAAATATATGGGTGTATTTAAAAAGCACAAGAAAATTATATTGCTTAAAATCCTTCTACCATTAAACATAAATGAAATATTTCTAAACTTTGAGCTTCTCATACATTGCAAGATAAATTTCTTTGAATGCCTCCTTCTCAAACAACAACATCATCATTGAAGGGGCACTACACTACTGAAGTAGAGTAGTAGGGGTTCGCTAAAATTATATGGGGTGTTATTGGTGCATCTTGTGGTAGAAAAGTTATGCATTGAAAACCTAGCTCTCACTATCCTGATGTTGCTTGAACCACCTCTACTCCCAGCTTAAAACTTCATACACATGTAAGCCTTTTTTTAATTATACATAGAGACTATAAATGAATTTTTTGTGACAAGGTTCACAACCCAATCATATAATCATTTTCAATGCATTGAAAGGAGAAACTAAAACAAATCCTATTGAAGGCACCTAACCAAATATAGGAGAGCCTTTGCAGGTAATGAATAGAGAGGAGGTGAGAGTGAATATCATTGGTCCATATGGAAGAATTTCATTGAGGTGCCTTAAATACTCCATTAAAACATGATCGCAAAAATGCTACTCGATGTTTCATGCATTCATTCAGAATGTCATTCACTTGAATTAAAATCTCAAATCCTAATCATCAAAAGATTTGATGATCTTGCTAGGCACAATCATTCAGAGTGTCATTCACTTGTGTTCAAAATCTAGCAACTAATAACCTATATTTGAAATGGCATGGGGTCAATGACTTACTAGAGAAATGAGTTTGATTCCACCTCCCACACCCATGAGTGATTAGCTCGTAGTGAAAGTCAAACCTCCCACACACTTTTCTCTCTTTTTTTTGGTTTATAATCTATTTTGGTTGATATTTCCACCAAACAAACTCATGTTGGTCAAATTTTTTACCAATGTAGGATCTTAACAAAAAAAAAAAAAAAAAATCAAATGGAAAATGGCATAAGGTCAAAAATTAACATCTACTAGTGTTAGGTCATGAGGGTGACCAAAGAAAGGTGAAGGACAAGCCCAATAGAGGTGATGAAAAAGGATATCCACTTTGATGGAGTTATGCTAAGTGAAGTGAGAATGTGTAGATGGATTTCAAGTAGACAGGGAAGTTACAACAATTGATGATCATATAGAATGGATTGGTTTAGTCAGAAAGGAAAGCACAAAGCAACATACATGTGACTATCATGTCATGAAGTAGAGGTGCACTCATTATTGCACTTAGTGGTGATGGAGTTATCATATAAATGTGTTAGAAATAAGAAATACTGAGAAGGGGGGGATAATCAATATTTCACAAACTTTTTCCAAATTATGTATATCTTTAACAATATTTAAGCATGCATATGTAATCAAACTAAAAAGTAAATGTAATAGTAACATAATAAAACTCATAACACCATTATTTTTTAACTAGGAAAACCTTGGCCAAGAGAAAACCGTGGTGGGGATGGTACCCAAAAAATGATCCACTAATCAAAAGTACTATGTGGAAGATATTGACCATGTTAGGAGTATATTACATCCATATAATGTATATATCCTTACTAGAGGACTAGGCCTTGTTAGAAGCCCTAACTCTATTAGGAGTTAGTATTACAATTACAAAGTAATGAGATGATCCCACTACTCAAACATATATATACAATAATATTTTATGTGTGCAAAAGGTATAAATACAAAAAGCTTTCTAACAGAGTTAATATCTACCATATCTAATTTTTCCTTTGTAGATCTCTTCAAGAAAATTTGCATCTACTATCTTTTCTCTATTATAAAACAAGTTTTCATTGTAAAACACTTTCATTTTAATAGCAAAGGACATCACACAACTTCGCATACAAAACTTTTTCCTTTATACCCACTAATTTATCCTATAGGCCTTCAAGTCTTCACATGTGTCCCAAAACATAAAATCACTTTTTTGCTAAGTGAGGGTTAACATCTATGATATCATCCCTACCTTTTGTTGGTGTTTTAAACTACCAAGAAACAAAATACTTGATACCAAGATGGTGAAGAATCATGTCGGTGATAATATTTTTAGGTTTTTACCAAAATTAATTAGAGAGGTTTTCAAATTAAACCCTAACCATGTTGTCCATGAGAAGATAGATATGGAAGACCTCTAGGCTAGGTATGATACATAGAGAGTATATTTAATGGGAGGACCACTACAAGAACATTTTGTCAAGATAGGGAAATTACTCTTGGTTACTCCAAATTCCCCAGAGCCATTGTTGAGAAAATATTTCAACCCTAGAGCACAAGTACTATATTTCTCTCTCTGAAAGATCTTTGGCATGGATGAACAAGACCGCATCCCAACCTCCATTGTCTTTATCATTGCTCAAAACTTTCAATATGGTATGACTTCTATTTTTGAATTTCCTACTCTCTTAGCAGAAAAAAATTATACTAGGCTAATGGGTATTCCAAAGGCCAAAGTTAATAAGCACTTCTACTAGTACTCCATGCTAATCTACTTATGTTTGTATAAGGGAAATACCTTTTTCTATAAAGAAATGAAGTTGGAATTGGAAAGAGATGGAGAAAAGCTCATTGTCTAGTTATGGAGTGTGGAAATGACAAGGGAGGTAATTGATGCAAGCTTTGTTAGATTTGACAGGTATTTTGCCTCTAGGCTTAGAATGTTGTTAGTAGGGGATAACCCTAGGATACCTCAACCTCTACTAGAACTAATAAAACTAAAAGATCATGCCAAAGGATTGATGGTAAGTCATAATTGGGAAGACATCATCCCATATGCAGTGTCTACTATATTCAAAGTTTATGGTTTTCTTGGAAAGCCACATGTGTTACTCTATCAAGTGCCTCTAAAAGTAGGAATTGTTGAGCTCCTCTAGTAGATAGGATCAGTGGAAGAAAGAGAATTTTTGGGAAAATCCAAAGGTACTTTCTTTCTCCAAGTTACTAGAAGTTTTTAGATAAATATCAAATGGCTCAATCCCATGCTCATTTTATAGACATAGAGGGATTTTATGACCTATTTAGATAAAGAGCTAAAGCCAAAGCTCATAAACACATGGTGTATTTTCTAGAGGATATAGTTAGGAATAGGTTCTCATTACAAGAGTAGGAACTTATGAAAGAGAAATGGAAAGTATATAGCAAGGTCCTAGATTTTATAAATGCTTTTGAGCTAGACTATGATCCCCTTACTAATAGTATATACTGGGGTATGAAAATAGATAAGTTGATGGATAAATTTGTTGGGTTTATGAAAACTTTGAAAGAGAAGAAGGAAATTATGACCCAAGCCTACCTTGATAAGCCCATTGAGGTTGAGTAGAGATTAGAAAGTAAGATGATTTTGAACCCAAGGTAGTACACATTGCAAAAGAAAGCCTAGTATATAGTGGCCAAGAGTGTACAACCTATTCCTCAATATGAAAGACCAAGCTCTAAAAGCCCACCTATTGCACATGCACCTAAAAATAGAAATTGGAGTAGGAATCATCTTCTAAGGTTTAAGTATACTCCCCTACCCAAACCCCACTATGGATATATGATGAAGTATCATTCAGAGAGCATTTGAGACAAATGAGAGGGGAGAGGGATATTGTAGTTACAACAATAGATCTAGAATAAGGAGTACCTGAGGAATCTCCTAAGAAAACACTAGCTCTCGCTATGGGAGATTACAGAGGTAAGGAAATAGATCCTATAATATCATAGGCCTCTAAGAAATTTATTGATGATGAAAGTTTTGTCAATTCAAGAGCATTTTCTTAATTCTTGTGGAGAAGAAATATTGGCAATTTTGAGGCCAAGTGTAAAATGATCAAAGCAGAGCAATCGGTAAAAAGGACTCTAAAATTGAAGAAGAAGTTAAAGCTAGTTTCATGGAGGAATTTTCATAGATAACCCCTAAAGGGGGAAGATAGTTGTTAAAGGATTTAGGAATTTTTATATTAACTGAATGGGATACTACAAATGCCATAGTTTTTGACACTGTGAGAAAAGTGAAAGATACCCAGTTCAAAACTAAAGAAGAGGTCATGCAAGCCCATAAGGGATTGAAATATAGTAATGATCATCAATAATTGGTGATATGCTCCATTCATAAAAATGATAAAACCAAGAAGCAAGAAGCCTCAAATGTTGAACATACAAGTAGCTTCATGGTCTACAGGGCAGAAGAGGTAAATAATGAAAAGGTGTCTCTAATGACCAAAGAAATGGTGCATTTTGGAGTTGTTGTTGTTTCAAAATACAAGAATAAATTTGTGGATCTCAATGCTAGATTTGAAGAGATGTTAAAGGCATATGAGGAAAGAGGAAATAGGATACATCAATTGGAGACTCAGATGGCTCAAATGGACAAGTAATTTGGAAAAATAATTGTGGGAGAATCCAACCAACCCAAGATTACTTATCATCATCCTCTAGTTGAGCCTTTCAAGTCAACTCCACTCATAGAGCTACCAGATACTCCATAGAGACCTCAATTTTATATAGTCAAGGAGTTTGAAGAAGAGAAGAGCAAACTATGGGCACTATATGTAGAATTAGATATCTAGTATGAGGACAAGATAAGAAAAATAATAATGTATTTGGTAAACAAGATTGGTTGGCCCACATTTTATGAACAATTGACAAGTTTAATGAATACATGGAATGAGTTGAAAATAAGTGAGGCCACTTTGAAGCCAATTGTGAATAAATGGAATAATAGGAACAGGGATATCACTCTTTTATGCTTCTCAATATTAGTTTTTCTTATGAGCAAATAGAGAAAAAAATTGACATAACTAGTGACCTCTCTAATTTTGATGACAAGAAAGCCACTCTGCAAAAAAGGATCATAAATTTTTTTTCCAAATATCTAGATGAAGATTTCAAATTTTTCCCTTGTACTCCAAGAAAATAGGTAAATTGAAGAGTAAAGAGGAGTGGGCCCAAGAATTGGATAATTTTTCTGCCTTAGGTTGAATAAAGTAATAAATGAAAAGGGGCATGCATGGTTGGCCCTAACAATTGAGGAAGTTGTTAAAATTCAATTTTTTTTTACTCCTTAAGAAAGGATTTTGTTGAAATAAATAAATTAGGATAATATGTTTCAAAGAACTGGAAAGAAATATTGAGTTTTAATTGGCCAGATGACACATTTTTCAACAAGTGGATGGCAGATTTTCTACATTCAAAATAGTTATCATTTAGTGAAATTGATGAAGATGAGGTGGACCAAGATGAGCTATGAATAATTGATGCATTAGTTAAAGTAGAAGAAGAAAAGGACAAACAATCAACTACAAATTGGTAGTAGAAGAATCAAGTGTAACTGTCAGTTTGTCAACTGGTACATGATGACCTAGATGGAGAACCATGAGTTAAATTTAGTTTTCAAATATCAGAACTTGGTCCATCATAGGTAAATCCAATGGTCACACACTCTGAGGAATGATAATTAAAACAAGGCCAATCACAAACTCCTCTACAACAAAGAATCTACAGAAGAAGTGGTCCCATAAAACGAATATTCATGATGAAAACCATTATGTTGCACCAAATTTTGTCTTCTATGATAGGAACCTTTTTGTAAATATCTTTCTATCGTAAGAATATATATCATTCTTCTCTAAGCATTAAGCTTGTTGCATCTCTTGCTATATAAATTAGATCCTAAGGCTAGAGAAAGGGTTTGAACTCTAATGTAATTTTTAGTTTTTGCTAGGTTTACATTTAGTTTGGTTTTCTTGAAGTAAATTTTTGTGATGTATTTTTCTCTACAAATCTGAGAATACATTAATATTCAAGGATCATGTCATCATGTCCTAAGTTGTTATGAGTTTTACTCTAGTGTTATATGATTTTCAAAAAATATTGATAGAAAGACGAATTACCACCATACCTATTTTCTCTTAATCTTTTCTCCATTATTACTAACTGGTTATCTTGAGGTTGTGTGGGAAAAGCTTATTCTATTTAATGCAACTAGGATAGGTTGTATATCAGTTTTCTATTGCTTTTACTTCAATTAATTAAGTAAATTCTTTAGTGATATGATAGGATTTCCAAGAAGTAAGAAGGATATGCATAAGAATGAGGTTTAGGGTAAATTGTTGATAACATTGATTGTAATGCAATTGATTAGATCAAATAGTTGGGTCGACTCTGAATCCAAATGAATGAGGCATTGATCAATTATTTTAGTTTGTATATGAAGAGATCTTGGATAAGCATCATACTTTAATGTATGAAGAATATCATAGCTATTCATTACTTAGTTGCATTTAATTTTTGTGTTTTGATTAGCTACTATTACTCAAAATTATATGTAAATCTTGTTGATATGTGATTGGAAAGATCATTTGAGTTAGAACATTGTTGTAGGAAGTGTTTTCAATCATTTTTTTGTCACTAATAAATGTCATACCTGATATCTTTTGGTAAGACAATTGCTTATATGTTTCAAGCACTATCACTTAGTTGATTGATGAAGAGGATTTGATCAACAAGATGTAACAAAAGTACCTAGAGGAAAGGTTGAGTTATGATTATGTATTAAAGAGTAACAATCAGTTAAGATAGTAATAACATAATGTATTGATGATCTACTTGGGATTACCAAATGTTTGACTACACTTAGAAAGTTTGGATGAAAAAGGTTGAACAAAGTTCATTTGCTAAGCTTGACCAAGTTGATAGAAGGTGTTGAGTAAAGTTAATGTAAGCCAAGCAAAAAGTCAGTTGGAGCCCAGTGAAAGTGTTCTCTAGGGGATGCTAAGCAAAATAATAGGAGTTGAGCAAGTTAGTAGATGTTGAGTGAATTTTAGTATGTGCTGAGCACTAGTAAAATCTAGTTGATGTCAAGTGATTTTACAATAGATGCTAAGTAACATAATATGTGTCGAGCATCAATAAATTGATAATGTTAAGCTACTGCATTATGGAAAAGATTGAAGATTTTCCAAATAAAAGCCAACAAGCTTATTTTCTTGAAACTTGTAAAGCAAGAGGAAGATAAGATTGATGAGTTGGAGGCATAGAATCTTATGTAAACTATTTTGGAGACAAATTCAAATGGATTCTAGGAGAAGTTTCTAGAGAAGACAAGATATAGGGTAAATACATTATATCCTACCTAATCCATTGAAAACCCTAATTTTTGAGATGGATATTGAGCAAGAAAAAGTGTTCTGATTCCCTATATCTAGGGATGCTTGGTCATGAAGCAAAGGTTGAGAGAGAGGTCAAAAAGTTTTTGGATGAGAAAAATCAGACAAGGTAAAGGAAGAAGGGTTTGCTTCATCAAGTGACCCAAGAGGAGAAGTCTACAATAGAAAACTAAGCAAGAAGACTTGATGAAGATGAATGCTTGAAGGGTGAACAAGATGTACGAACTGAAAATATTGGAAGCCAAGTAGAATTGAGGACTAAATAGTGATCTGTAATCTACAAGTAAGGTTGTAAGTTGTATCAGACCAAACTCTATTGTTACTCTCTAACAATTGTATTAGATTACATTAAATCCTTTGGAAAATGGTTGACTTAATAGTTATTGAAAAATCCTTTAATAGGGTGGCATTCCAAGTGAAAGGCTAAATTCCTCTAACAAGGCTCACTTTTAATAAGGTGATTGAAATCCCTTAACCGAGTCAAATTAAATGGTGTGTATTACAACCTTTAATAGGGTTGGCCTTTAACAAGGCATCACTTTAGAAGAGTGAGAAAGGAGTAGCATGTTACTGGTGGTTTTTTCCAAATTGGGTTTCCACATTAAATCATTGTTTCATGTGTATTGATGGATGTGTTGTGTTTTACGCTTTACATTTCTGTATGATACTTTAATAGTAACATATTGGTTTTGGTTAACTCATAATGACTACAAGCATGGTTAAGAAAGTGTTTTGGGTTCACTAAATTATAAAAAATTTATTAGACATCTAGACCTTGAATAACTAATTCACCCCCCCCCCCCCCCCCCCCCCCCTTAGTTATTCTAAAGAATTCCAACAGTTGGTATCAAAGTGCAGTTGCTTAAGAGAATTAGTTTTAAGGTACTAAAAGCATAAAGATCAAGATGTCAAAGAGAGTTGTACCCAAGTTGAATAGAGATAACTTTCCTGCATGGCAAAGTTTGATGAAGCTACACCTTGGAGGACTTGGAGACTATGCACAAACATGCATTACAGTAGAACATGTTGATCCAGCACGAGCCCTAACTACTAAAGATTTGAAGAAAAAGAAAGAATACAATCATGTGATGTTGGAGATTGCCTCTGCCCTAAGCTATGTTGAGTTTGATGATATCAAAGACCTCAAA
Source organism: Cupressus sempervirens (assembly GCA_028749045.1). Taxonomy (NCBI): domain Eukaryota; kingdom Viridiplantae; phylum Streptophyta; class Pinopsida; order Cupressales; family Cupressaceae; genus Cupressus; species Cupressus sempervirens. Next base: position 829,870,334 of record CM053787.1, on the reverse strand, counting down.
AGTGCAAAGTAGATGTGGGATTCCCTAAACACCATCTATGGAGGAGACAAAAATGTTCAAAGAGCCAAGTCAGAGAGCCTCAGAGGTAAGTTTGATGACATGAGAATGGAAGAAGGTGAAAACATTGCTTAATATGTTGCTAGAATAAAAGAAGTTGTTAGTGCTATAAAAGGTGCAACTGGTAAAATAGATGATGAAACTGTGATAAGTAAAGTCTTGAGAACATTTTTGTCTATGTATGTCATTAGAATATCTACAATTCAAGAGTTAAGATGTATACTAGGAAATGATCTAACCCTTGAAGGTATAGTGGGTAGACTCATTGCATTTGAGCTATATAATTTTGACAACTACAGACCATAGAGTATTGAAACAACTTTCAAAGACAAACTATTACTAAAGGATTCTAAGGAAGTAAAGCCCAAGAAGATGAAAATAAAGATAAAGTATGCATCTAGTGATAGCAATACAAATGAGGAAGACATTGAACAATTTGAAGTATTTCTAGCAAGAAGATTCCATAAAGAAAAAGGTAAATTCAAAGGTAAGAAGCCTATCATTTGTTTTAATTGCAATGAAGTTGGTCATATTGTAGCAAGATGTACATAGAAGAAGAGCTCTAGAGAAGGGAACAAGTACAAAAATAGAAGAGAAGATGATGGAAGAGATTACAGAGATAAAGGCAAGAAATTGTGTTATATTGCTAACGAAAACAACTTTGATGAAAATGATGATGAAGTGGTATATGTTGAAATGAAGGATGAATTAGATGAGGATGAGGCTACTGCACTTATGACTTGTGTGAACAAGAATGATAAATGGATAATTGATAGTGGATGCTCACATCACATGACTAGAGACAAAATTAAGTTCATTACCTTAACTCGTTATGATAGAAATATTGTAAGATTTGGTAATAATGCACCATATTCAATAAAAGGAAAAGGGTCTATTAAGCTTACAGATAAGATTTCATGAGATAATGCTTATAATGTTGAAGGATTTAATTATAATTTATTAAGTGTGTCACAATTAAACAATTTGGGGTGCAAAGTTAAATTTGAAAACAAATCAGCCAAGATATATGATACAAATGGAAATCTAATTGGAAAAGATGATCAAACTAGGAGTAATCTATTCTATTTGGATATAGAAGATGCTACTTGTCTTATTACAAAATTTGATGATGTATGGCTTTGGCACAAGAGATTATGTCATGTTAACTTTGATAATCTAATTAGTATAAGTAACATGAAAAGAGTTAGAGCTTTGCCTAAGTTGAAGAAACTAGAAAACATAATGTGTAAACAATGTCAGCTAGGCAAGATGACAAAGTCAAGTGTTAAAAGTAAAGCTTATACCTCTAAGAAAATACTTGAAATTGTTCATACTGACTTGTGTGGACCTATTGAAGTGCAAAGCTTAAAAGGAGATAGGTATATAATGCTTCTTGTTGATGATTACTCTAGAATGATGACTGTCATGTTTCTAAGACAAAAATTAGATGCTTTTCAAATGTTTAAATGGTACTTGGCAAGAGTTGAGAAAGAAATAGGTAAAAGCTTGAAATTCTTGAGATTAGACAGAGGAGGTCAATTCACTTCACATGAATTTGAAGTGTTCTGCAATGATAGAGGAATTAAAAGATAGACATCAGCACCAAGGACTCCCCCACAAAATGGAATTGCTAGAAGAAGAAATATATTTGTAATGGACTAAGCCAGAACACTAATGATGGAGAAAAATGTTTCCCTAAAATACTAGAGAGAAGCTATAAGTACTGGAATATACACTCTAAACCATGTGCAAGTAAAGAAAGGTACTCACTCAACACCTTTTGAACTATGGTATGGCCATCAACCTAATGTGAAGTATTTTAAGGCATTTGGAAGCAAATGCTATATTCTTAAAGATGTTAGAAGTAGAAAGTTCGATGCAAAGAGCAAAGAAGGTATATTCCTGGGTTACTACACAAGAAGTAAAGCTTATTAGTGTTTAATTATTAACACTAAAAAAATTGTGAAAAGTGTAACTATGAATTTTGATAAGTTTATAGAAGCACATGAAGCTCAATCTACCAAGGAACTAGAAGATTACAACACATTTACATACTACTATGAAGGAATGCCTACTAAAGAAGATTTCACAAATCATGTAGCAAATCAACTGCAAGTTTCAAAAAGTGTCAAGTCACATCCTATGAATGTCAAGTTGCATTCAAATGTTGAGTCGTAGAATGAGGAGAATGCTCAATCTAACTCTAAGATTAGCACACATGGAAGAGATGTCGAAATGCCTAATAGAGATGCACATAGCAATACTGAAGCTAAGAGATAGAATGCAACCACAAGAACTAAGCCTAGACTATCCAAATATGTCAAAAGACACCATTCTACAAATCAAATCATAGGAGACAAAGATGCAAGACCAATGACAAGAAATAGATTAAGAGGTGAATCATGTTTGCTAAGCATGGAGGAACCTAAGATAGTAAAAGATGGACTGGAAGATGATGATTGGTACAAGGCTATGGAAGAAGAAATTCAGTAGATAGAAAAGAACAAGACTTGGAGCCTAGTTCCTAGACCAAAGGACAAGAATGTGATTGGCACAAAATGGGTATTTAGGAATAAGCTAGATGAGAATGGTGAAGCAACAAGAAATAAAGCAAGATTGGTTTGCAAAGGGTATGCACAAGAAGAAGGAATTGACTATGGTGAAACATTTGCCCATGTTGCAAGAATGGAAGGAGTAAGAATTTTGATTGCTTATGCTACTTACAAAGGATTCAAAGTTTACCAAATGGATGTTAAATCTGCATTTCTGAATGGAATATTAGAAGAAAAGGTCTACATAGAATAGCCAGAAGGATTTATAGACAAAAACAATAAAAATAAGGTATGCAAACTACACAAAGCCCTATATAGATTGAAACAAGCACCAAGAGCATAGTATAAGAGACTTTATACTTATCTTGTTAAGATTGGATTTGAAAGAATAGATGATAATAGCAATTGGTACATGAAGAAAGATGAAGAAAAAGGTATACTATTATCTGAAATTTTTGTTGATGACATTATATTTGGAGGACAAGATGCTTTGTGTAAATATTTTGCAAATCAAATGAAGCAAGAGTTTGAGATGTCAATGTTTGGAGAGATCAAATTATTTGTGGGACTAAAAGTATATCAAATGAAGTATGGTGTATACATTACTTAGTCAAAATATGTCAAGAAATTTTTGAAGACATTTGGACTTGAGGACTCAAAACTAGTGAGTACACCTATGGTAACAGTACTCAAGCTATCAAAGAATGATGAATCAGTTGACAGCAATCAAACATTATATAGATCCATGATTGGAAAATTGTAATATGTAGTACACAATAGACCTAATATTACATTAGCTATGGGAATAGTTGCTAGATTCTCTAGTAACCCAAGAGAAAATCACTTGATGGTAGTGAAAAGGATAATGAGATACCTGAAGGGAACAAAAGAGTATGGCTTATATTATAAAAAGAATGAAAAGTTTGAACTGAAAGTCTACACTGATGCTGATTTGGTAGGAAATATTGATGATAGGAAGAGCACCAATGGAGGAGCATTTTTCTTAGGTAGAAGACTTGTTACATGGACAAGCAAGAAGTAGAGTTGTACTTCCCAATCTACTACTAAAGTAGAGTATTTTGTTGTTGCTATCAATGACACAAACATTGTATGGATACAACATCTACTAAAACGAATGAAGGAAGAAATCATTGAACCATTGACACTTTATAATGATAATACAAGTGCTATAAATATATCAAAGAATCCTATTATGCATACAAAGACAAAGCACATTGCAATAAAGTATCATTATGTAAGGGAGTTGGTTCAAGAAAAAGAGGTGAAGATGGAATATATCAACACAAAAGAGAAAATTTTTGATATTTTCACCAAAGCATTACCTAAGGATGCTTAAGAGTATCTGAGAGGTAAATTAGGGGTCATACCCCTATCAAAGGCTATGTAAAAGATAAAGGAAGTAACCTGCATCAAACAAGCAAACATGCACTATATACAAATTAATGCAGTGGATCTTACTTTAGGAAGTTTCCTAAAGTGATCATACAGCTGGAAATCCAAATCAATCACCAGCAAGGTGACAGAGGGAGAAAATTAAAGAGCGTGCAAAAGTTTATATCTATATATACATTAAGATACCAAAGTGTTGAGTACATGTCTTTGGCATTGTTGTCAAAGAGTGAGAATGTTTAGTAAATTGATCAAGTGGATATTGATCATGATGAAGATTATCAAAATAGAAAATCAAGTTAGAGGGAGAGTAAAAGAAGAACAATGAAGCGAGAATATATCATCAGAAGATCAGAAGACTGAAAGAAAGAAAGACGGAGATATTCTGATCCATGACAAAATAGAATCAGATAAGTGAGATTTTGTAACCTAAGAAGGAGTTGTTGATAAATGGAAAAGTGTTATTCACAAAATTTCTTTTGGTATTGCCTCACTATTTAACGAAATTAGTTTGATGTTTGACTGGTTGATCAGTTTGGTTTACCATCAATGCCAAAGAGGGAGATTGTTGATATATGATTGAAAAGATCATTTGAGTTAGAACATTGTTGTAAGAAGTGCTTTTAATCATTACTTTGTCACTGATGTCAAACTTGTTATATGTTGGTAAGACAATTACTTATATGTTTCAAGCACTATCACTTAGTTGATTGATGAAGAGGATTGGATCAACAAGATGTAACAAAAGTACCTAGAGGAAAGGTTGAGTTATGATTATATATTGAAGTGTAAGAATCAGTTAAGATTGTGATAACATAATGTATTGATTATCTACTTGGGATTACAAAATGTTTGACTACACTTAGAAATTTTAGATGAAAAAGGTTGAACAAAGTTCATTTGCTAAGCTTGACCAAGTTCATAGAAGGCGCTGAGTAAAGTTAGTGCAAGCCGAGCAAAAAGTCAGTTGGAATCAAGTGAAAGCATTCTCTAGTGGATGTTGAGAAAACTAATAGGAGTCAAGAAAGTTAGTATATGTCGAGTGAATTTTAGTATGTTCCAAGCACTATTAAAATCTAGTTGATGCCAAGTGATTTTACAATAGATGCCGAGTAACACAGTATGTGCTGAGCATCAATAAATTGATAATGCTAAGCTACTACATTATGGAAAAGATCAAAGATTTTCTAAATAAAAGCTGACAAGCTTATTTTCTTAGAACTTGTAAATTAGGAGAAAGATAAGATTGATGAGCTGGAGGCACAAAATCTTATGTAAACCATTTTGGAGGCAAATTCAAATGGATTCTAGGAGAATTTTCTAGAGAAGACAAGATATGGGGTAGATGCATTGTATCCTACCTAATCCATCAAAAACCCTAATTTTTGAGATGGATATTGAGCAAGAAAAAGTGTTCTAATTCTCTATATCTAGGGATGCCTAGTCATGAAGCAAAGGTTGAGAGAGAGGTCAGAAAGTTGTTGGATACAAAAAATCAAACAAGGTAAAGGAAGAAGGGTTTGCTTCATCAAGTGACCCAAGAGGAGAAGTCTACAATGGTGAACTAAGCAAGAAGGCTTAATGAAGATGAATTTTTATAGGGTGAACAAGCTATTAGAACTGAAAATATTGGAAGAAAAGTAGCATTCAGGACTAAATAGTGATCTGTAATCTGCAAGGTTGTAAGTTGTATCAAACCAAACTCTATTGTTACTCTCTAACAATTATATCAGATTAGGTTAAATCCTTTGGAAAATGGTTGACTTAATAGCTATTGAAAAATCCTTTAATAGGGTGGCATTCCAAGTGAATGGCCTAAAGTCCTCTAACAAGGCTCACTTTTAACAAGGTGATTGAAATCCCTTAACTAGGCCACATTTAATAGTGTGTGTTGTAACTTTTGACATGGTTGGCCTTTAATAGGGCATCACTTCAGAAGAGTGAGAAAGGAGTAGCATGTTACTGGTTGTTTTTCTCAAATTGGGTTTACAGATTAAATCATTGTGTCGTGTATTGATGGATGTATTGTGTTTTATGCTTTACATTTTTGCATGATAATTTAATAGTAACATATCAGTTTTGTTTAACTCACAATGACTGCAAGCATGATTAATAAATTTTTATGGGTTCACTAAATTATAAAAGTTTTATTTGGACATCTAGAGCTTGAATAACCGATTCACCCCCACTCTCAGTTATTTTAAAGAATTCAAAAAAATTTGAGAAGAATTATGACCAAATATCTACTATAGGGGATAGGTGTTATAAAATAATATCAATAAATAAATGAAGTGTGAAGGCAATATCTAGTTTTGAATCCTTTTATCCCTCAAGTGCACATGCCTTGGTTTTGTAGAACCTAAAGAGTAGAAAATCCTTGTGGTTTTGTTGAAGTTGGGTCCAGATCTGAGGACTTCTTAGTTGAGCATAGGAAATAGTTAACCCTTAGACTAAGTGGTTCTTCACCATCTCGGTATCAAGTATTTTTTTGCTTGGTAGTTTAAAACACCAACACCTTGTTAAGTCATTGTTTTGGTAAGACAAAATAATCCCTTAACCAAAATGCCTTTACTATGTTATTTTCTTTATTTTACCTATATAATCTATACCTATAAAACTCACCATAACTTTTTCTATAGATCAAATAATTTTTAGCACTCTTAGACATGTGCTTAATACATCATGGCCTTGTTGACATATCAATCAAGTTTTTTATTAGTGACATACACTTATTCAGATTGTAAGTATCTACCAAGCTTATTATATAGTTAATAGTGTTTGTCAAGCATTTCAGTTGTCACTGAGTTCTATAATTGCCACCAAGTCCTTTGGACAAATTCTAGTGTTTACTGAGCAATTATAGTTAGTGTGAAGATCAACAATATAAATTGAGCATCTCAATGTATTTGAAGTTCACCAATGCAAGCCAAGTTGTGTAGTGATTACTAATTTTGCAGTTAATGTGATGCAAGTCTAGTGTTAACTGAGCTACTCACTGTTAACCAAGTGACTCAATTTATACTGAGCTCAAGGTGATAGTGTTTTCCAAACTATGCAAAGGTAAACAAGTGATTCAATTTGTATGACGAGTTTCATAATATCGACTAAGTCACCAATACAGACCAAGTTCAAGACTACTTGGAAATGAGTAGTATGGACTGAGCTTCTATGTCTACTAAGTGCATGATAATGCCAAGCAGTGATAGTGGATGTCGAGTATCAGAACCTCACAGAGTCAGTCTTCAGAACCTGAGTGTCTACATTTTAGCCTACTTTGTAATATTTGTGTAAACTTGTATTGTGACCAACTTTGTAATTTGTATAATTGGATTGATATATATGTAATTTATTGTCTCACATCCAATGTGTGTAAGTAGCAATGCAATAATCAGTGAAGATCAGAGACTGTGAATTACAAAGGCTACAGTAGTATAAGTAGTAAAGATTCATCTATCGTAGCAAGGTGATTTATACACTTAAAGGAATCTCATTCAGCAAATCAAGTTGTAGATTAGAGGTCAACTACTTCTTCACCATAATAGGTGGATCAATCAAATCCTTTAACAAGGTAGACCTAACAGTCTTATGAAAAATCTCTTTCTCGAGTGCATACTTCATTATATGTTTGCAAATCCTTTAAGAAGGTTGACCTAGTAGTCCTTATTGCTCCTAACAGGGCAGATCATTAGAAGTGATCAATGTAAGCCTTAACATGCCAACTTTATACTATACTACTAAATCTTGTCGGTATCATCCCCACCCCAATTTTACTTTCTATTTGGAAGGTTTTTGGGTCACCAAATCTTTGTGTCAAAGTATTATGAATGCTTTCATGTTTTTTATTTCTCATGCATGTAATGCTTTCATATTGGGTTAAGTGCTAATTGGATTAAAGATGTAGAAGTTTTAAAAGTTATTGATTCACCCCTCCCCTCTTAGTAACTTAGCATTGTTAAGAATATTTCCAACAATTGGTATTAGAGCATTGTGGTTCTTAGGAGGAAAGTTTGACAACTTGAGCAAAGATCAAAGGCCATGGAGATATTCAAACTTGACAAAGCTATTGACAATGAGAAGCTAGATTTGGAAATGGTTATTGCTCAACTCAAGAAATCAAAGGAGCAACTCTCTCAATCCCTAAAATGAAGAAAGGAGCTTGCAATTCAAATGAATGACCATCTCTACATTGAAGAAAAGATTGAAGACCTTCATTAGAGAAATCCAAATGAAGCAAAAAAAGTAATCAAAGAACTCCTAGAAAAGAATGGTTCCTTGCAAAAAGAAAGGAAAACTAAGAAGAGAACAAGAAATTTAGTCAGTAAGGCTATGTGAAGTCATGGAAGAGAAAAAAAGATAAGAGAAGAGATAGAAGGAAAGAAAAATGAAATCTAGCACCAATCCTTTCAGCAAGAAAACTTCATTGATCAACTCTCCAATGCAAATGAAGAAATCATGAGCCTAAGATTTAAAAATGAAAATTTGTGGAATGAACTAAACTTTAAAAGAAAAATCAATGAAAGAATGATGAAGTCCCAAGTAGACATGAATTAGTTGAACAAACAAAATCTCTATAGACAAAAAGGAAAAGTAGGAATTGGATACACAAAAGAAGGAAAGTCATCCAAGCAAGGAGCTCAAAAGAATCAAAAACCTACTTGCAATCATTGTGGTAAGATAGGTCATACTTCAAACAAATGTTGGAGCAATAGAAAAGTAAAATTCAATGGAAAATGTTACAATTGTAATCAGCATGGTCATAAAGCTAGTGAATGCAAAGAGAAACCAAGATTTGAAGGCAAATGTCACAAATGTGAGAGGCATGGGCACAAATCATCAAAATGAAAAACCAAGATAATAAATCTAGTAGAATAGATTGTGAAAGCCATATTTGGTTGGGACTACAACACTTGGTGCAGATGTCATTATTGTGGAGAATTTGGACACATTGGAATGAATTGTGTAAAACATATTTGAAGACAAGAGATACTACTAAAAGATGTTCCATTTGTATAGAACTTGGTCATCTTGCTAAGAATTGCATGAATATTGGTAGAATTGAAGATGAAAAGAAGGTAAAATCTAATAACATCCAAAAATAGATGAGACAGTAATGGGTTCCAAAGTCTACCAAGAATGAAAGTCCAAACAATGATGTACAAGTTACTCAAGAATTGGGAGACTCCGCAATTTCCACTTGAGTTCTTAAAGGGAGAACTAGGACTAGGTTACCAAAGAAGACATTCAAATCAGTCTCAGATTGAAAGAACAAAAGATCTGTATCTATATTCATGATACAAAGGGATCACTAAGTGAAAGGGTACTAGTTATCACCAAGTCACTTTCCTTACCGAGTAAGGTTGGGTCATAGACTCTACCGAGCAAGGTCAGGAGTAATTAAAGTTTCATATAGCTACCAAACGATAGAAGACTTTCTCAAGTAATCAATGCAAGGAAGTGGGCAACAGTCTATCAACTTTGATCTACCATCTATATCAAGCATTTATGAAAAAAAATTGATAAAAGGAATGGAATCAAAGTTATTTTCACCATGAACTTTCAAAGAGCTATTACATAGTGTGATCTTCAAGAGCTTCCAAGTGATTTGAGAAAATTGTTACCAAAATATTTCAAATTTTCTCAAACCTTAATGAGTAAAGATGGAATCCAGGAACAGCAAAGCAAAGCAAGATTTTGACATGCTAGTTCATGGTGAATGGAAAGCTCCAGATTTTAAGCTCACTCTTGCAATTGCTAAAACCCTAGATCTGAGTGAAGCAAAGTCTCAAATCCCTCCAAGGTTACAAATGATGTTTGTTCTCACTTTAAATGCATGATTTAGGATATTGGCACTTCGGAAATGGATGAAGCCCTAGATTAGTTGTGTGTTAATGGTGTCTTGAAACCTAAGCATCAACACCTGGAGACAAAAGGGTTGACACATATTCCTCACATGCCCTATGAATTTCAAGTAAAATGGATTAGGTATATTCTTAGTCAGGTGCATAATGTACATTTATGGTTGGAATAGCCAGGTCAGGCTGAACTTGAGAAGAAAACTCTAGCAAAATGGGATAGTAGAAAGATGAAGATAAGCATTGTCACTAATATGGAACTAAATTTTGGCTTTCATATCATAGCACATAAGATCTATAGCTCTAGCCAGTTAAGCAGTGTGCCTTGTGAAGTAGTTGACCTTGCTTACAAGGTAGTCAAGAACAATCTTTCTCTTGACCTTGCCGAGCTACTATTGAAGCAATTCAACAAGAACATGGAAAGCATCTAGATGTTAAAGAACAACCCATGTAAGTTTGGTTCTCTATTAACTTGTTTATTCTTTTATGTTTAGAAATTTTTCCCTTCAAAAGGATTAGTTATATGGAGAAAAGATGTGCTAGTTCTTTACCAAATTAATGAGTGTATTGTTGAGATGGGAAAAAACTATAATAGTATCATGGATAACTATTTTGATGCTTTTAGAGAGAAAATGAATAATAGATCTATGATTCCAAAGAAAATTAGTTGAAGATTACAAGGATGATGTATGTTTCATGGTAGATAGTGATAAGTATATATTCAGGTAGTTTGGCCTAGAATTGCATGGGTGAAACCTCTTGGATATGAGGTTAATATTGATGAAACAAAGGATATCATTGAGGAACTTGTAAATGAACCAATTGATCCCAAGGCTGCATATTTTGGTACATTTGATGAATCCAAGGCCAGGATAGACCTGGAGATCAAGCTCCCTCGGGCAGTAAACAAAAGCAAGAAAAGAATTACCAAGTTGAAAACTAGTTCCACAATTTTGTTGACCAAAGGAAAAGGTGAAGATGAAGAAGTAGAGGATGAGGAAGAATTAGAGAAAGAAGAACCATTGAAGAAGAAGGGAAAAGTAATCATTACCAAGCCTGCCAAGCCATCCACTGCTATGTTTACCAAAAGAGCTTCAAAGAAGAAGGCAAACAAGGAAGGAGGAGATATAATATTCAAAAAACCTCCACCCACCTTCCAAGATAGGCTAAAAGAACTACAATATAGGGCCGACATAAAAAATTTTAAGGCATTGAAATATGAAACTAGGACTAAGGAACAAAAGAAGCAAATTGAAGACCTGGTGATGGACAAAATGGGTAAGTGGAAATACTGACTAGACCAGCTTACTTCTCAACTCCCTAACATTTTGATGGATAAGAGTAAGCCAAGATGGGAATTTACCATGAAAACTATAAAGGATATCTATGGGAAAACCCTGAGGTAGCTTATTCTAAGCTTAATAGACAAGGAGATTAAGGAATCTCTAAAGAAAAATGAGGAGAAATTAACTCTAAAATTTAACACTTGTCTAGTTTTGATAAAAGATATTGAGCATGTTGTAAGAAATACAACAAATACTTGGAAGAATGTATCTCTTCTTCATAAACCAAATGATTTTATTTTTGAAGTGAAATATGATGATGATGATGTCAAAGATGAAAAAGATGAAGAGGAAAATGTTGAAGAGACAACACATTTTGATAATAAAGAGGAACAAGAGCAAGAGGCTACCGAGGAAGAAACACAAGTTGATGAGGAAACTGACCTAGTCAAGATTGTTGTAGCGGTTATAGCCTCACTTCCTCATTCTCCAAGGAAGGTATTGACCACATCAAGCATGAAGGCAGCCTCTACAAGATTTATTGTGACCAATACACCAAGCTCATCTAGCCAATCAATCTTTGCACCAACTTAGCTCAACACATCATTGACTAAAGTGACCTCCACTTCATCTACCGAGCTATAGATTCTTCCCTCTTCTACCATGTTAGCTACATCAATTTTGGACACATTAGTCTTGAATATAGCAACTTTGGCTACTTCAAGTATTTCTACAATAAGTGTAGTTTCAATTTTTGCAGCTAAACCTAGTATGTCTACTATTATTTCAATTCCTAGTAAGCAAGAAATAAGTGTAAGGATAGTTGAGACCAAGTCTCAACCGAGCACAAAATTTTTGAGCCATGGAAAAGAAAAGGAGGAGGAAATAGACCTTGATCAGGAAATTATGATCCCAAATTGGAACATTTCCAAGCTCAATCTAGATCAAACGCAAACATTTGGTGAACTTCTGCAAAAGAAAGCCAAGCAGTATAGGCTAAGAGAAGAAAGGGACAAAGAGTTCAAATTTATTGAAGATGCCAAGAACATTTTGGCAGAAGTTGCAGGTATAGAGGTTGATTCATCTCAACCAATTTTGTTTCAGCTAGCAAAGGTAGTTCAAAATTTCAATGAAGATATAGATGGATAGGATAAGTTATTGTAGAAGGTAGAGAATAAATTTGAGAATAAAGTGCTAGAGCACATTGCTCAGCAAACTGCAACATATCAAGTAGAACTCTCCACCATTTTGGGTTCCCTGGAAACTTCATGTACAAATGTATCAATACTTTTTAGAAAATTGTGTGATGTTTCAAATTTTACTGAGGAAATAAAGGAAAAATTGTCAAAAATAGATGAAGACCTCAAGGTAAGTGCTCAGCAGTTATAGCTTGACCCTAGTTCAAGCTCTATACATTTCAATAAGATTAAATTTTTAACAGATTTATAGGTAGAATTGCTTAGAGAAGAGGCTAGAATTAGATCTACCTTAGTAGATATTTAGAACATGATTCTTCCCAACATGGATGCACTTTAGAAACATATTGCACATTCCAAAACCCTCATCCATGACAACAACTTCTCCATAGCAAACCACATGATTGAGTTGTTACCAGAAGTGCAGATTACACTACATACATGTAAGGTCTTGCAAGATAATTGGGACAAAAAGTTGGCCATAATACTCAAGGTACATTCAGACTTTTTGTCTCATTTTAGCATTAATATGTAAATATATATAATAGATATTTTACATTATTGTCAAAAAGGGGGAGAATGGTGCAGGGCACTTGAGCACTTGAGTAACCTACTGGGGGGTTAAACATGGATCCTTGGAATATTAAGGTGTAATTTACCTATAAGGTCCAAAAAAATTGTAATGTGGCCAATAGAGCTAATTTATGAAATGAGATGTGATAAAAATATCTAAATTTGTAAAATTGTCATTTTGACAAATTAGGCCTAAAAAGGCTAGAATTGAGACTAGGGGGTGAAAATGGGTAAAATAATGCTTTGATGAATAAAATGAGTTGTAATTGTCAAATAATGACCCTTTCACTATTTTAGAATGATTTTATAGGGTTCAGTAGTGTTGGTTTGCAAAATAACAACTTTGAGCAACTTTTCTTGTCATAAAAAGTTGTCAAAATTGCCCAAAAGTTGCAATAGGTAGTTAGAAGTTAGTTTTCAGTTAGATTTCAACCTTAGAAGGCCTTGGGAATTATATAAGCATTTTAATCAATTATTTTGGAGAAGGGGGAGAAAGATGGAACTCGAATGAAAAGCATTGGATCTGTAAAACCTTTGTTCTTTCACTGTTATTTCCAGATTTCACATTTTACAGTCACTTTTGATAAGTTTTCTATTATCAAATGCATTGCTTCTAAGTTTTATAAGTTATAGAATGAAATTATAATGAATTATGAGAATTTTGATATTTGTGGCACTCGATTTGGTTTTTATTTGAAGAAGATATCATTGTTTGTTTAAAAACTGTCATAAAACCTAGGTAGGGCAAACAGTGGGCAAAGAAATGCAATATCTTTTTTTTTTAATGCATTCAGGACCCCATGTTTGGCAAGGGGATGGGGATTATGTATATTACCTTTCCATGTTGTGTGAAATTTTCCATTCAGTCATAAGCACGTGGTTTGAAGGAGTTTTGTGACTGAAATGACAGTCATTTTTTTTTTCTGAATATGATAGTGGCAGAGAATGATAGTGACAATGGCTTTTTGGGTTTGTTCACATGTTTGGTGTTGCTATAGGAAATAATAAAAAAAGGGATATGGGAGGGTGTGTTGGAAAACCTTTCCATGGTGTTGGTGTGTGTAGGAAGCCCTAGAACAAGGATAAAACCATTGATGTGCAGCAAGGTGCAGTGACTGCCATTTTGGACAGCAAACCCAGTCTGAAGTATTTATGATTGAGGGGTCAAATGAAGGAATAGGATTCTAAAATTTTGGGATATGATAGATATTGAAGTTACCTACAACTCCTTTTTTTCCAGTAAAATTAATTTGTACATATAAGGGGTCATTCAGAGAGATTTCCAAAAACTGGTTCAAGAGGACAGCCAGAAGGTAGTTTTGATTTTATTTAATCAAAGAGTTATATTTTGGTGAAACCAATGAAGGTGGTGATGGTGAATAGAGCCTAGAGTGAATGCTAAGTTTTCCTTAATACATTTAGAGTTGATAGAACCTATGGTGTGGGTTGAGTAGTTGTTTGAAACAAAGTTGTCTTTATGCATTTCACTGTCCTAAGACAATAAAAATTGAGTTTTGTGTAAAGTTTGCAAACCCAAGGAGTGGGTAGGCTTTTGAACCTTGAGTATTGTTTTGGGAAGAGTTTTTCCTTATTGCTTTGGTTATTGTGTGAGAATTATCATTGATCCAAGTAAAGAGCCTTGTTGAAACCTAGTCGAGTATGTTGATGTTGCAATCTTGAAACTTGAAACCTTATTGTGCAACCTTAGTCAAGTGAATCAAATGATCAAACATCATCACTGATGGAGTATGGAGTGTTTTAACCTAGCATGTAGAACCTTTTGTACCTTTAAGTCAATTTTGACACCATTTTAGCCTTTTATTAGTTGGTCCATTGAGGTCTCTGCATCAAAGAAGATATGTGAAAAGTTAGGGGGAGAAGATATAATAGAAAAGGGGAGAAGACATAGAAGATATAAAGAAGATATGGAAATAATGAGTTATGGGGGAGAAAATGCAAGAATTAAACATAATTTGTAAAGGAGATAGATGTGAAATAAATGTATAGCAAGTATGTATAGTATACTATATAGAAGCCTTATCATGTACAGAGATATATCTTACAAAACCAATTTTGAAAAATCTCAAAAATAGTATACTCTATCGAGCAAGAATCACAAGATGATGGATAAAGATATTCAAGAAACTTTTTGAATTCAGTATTGGCTGATAAGTGTTTTTGTCACTAATGCCAAAGTGAGAGATTGTTGACATAGCAGTTAAGTTTTTTATTAGTGACATACACTTATTTAGATTGTAAGTATCTACTGAGCTTATTGTATAGTTAATAGTGTTTGCCAAGCATTTCAGTTGTCACCAAGTTTTACAATTGCTACCGAGTCCTTTGGAAAAAATTTAGTGTTTGTCAAGCAGTTACATTTAGTATGAAGATCAGCAGTATAAACCAAACATCTTAGTGTATTCTATATTTACCAGTACAAGCTGAGTGATTATCAAGTTCATAGTTAATGTGATGTGAGTCCAATGTTAACCAAACTACTCAGTGTTAACCAAGTGACTTAGTTTATACCGAGCTCAAAGTGATAGCATTTACCGAGCTATGTAGAGGTAAACAAGTGATTCAGTTTATATGACAAGTTTCACAGTATCTACCAAGTCACTAATGCAAACCAAGTTCAAGATTACTTGGAAGTGATCAGTATGGACTAAGCTTCTATGTCTATCGAAAGCATGATGATGCTGAGTAGTGACAATGGATGTCATGTATTAGAACCTCACCAAGTCAATCTTCAGAACTTGAGTGTCTACATTTGAGCTGACTTTGTAATATTTTTGTAAACTTGTATTGTGGCCAACTTTGTAATTTGTATAATTGGATTGGTATATATGTAATGTATTGTATCACATCCAATGTGTGTAAGTATCAATGCAATAATCAATGAAGAATAGAGTGTGAATTACAAAGGCTACAATAGTATAAGGAGCAGCAAAGATTCATCTATCATAGCTAGGTGATTTATACACTTAAAGAAATCCCATTCAGCAAATCAAGTTGCAGATCAGAGATCAGCTACTGCTTCATCCTAACAGGTTGATTCATCAAATCCTTTAACAAGATATACCTAATAGTCTTATGTAAATCTCTTTACCAAGTGCATACTTCATTGTATGTTTGTAAATTCTTTAACAAGATGGACCTAGAAATCCTTATTGCTCCTAACAGGGTAGATCATCATAATTGATCAATGTAAGCCTTAACAGGCCAACTTTATACTACAGTACTAAAGCTTGTGGGTATCATCCCCACCCCAATTTTACTTTCTATTTGTAAGGGTTATAGGTCACCAAATCTTTGTGTCAATGTGTTATGAATGCTTTCATGTTTTTATTTTCTCATGCATGCAATGCTTTCATATTGGCTTAAGTGCTAATTGGATTAAAGTTGTAGAAGTTTTAGAAGTTATTGATTCACCCCTCCCCTCTCAGTAATTTAGCATTTTTAATAATAGTTCCAACAAGCCTTGCTTCCCTCAATTGCACATAACCTAATTTTCTTTGTGTAAACCATGCTAAACCAAAATGCATAACAACTCACTATTTTCCTAAATTATTCTTAGACAATTTTCTAAGTCTAATCATTCAAAATATCTAATCCAATATTTTGCCTTATTTGTAATAGGTATATGTTGCCATAATTGACAACCCTTTATGACCAAGTTACATATTTTTCTAGATGAATTTCTAGCAATCTCCCCCTTCGGCATTGATGGAAACATATGGGAAAATTGCCCAAATCCCAAAAGTCTTTAAAATTGCAAAACTTGTGAAGTTCTTCACATGGCCAAATAAAATTTACAATTTCATATATTTACCATATGTACATATTTTTCTCCCCTTCACTATAATTTATCCTACTTGTAACTCCTTATAGTAAACTACTCTCGCCCTTTGACATCAATGGAAGTGGTGAGATAAAACTATAAATACATGAAAAAAAAATTACCTTCACTTCGTATCAAGTTTTCTTGCTAATGAGTTCCATGAACTCTAAAAAATTCTTCTTCAAGCTATTGAATTATTTGTCTCATGTATCCCTTACTACTTTTTGTATGTTGATTAGTGCACATAGGCCATAGGATGTTAACTCTACTACGTTTAGATAGGAATAAACAAATCTAGTGAAGGAATCCTTTGTATCAATACATTCCTTAAGTTTCCTTTACACATGGTCAATTTTCATGGTAAGTTGTTCCCTTAGCAATGAAAATTTCCTTATGATTATTTCCTTCATCAACTCAAGTAGTCTTATCTCATCATGAATGATGTTTATCCTTGCCTCCAAATTTGTTATTTGTGCATTTGGATTTTGTAATTCATGCATAGTACTATTCAATTATGTTTTGCTCTCTCTAATCTATTTATCAATCTCTATTGTATGCTTAAATGATAAAGTGCATTTCCTATATAATTATTTTCCTTCTTGTAGACATTTTCTGAATACTTGATGCAAGTATCAAGTATTGACAAATCACTTGTGATATTGTTGCAAAAGTGCTAAATAGATTAGCATCAGGTGTAGCCTAAGCTTTTGTTGTTGAAACTTCAACCAATGTAGAAAATATCCCATAAAATTATATCATTGTGTTTTTAGCTCTTTTCTTTTTATCAAGTTTATTGATAAGTATTTGGACAATGTCTTTCATCTTCTTTGTCATTTTTTCAAGTGTGTCAAAGGCACTTTTTCTCACCTTCTTTGCTTTTTCTACAAACTAATTTAGTGAAAATGTTGTTAGCTACAAATATTTATATTTATCCATGTTATCATCAAACATCATGTGGCAATCCAATAATTAGTGTTTCAATAGGGGATCTTGAAGAACTAGCTTGTGTTGTTTCTACTACCTTAACAAGTGTCTGCACAACTGGTACTTGTCTCTCCTCAACTAAAATTATAGATCCTTGTTGGTGTGGAGACTGTGATGGTTGATCATCAACATGATCTTTTTGTTTTTTCTCCTTGTCTTTTTTTTATTTCTCTATATTCTCCACTTCGTTTTATGTCTTCTTCAAGGTAATAGTGATGGATATTACCTTATCGTCTATCTTTGACTAATTAGCTAAATATTCAAACTTTGTGCTTGTTGGTATAGGTACCAAAGATAATTCTATGGGTGTTATTTTATTGCACACAACATTAGAATCATGTTTTCTTTTATTTTTCTCTTCATCCTATGAGATGATATAGTCTTCAATGTAGATTGTCTCCAAATTTCCAACTTCTTCTTTCTTCTATTCTATAGAGGATTAAATTTGAAAATTAGCAAAGGGATCTTCACTAGTATCAATAATGATAGTATCTCCCCATATCACCATGGTGCCATCTTCTTCACTTGGTGCATCTCCTGTGTCCATGACTATATCATTATGCTCTTCCTCTATTATTGTAGCTATCGTTGGAGTAGACTCTATCATCACCTTTACCACTACATCCTCTATCTCCTTGATCACCAATTCATATTCTCCTCCCATAATTAATATAGCACATAATTTATTTCTCAATAGAGGCTTAATCTTTTACAATATAAATTTCATTTATTCTTCACTTTGAATGTCACAAATTTTCCTAACTACCCATTCTCTTATCTTCTTGTCATGTTCCTTGATTCTAGGCTTCTTCTTAATCAATCTATTATAGAGATCTTTAGGAATATTTCCATGTATATGTACAAATAATTATTTAAATTCTATCATGTACCATATCACTGCATTTTCCAATTGTATTTTCTGTAAAGGGTCATAAAGATCATAGTAATTGTTTAGTTGAGTTAGAATACCATACTTTAATTATCATTTGATTTATTTGACCAATTTTAGGTTTCCAAATATTTCTCTTTTTCTCACTACTTTCTAAATTTTTTGATTTTGCTTGTGGTCGTGTTTGTGGTTATGTATGTGGTGGTGGTGGTGGTGTAATCTAGCCCCTCATCTTTCTTTTTTGTACTTGCCTTCACAGTTGTGGCCTTCTTACCTTCATAGGTTGGTAATACTTTTTGTTTCTTACTAGGTCTTGGACTAGTGACCATTTCCTTAATCCTTTTTTTTTTAAAATATTTTAAATCTTACCTCTTCCTTTTTCTCTACCTCTTTTTCTTTCTCAACTAGTGCAAGTGTTACTGATGAAGTTGTTCTTGTAGTTTTCCTTGACACAACTAGTGAACTTATCTCACTTATTACTATTACATTATCCTCTTTTTGTTCTTTGACTAATATAGGGACAACACTAATAGAGTTTACTTGAGTAGGTTCTATTGATGGTGGACTTATTGGTGCAACTGATAAAGGTTGCACTAACTATATTTTGCTCTATCATGTTGCCTTCATTTATATTGCAATTTGTTTTACTTCTACGTATTCCTTATGAATCATTCATGTTTCCTTGAGCATGTTCTTTAGCACTCTCTCAACAAATTTATTTTCTACCGTAGATGAAATTAATTCTTGTACTTCTATCATTATTTCTTCTAGTGTTCCTGATTTCTCACTTTTATTATCAACTTCTATTTTTAACAATTCAATTGCATACTCAATAATCTCTTTCTCTGTCACTTCATATTCCAATAGATCAACAAACATATCTCTAGGTACAAATACCTCCATGCAAGTCTTATTAGTCTTATTTTAAATTTATACATTGATGAAACATGAAAATTCTTGATCCTCTCTTGAACTAGAATTCATTTTATAGGCTAAAATTTTACTCACATCATCCTATTCAATTAGGTTTAACATCATGCCTTTCTCATTCCTTTTTGTCTTAGTGTTTGTTTGCACTATTTTCTTCACATTATTTTCATTGATTGGAATTCTACCCTTGTTACTAATTCCAATTACTTCATGAATTAAGTCACTTGTAATTTCAACTACTTTATCTCCCAACCAAAATTTGTTGTCATGTATTCTACTCGGGATGACTCTAGCCCAATCTTCATTGTCAAATTCATGGTAGAATAGAAACTTTCCAATTTTAAGTTGACCTAAGTGGTTGAACTCATTCTTGAAACTCATGTCTTTTTTGAAATCTTTCTCAAATTCCTTATAAATATCACTATCACCTAAGGTTTCAAACTTGTAATGTATATAAGATTGCACATCTTCAACAATCACTACTCAGTCTAGTATTTGTGAGAATGCCCCAACAGAGTCATCTCCTAATTGTGCAATTGAACCTCTTTTGAACTTATATCTAGGTTTCTATATTATGTGATGAAATAAATATTGATCCATTCCTAAAATTTAAATGACTTAATAGTTGATACAAATAAATGACTTTAAATTATTGAAATAGGTCTTTTAGCATAAAAATATCTAAATTACTTCTCAAATACTCCAATTCACCTTCAAATCATTCTTCAATATCCTCCAAAATTTTCTCTTGGCTCAAAATTCTCAAAGGATGGTTCACTTCATTGATTTAAGTCCTTTATTAATTACAAGTTTGATCAACATTAATTGTGCCAGTATGCAAATTCAAAAAGTTGATACTATTACTAGTCGATTAAATTCCTTTCTCAGGCTCACATATGACCTTAGGATTTTATGAACTATTGATAGTGGCTTCTAGGCATCATTTCCATGCTCCTCCTAAGAGCACAAAACTCCATCTCATCATTTTAGGGTCTTATGAATTTATGGTGTGATATCCCTTATTTCTTCCAATGAATTTGATTGTTCAGGTTGATAAGGGTTTGTCAACTACTAAAACTGAATTGAACTTCTTCTTAGGTGTATCACTTATCTTCTTTTCAACCCTTACTTATATACGTGTAGGTGTCTTTTCCTTAACAAATTTTTTATTGAAGTTTTCTATTTTATCTTTCACATTTTCTTTTTGTCTCTCATTATTACTTTCACTCCTTCTATAATTCATATTTTGTGATCTCATGTTATTTGACCTCATATTTTTTCCAAAACCATTGAATCTAAAAAAATTGTTGTATGCCCAAAGTTATTGCAATTACAATAGGCTACAACATTGTTTCTATTGGAAACTTACAATTTGAACAATTTTTGTTTTGTCATTAATGACAAATCTATTAAGACATATTGCTACCTAATATAAATGTCATATCTATTTGATTGATGAAGAGGATTTGAGAAATTGCTCATAATAATAGCACCTAGAGGAAAGGTTGTGTTATGAAAAGGATATTACAATAGACATTTGATTACATAGAATTTAATAAAGAAAACTAATTATTTACATTAAGAAAGCCAAGCCAAGCCAAGCAATAGAGTGAAAGGCTAAGGAAT
Organism: Cupressus sempervirens; assembly: GCA_028749045.1. Classification (NCBI taxonomy): domain Eukaryota; kingdom Viridiplantae; phylum Streptophyta; class Pinopsida; order Cupressales; family Cupressaceae; genus Cupressus; species Cupressus sempervirens. The sequence continues at coordinate 829,849,141 of CM053787.1, read as the reverse complement.
GCTAAGTGATGCTAGTGTCAACCAAGCCATAGTTAGTGCCAAGAAAATCTAGAGTTGACCGAGTGCCAATATTGACCAGAGTAATATTGTTGATGCCAAGAAAAAATATTTACAACAACCTAGTAATTCAGTGATGACCAAGTGTCAAAAGTTAGAGATTATCAAGAAAAAATGTTGAGAATGAATTTGAGGAAATTGTGAGATCTAGCTGACTCAGTTGATTTCTTGGGAGATGTAAACTGAATAGATAGATTCTAGAGAAGTTTCTAGAGGATAATCAAGAAGATGGATAGATACAATGAATCATATTAAACCTAATCATAAACCCTAAGACCTATAGTGATCATGGAAAAAGGTAAAGAAATAATTTTATATTTAAAGAGGTACAAAGCCAAACAAAATGGCTAAGTGACATGTATGATAAAGGCATATAGACAAAGGTGGATCAGATATGCACAAGGGTGAACAACAGAGTGTGTTAGTGAATGTGAAGCTAAAGGAGACAACTTGCATAGATGTTGCTGATATCGATAAGTGAATTTAAGGAGATGGCTTAAGCATTTTTTAAAGGAGAAGGCTGATTGCTTGAAGGGTTGCCAAGTGAATCAAGAATAGAGATGCAAAGTGGAGCTTATCAGTAATTCAACATAAGGACCAAACATAGATCTGAACTTGCAAAGTGAGTTGTAGTCATACAAATCAAAACCTATGTTTTCTTTGTAATCATTGTAAAAAAATTGTATTGAGATTATTTTAATAGAGGTTGACCTAACAATTATTTGAAAGGCTTAATAGTCTATGAAAATTCTTTGACAAGGTGACATTCTAAATGAAATGATCAAAGTCCCTCTAAGAAGGCCATGTTGGAGTTGAGGAAAGATAACTCCGAAGACGCCCAAGATCACCTGCATGTGAGAACCTGTCAAAGAGAAGCCAAGGAGAGGAAGAGCATGGAGCAAGGGAAAAACCCTAAATGGACATGAGAGACAATATGTGCAAACACAAGAAGAAAATGTATTTACAATATGCACAATGAGATGAAAATACAATGAGGGAGAGGTCACTTATAAAGACCTCAACGAAGCTTGTAGAACAAGCTGGAAGGTGGTAGAAGATAAGGATGACAACTCAGCACATATCCACAAAAGGTGGAACATGCTAGAAAGGAACAAACTCCCATGTTGTCAACAACTAACCACTACATGTATTAAATACTAAATATTAAATAAATGCATTTACCTAAGTAAGCTTAAGTAATAGAATAAATAATTAGTAAATTAATTATTTACTCTAACAGGCCACTCCTAACAGGGTGATTAAATCCTTTAACAAGATCACATTTAATAATGTGTATTATAAACCTTTAATAGGGTTGGCTCCAAATAGGGCTCACTTCAAAAGAGTGAAAAAGTGGTGACATGTTGCTGGTGGTTTTTCCCAAATTGGGTTTCCATGTAAAATCCTAGTGTCAAAACTCTATTGAATTATTTATGTGTTTTACAATTGATAATACTTTCATTAAGCAAAGCATATTATGTTTGAGATAGTATTTTATGATTATAGTAGAGACCAATAAATAATTAGATAAGTAGAACAATGAGTTTTTATTGTTTTATTGTTCAAATGGTACTTAAGGACCTTGAATAATTGATTCACTCCCCCCTCTTAGTTATTCCAAACATTTCTAACAATTTCCATATCTAGGTCTTGGTTGACTGATCTGCAATCTAGAATCTCTAGTAATACGTCCAAAGTTGTTCCATTTATAACACATAACTCCATTTCTTATGACATTAGTTGCACATATAGGTCTACTAGCTATAGGGTTAGTACCTTGACACATATTATTATTAGAAATCTAGATTTCCTACATTCATTATCTCTATGTTCATAAGCATAACAATTATAGCAATAATCAAAAAAAGGTCAGTATACTTACCTATATAGTCCTTCTTCATGTGTACAATTTCATTGTATGCAAAGAATCTTCCATTATATTGTCTCCTCGCTTATTTGGGTTGTTCAAATTGTTTAGGTACTTCTTTGTTCATATTTTATTGTTTTTGTTTAGGTTGTTGGATCACTAGAGTTGATTCCTCTATAACTTTATATCTCTTAGATGATTCTCCTTGAAAGTAGCCAATACCAGTCATATCACCTTTAGGTCTTTGTACCATGATCTACTCATCTCTCATTTTAGTCTTGGTGTACAATTTCTCAAGATGTTTCTTTGTTTGTCTAAGCTCTCCTTTTACAATAGTGTTGTACTTCTTAACTTTTTGTAAATTGTAACTTTGTAGATTCAAATTCAGATGTCACCTTGCTAAGTTTGGATTTCAAATTTGCATTCTCATATACTAAATCTAATTGACTTGTCTTTTCATCTTCCATAAAACTCATCTTAAGATTTTTGATCTTAAGTTTATACTTTAGAATCTCATTCTCCTTCTTCAGTTTAGAAACTACATCACTATCTTGATCTAATTATTTAGCTCTTTCTTCTTTGATTTAGAAGATTCAATTTTCTATTTTGACCTCTGAATAAAATCTTGTGCATCTTTAAGTTTGATGTTCAATTTATTTTGTTCTTCTGTGATTACATCAAGTTCCTCAAGAGCTTCCTCTAGGTTCTTCAATAACTAATCCATGTCCACAGAGATTGTTCTCAAGTTGTTAATCCTTCTCTGAGTAATTATGCTTTGATAGGTCAACTGTTAGAAAGAAGAAATACTAGGGGGGGAGTGAATTAGATTTCATAAACTTGTTTTCCAACTATGGATATCTTTAACAATCTTTAAACATGCATATGTAATTGTTAGATAAATGAGAGGGGGAGGGGGGTGAATCATTTATGTCCAATTATCTCACAATCCCTTCAACATTTCATCACCATTAAAGAAACATAAACATGAACAACAATAACTTTAATACATCCAATCATTTAGTAGACATATCCAACATAAAACTTAACTCATAAATCAACTTCTTCTCAAATTGTTAACAAAAATTTCCTTGCATTACCAACTATCATTAAATTTTCACTTATTAATTAGTGATATCTTAGTTATTACTGAGTTGTAAAAAATTGTAAAAACTTGTAAAACAACTTGCAATACAAATAATATTCACACAATTTTGACACCAATATTTAAAATGGAAACCCTATTAAGGGAAAAACCACTTGGGTCTAACAACGCAAAAATTTCACTCCTCTGAAGTGATCTCTATTAGGAGACTACCTTGTTAAAGATTACATAAACTTTATTAAAGTGACTTTTTTACACTATTTTACCAAAAGATCATTATTGTATATAGTCAATTAAGACTTTAACATCAATGATAATATAACAATTGATATGACTCTTTTACATACATTTATAGCATCATCAATTACAATATTAGTTGAGGATAACAATATCAAACTAAAAAATAAATATAATAGTAACATAATACAACTCAAACCATTATTTGTTAACTATGGAAACCCTGACCAAGGGAAAACTCCGGTGAGGATGGTACCCACAAAATGATCCACTAATCAAAAGTATATTGTGAAAGATAATGCTTATGCTAGGAGTTTATTACATCCGTATAGTGTATATGTCCTTTTTAGAGGACTAGGCCTTGTTAGAAGCCTCAACCCTATTAGGAGTTAGTATTATAATTACAAAAGTAGCAAGATGAGCCCACTGCTCAAACATGCATATACAATGATATATTTTGTGTACAAAAGGTATTAGATACAAAAAAAAAATTAACAGTGATTATATCTTCAATATCTAATTTTTCCTTTGTATCTCTCTTCACAAAACTTTGCATCTACTATCTTTCCTCTACTATAATAAAAGTTCACATCTTACAAGAATTTCATTTCATTGTCAAAAAACATCACACAACTTTGCATTCAAAGCTCTTTCCTTTATACCCATCTAATTTGTCATGTCAACCTTCAACTCTTCACATGTGTTCCAAAACATAAAATCTCTTTTCTCTAAGTGAGGATTAACATCTAGGATGTCATCCCTACCTTGTTAAGTCATTTTTTTGGTAAACCAAAATAGTCCCTTAACTAAAATGCATTTACTCTATTATATTCTTTGGTATGCCTATATAACCTGTACTTGTAAAAATCACAATAACTTTGTTCATGCATAAAATAATCTTTAGCACTCTTAAACATGTGTTTAATAAATTGTGACCTCACTTTCCTCAACTGTACATAACCTCATCTACTTCAAGTAAACTAAACTAAACCAAAGTGCATAACTATTCATTATTTTCTTAAATTATACTTAGACAATTTTCTAATTTTAATCATTCAAAACTTAATCTAATATTTTTCCTTCTTCATAATAGGTATATGCATGTTTCCATAAATGACAACCCTATATCATCCTTAAATATTCTCCTAGCCAAATTTGCAACACAAGGAACACTTGAAATTATTCAAATTCAAATTAGTTAAAGTAATGCAATTCAATGAGGACATAAGAAATTGTTACTCCCATAAATGATCATATAAAGTATGTTGCCATTTAGCTACAAAAGATAGTGGTTACTCATAGTAACTAAGTTATGTCATGTCCAAGCACAAAGGAAGACACATTCAAACATATATTTAACTTAGAATTTAGTGTTTCCAAAGTAATTGTATACTTTCCAAGCACAAGTATACACAGAACCAAATACAGACTACTGAGAAAAATAATTATTATTGAGAAAAGTTTTCATTGAGTTACAACATGATAAACAAAATGCTTACCAAGTGAAACAAAGACTACAAAAGAATTTGATTTGGTACAAAAATTAATGGCACAATCTTACCAAGAAATAAAAATAGTTTACACCGATCAAGGTAGAGATTTGAGAAAGAATTATTGAAAGATGTGAACTGATTGTTGATGAGTACAAAGTAGAGCCAACCAATGAAATAAAGATGAAAAGGAAGGAAATGATGGATGATTCTATTAGAGTTGATTTCTATCTAAGATGTATTATGGAGGGTTCCAATACCCTAATTAGATCAAAGATCATGAAGACAAAAGAAGGCTATAAAAGGACCTATTTGGAAAAATTATATGTCATTGTTAAGTGTTATTGAGAGGGGAATTGAAGAAAAAAGATTTTTATGATAGAGGACAGAGTTGAACACATTAGATATTAGGAATCTTAAACAAAAAAAGAGGATTAGAAAGATCAGTCATAGGAGGTGATACATGATATTGAGAAAAAGAGAGGTCTGATCAAGCAAAGTAAGTTGCTAGCACATAGATCATTGCTGCTACTTTCTTATCATTGTTGTAGTTTTTAAATCCTTGTAAAAGGAAGACCTAATAGTTTTTTGTAAATCTCTTAACCAAGTACACCTTAAAGAGTGTTGCAAAATCCTTTTAAAAGGTGGATCTAACTGATCTTATTATATGTTCTTAATAGAGTGAATCACCATAAGTGAGTAGACATTGTAGCCCCAACAAGGCAACCTGATAGGGAGGCTAGATGAATCACTCACTAATTCATGCTCTTGGTCTTCTTATAAGACTCTTAGGGTATAGGACCTTAACTACCTAAGGATCCCCTAGTCTCTCTATTGAACCTAACTACCAAGAAATATTACACTATCAAGTCAAAACTTGATGCTTTCACACTTCATTCACCCTAGCCCTTACAATAACATAAAGGCTCTCAACCTCCAAATCTTTAACTAGACCTTGTAGAGTTGTCAAGCTATGGTTAACCACTTCAGTTCAACCAATTAGATGTGTTAGGAGTCCCACCAAACTCATATTCTCATCCAATTTCCCATTTCTTCACAAATAGGCCTAAATGGCTAGTAGCCCCAATCAAGTCTCCTACAGCAAGAAAATAGCATTTTCCTCCTATGTCTTCCAAAGAAACCTCTAATAATTTCTATGTTTCTTAGTTCATTAGATATCCACTTAAATATTTTTTGGGTCTTTGGGTCATTCTCTTACATCCATTTCCCTAACCTAAATTAGGTGAAATCTAAGCTTTTTAGGCTTCTCAAACTGTTTCAACAATCTCTATTGTTTTAGGCTTGCTCTGGGATTGGTAGGAACTCCTCCACTTCATGAGATGATGGTAACACCTTCTTATTCCATGTCAAAAATTAATTTGGACTCTATTTTTGCTCTCCTACAAGATAAGTTTATTTCTATATGGTCTTCCCTAGCCAGACTCAACATAGGCTCGCATTCACTATTCCCAAGAGGTCATATAGATTGAACAATGGGAAAATGAGTTAGAGCTCCATCTCCAAGAACTACCTAGACAAAACCCATGACAGTGTAAAACAAAAGTAATTTCACAAAAGGCAATTAAACTAATCTAAATACCTATCTACAACCACCAAGAATTAAGAAAACATGTCAAATAAAGGACACATAGGTGATAGTATGAATTTTAAATTCCTAACTACCTATTGTCATTAAAAAAAACAAAGAAATTGTTTGTAAAATGCTTCAATATGTTGATTGTAAAAACACACAATCCGTACAATAGACTTCCAACCCTACTCATAGGTCTTCTTATGCCTTATATAGGGTTGTTATTTACTTCCTAGGACTCATCTCCAACAATTTGCAGCTTTCTTGCCAAAAGTTGCAAAGTTACAAAATGCAACTTTTGCATCTTTTAACAACTCTTCCCCAATTTGGTCAAATGACCTTCCTATCTTCCCAAAATTAACCACAGACCTTAACTAAGGTAAAAACCTCACCCTAACTATTCCTAGACCTTATTTTCTTATGATGGCATATGTTAGCAATGTTTAGAATAACTGAGAGGGAGGGTGGGGGGTGAATTAGTTACAAGGTCCATAAGTATCATTTGAACAATTAAACACAAACACTCACTGTTCCTCTTACCATGATGTTTCTTGGTTTCTATTGTAATGATAAAATTACTTTCTCAAACATAACATGCTTTTCTTTAATGAAAAATTTATTAAATGTAAAAACATATAAAACATTCAACATAGGTTTGACACTGTAATAGCTCACCTCATTATAGACTTGGACTCAATTGTAAGAATTTGATTAATGTATGTGTAAGGTGTAAGGTGCTAGGATACACATGTTATGAATTATTAATGTGACTACTATTCTTGAAAATATTGTACTTAAAGAAGCAGTTATAGTAAAATGAATGATACATATTTGTAAATGATTTTCATATGCAAATGATTCATAGGAAAGTGATGTTGGAATATGATATCGATCTAATATGTTGGTCTCTAGTTTAATTAGGGATATATATTAATGTTTATAGTCATATATTTATATATATGTTTGGGTTACTAATTTTTAAATTAAATTGTGTTGGGGATGATTGTGAAGACTTTTGAAGAATCTATGACAACTCTTGTACAATAGTTAAAGTTTGTCTCAATGCAAAATTATTGTAAAATCAAATGTAAACTAAAGTTTTACTTTAGAGGGGTTAAAATGGAGCATAATGTGCATTTTGGTTTAAAATAACCTAACCCACTTATACTACCTAGGGTTGGGGGTTAGTTGAAGGTCAAATCATGGTTAAAGCTTTCATTATGACACCTCAAAGATACCACTTCCCAAGAGTGACGAAAATGAAAAGTGGGAGACACAATCCATGCCTTCTCCCCTTTTTAGGAGATGTGACATTTGAGTGGGAGACAATGGAGGACATAGATCCATGTGCCATCATTAAAATAATGGGGATAGAAAGTGATAGTTAGGTTTTAAGAAGAGGGTAGGAAGACATGGAAGAGGGGGATTCTTTTTTTTTTTCATGGGAGAGATAATAGAAGAAATAGGTAGAGGAAGAAGGAGATTGAGGAGGAGGAGGAATGGCTCTTGGTTGAAGATGAAGATCCATCTAAAGGGAGAGCTCTTGAAAAGATAAGTAACTTATATGCATCTAGAGTAATTCTTATTGATTTAGATGAAATAATGTTAGAGGGATTATTTTATAATGTTTTAGAGAGAGAACTCTTAGGATTGCATCCATGAATCTCTTGGTTGAAATGAATTCTCTTTGTAGAAGTTGAGAAAAACTAACTTCACAGTTTGCCAAGAACACCTGCATGCAAATAACCTGTTATTGAAAGGAAACCAAAGAGGGAAAAAGCGTAGCTTGGAAATCTCAATGGAGTGATAGAAAAATGTATTCCAAGATAATGAAAAAGAAAATACAAGAGTTCAACCTTAAAGGTGAATGAAACCCTAAAGCCTAAGAAAGCTAGGTTGCACATTAACAATTAATAAAAGAATTAATTATTAATGCACCTAATCGAAAGCTTAAGCACTAAAGAGTAATAACTTAACTAATTAAATAAAAAATTATTTGAGTAGTAAGAAAACAAAATATTACTCTAACACCCCCCCTTAAGCTAAGTGAAGAGGATAATCTAGCCTAGCATAGCTATGAAAGCAGGAAATGGGTCCTAGCAACAAAGCCTGATTAGGTACCCAAAACAAGGAAATCTCTATAAACTAAAGAGAAAGGAGAAAACCCAATGGGAAAAACTCCTCTCCAAAAAGAGAGAGAAAAAAAAAAGAAAAAAAAAGGAAATGGCTCAAGAGACTCTCTCAAAACCATAAGTATACCCAACCTCCCCCCCATGATAGAGATAAGAGACAACAAAGCCCCCCCAGAATGATGGAGCCCCTATAGAAATAATCAAACCAATGGAGCTCCAATGCGGAAGGAATAAGAGCACAAAACAAGGAAACCCATAAATGAGAGGTGAAACTAGAAGGACTAACTAATGCTCAAAGGAGAAAACATGAGGATCTTGAAAGGGAATCCCCAATGTAGGTGTGTTGACACTGTCATGAAAGAGGAGATGAATGTCCTCTGTAGAATCCTCAACAACTGCACCTGGAGGCTCGATGAATGGAGCTAGAGGGTTAAGCAAAGATAAAGAAGAATATTTCTTAAGAGAAAAGACCTCAACTGGATGTGGTGTGGTAGTCAAAATAGTGATCTTGGGAACAATACAAAGGTTCAAGTGTCCTGACTACACCACATGATGCTCTCGTGAAAGAGAAGAGTTGTGCTCCAACAATGGAGATGGTGGACCAAAGTGTGAGAAGATGTAGAGATGGGTAGTATGATCAACTGTCCCTATAGCAATAAGGCCTCCTATTGCACTATCCCGAATGAAGATAGAATCTGTAGTGAACTCAACTATCTTCCCTAATCCAATGCATGTAATCTGATAAATCAAGAGAAGATTTGCAAATAGAGATGGAACATACAATACATCATTGAATGTGCCATCCTAAATGCCAATTGAACCTTTCCTATAGATTTTTAGGGTAGTGTTATTCCCCATGAGAATATGAGGAATGGGAGAAGCCTCAATAGTGGAGAAGACTCCTTGAGAAGATGTCATATGGTGAGAAGCACCTGAATCTAGTATCCAAGGGACCTAGGAAGGGCATGCAAAGGATGCTCATAATGCATGACCCTATCCAAAATCTAGTGTATATGTCAAAGATATGGAAGAAGACAAAAAACTAGACATCTATGAGGTAGAAGAGGATAAAGAGGAAATAGTGCTCTTCTGGAGAAGAGCTTGCAAATCTGCAATCTATTTCTCATAGCCATCAAATCTCTTTTGAAAATAATGTGACTCATCATGAGGTCCCCTTCTGATAGTAGAAACATGTAGGAATCTTTGTCTTTTGTTTCTCCTTCTAAGAAGAAGATGATGTGTTAGTAGAATGTTGAGAAGAGGAATCTGATATCTGCTTCAGCTTCTTCTTTTGTGTACCCTGAGGTGACTTGGCAAGCAATGCTTGTGACTATGAACCTATAAGTGAACTATTTGAGTGAGCTTGGACTGCTCACAAGTTTACCTATCATAGAATTTCTCAAAAGAGGACACAACATGCCATGCACCTAGTGCATCCATAGTAGAGTATAAAGTGGAAGTGAATATCTGATAAAGACCTCGAAGATTTGAGAGTATCTGAAAGATACACTCATCATCTGACTTTGTCTTTCTAGCAAACTATAAAATAGATCAAAGAGACATGAACTTCATTAAAAAATCCTCAATTCTAGTGAATGAGTCAAGTACCAAGGAGGTGAACTCTGCATCTATTTGTAGAACCTTGAACTAATTCATTGTACCAAACAAGGTGGAAAATTTGTCCCACATAGCCCTGGGTGTAGTCAAACCATCTAGGTGAAACAGTAACCCATCTAAAATATTTAGTGCAATGAGGCCCATTACCAAATCCATCTTATTTCACTGTATAAGAAACTCATAAGGCCTCTATACAATTGGCTGAGTTGCATCAAGGCATGGCCATAACCCCTTTTCCATAAGCAATTTGGTCATCTAACCTTTCCAAGTATGGTAGTTGTGAGGTGTAAGGTAGGAAACAGAAGAGTTTTCCATTGAGAGAAAGTAGACAAAAGTAGAAGGGTCATTTCTAAATGAAATTACAGAAAGAAAATGCACTCTCCCCCCACAATGTATAAATTTATCCCTCATATACCAAAGAAACAACTAGGGAAAGCACAAAAACTAGAAGAAAACCTAGATGCCAGATGCAAAGAGAGAGAAAACTAAAGCCTCTACTTCAATTCCAAAAATAGGAGTTCAAATGGCCAAGTCATAAAATGGAACCAGCATCATCATCTTTATCTTGGAACCATCTTTCTAGCACTTCTTTTGGATTCAAAAATGGGCACAGTATGCAAAAGATATGGTTGAAAAACCAACTGCCCCTCCAAAGAATGAGCTCTCTAAAAAATTACAAACACTAGAAAAAATTTGATGGTTGTATGGCTATCAGATGGCCATCTGCTGAAAAAATCTCATCGCCAAAAAAAATTTGATCATCCAAAAGATGATGTCACCACCTGGAGTGCCAAAAAATTTTGGCCACTTGTTTGCTAACATCACCCATCAATTTTTTGACCTCAACAGTCAGTGGAATGATAGGGTGGTAGAATGTGGCAGTCAGGCAACGGGCAGTGGCAATAGTGGTTGTCGATCAGCACTATGGCAAGATGGCAACAGGGCACAGGTCAAGCCATGGTGGCTCGTTGATGGTAATAGGGTGTTGGCTAAGCATGAGTAGCATGCTAGTGTAGTGTAGGTGGTACACTAGTGACCGCCTAACAGAGCTACCAAAAAAAATTATTTTATATTTTTTGATTTGTACTACCTCGAGAAGCCAAAAAAAAATCCAAAGGCTACTATGGTCAAAATTGATGAATTTTGACTATGCCAGGCCTTCTGAGCACAATGGTGGCACCCATTTTTGCCCAAAGTGCACCAGAAAAAGGTTCCTCCTCCAGATTGAAGAGAAAAAACCATGGAAAGCTAAGTTTTTTGTCTTTGAATCATGGCTTGAAGATCTCTAGACCAGGCAGCAGTAGGAATCCTCTGATACCATGTAAAAGTTGAGAAAAACCAACTTCATAGTTCGCCAAGAACACCTACATACAAATAACCTATCGTTGAAACGAAACCAAAGAGGGAAAAAATGTAGCCTTGAAATCTCAATGGATTGAAAGCAAAATGTATTCCAAGATAATGAAAATGAAAATACAACAGTTCAACCTTAAAGGTGAATGAAACCCTAAAGCCTAAGAAAGCTAGGTTGCATATCAATAATTAATAAAAGAATTAATTGTTAATGCACCTAAGAGAAAGCTTAAGCACTAAAGAGTAATAACTTAACTAATTAAATAAAAAATGATTTAAGTAGTAAGAAAACAAAATATTACTCTAACACTCTTGTCTGAGGGTATGGTTAGGGCACAAGAGGCCTCATGATGCCATTATGGTAGGGTGGAAATGAGAAATGGTGTGAATGGCTTTGGTGATTATTGTTGCAATCTTATAAATAAGAATGGAAATTCGATCTTAAAGTCTTTTTTAATAGATCTAAACGTGTGTATGAGAGAAGAAGTTTGTGATAAAAATTATAGAAATAATGGTATTGTTAATTGGGAAATTATAAATCTTTTCTAAAAGCTATTGTTATTTATGGTATTGTTAGTTAAGCTTTTGTTAAATGAGAAATTGTTAAGATTTTGTTGAATGAGAAATTGTTTTGGATGTAAACTTTGTAAATTATTTCATTTAGAAACAATTAACCAATCTTCAAAATCATGTTATCAAAATATTTAGTATAGATCTAACAACATTGACTCTAAATCTTATTATTTATTAATTAAATTTAAATAAACTTTTCGAAAGGAAAAAGTGGGAATGAAATTTGGTATCAGAGATAGGTTACAACATTGGGACATTGTTTGGGACCATCACAAACATGAAAACATATAAAATAAAAATAGTACTTATTAGTTTAATAAGAAATTTCATTTCAAGTACCATTAAGAAGAATTGATCTATTAGTTCATATTGATTTGGTTTCAAATATATTCAATGGGTAAAATTTATTGTTCAGATGTTGTAATAAATTCCATCAATCTAAACATATACATTAGAATGTTAAAATAACATCACACAACTACTAAAATAAAATACAAATTTTCATAGTTGAAAATAAGAGGATGAATCAAATTGATAAAGTTCCATAAGAAAATAGGCCTATACATGCATATTAACTATCTCAATTTTGTATGGGAAGTGGAAAATAAATCCTATCCCCAATTACAGTCAATTAAAATAATCTAGAGAATATTCTTGAGATTCTCTAAGTAAATATATATATATATACTTATATTAAACATAGACACCTATACAACCTAAGGCTATAATATAATATGCAAAGCTCAAAAAAAATAGAGGAGAACCTCATGTCCCATCGAAAATCCCTAACCAAGCACATGTGTAGCATTAAAATAAAAAAATAGTAATAATAAATCAATAAACAAGAAAAGTTAAAATAAATAAAGGAATCAATATATAGTGATCTTATAGTTTTTAAGCCATGCAAAAAAGTTAAGAAATGGAGGGAGAGAGAACACGTGATTCCCACCCTCTCCTTCCTTCACACACTTTTTAGGCACCTAAAAAGGGCCACCAAAGAGGGGACACATTACTGTCATAATCCTAATTCCACTGCCCATGCCACTTCCTCTCCTTAGCCAAATTTTGGGTGTTACCATGTCTAACATTGGTTAGACCACCTTTTGGAGCTTCTATGTCTTTTGTTATTGAATGATCACTCTGCAAACTCGTAGCATCCAATATAGAAGATGATGTAAATTATCCAATGATGTGTGACTTAATAAAGACATTGAATATGGTATAAAAGAGATATATGGTGGACTAATTGTTTTATATGTATATGTATGCACTCCTATTCATATTTTACTTGCCATGTATTATACATATGAATTCTATTCTCCTTTGTTCCTCTCTTTTTTTAAAAAAATTGTTATATTATTTTCAAATTCTAATGTTCATACAGTTTAGGCTATTATATAGTAGTCCCTGCTACTGATGTGGATGTGAACTGACCACATCATGAACTACAAATTTTCTAGGCTTTGTGTTCCTTATGATGAGTCCTTAAATGTAGATTTAGTTAAGGATAAAAAGAAGTAAGAAAGAATCTGCAAATGCTTAGTTATTTTGGTGTCAAATGCTGATTACTATCCTTATTTCACTATGATTTGTCAAATGTCCTTTCTACTGGTTATTATTTGATCATGGAAACTAATGCAATCCAATTTAGTGGAATTAGTTACTGACAAGCTATAAATTGTTATATACTCTATGTTCCTTATAATATGATCCTCTATCATATGGGCTTGAGGCAATGAAAGGAGTTTTGAGTCCCCGCTTGATGTCATTTCTAGGTTATAGAGCACAATTCCATGTGACTTTCCTTTTCCATTGGATTACCATGTTCGTTATCATATTTAGCAATACCTGTTCCACTTCATGGCTTTTTCTTCCTCTACAAAGATGACATTACTGTCATTTGGTTGTTCAAATGAATATTAGTCATGTGTTATTATATTAATCCTTGTCTCCCCTTCCTTTTTTGTCACTCAAGGTCTATCTGATAATTTGCATATCAGTTGAGCTCCTCTCATTTAGGAGATTATCCCCTCATGTCTGTGATCTCCTCTCTTCCTTGCTCATAAAACTTTATTTTGGTTTTTGCTTCAATATGTGAAATCTGAATATAATCCTGTCATTATTTTTTGATATCATTATTTTTTCCCATTGATGCCTCTGTAGATTTCAAAATCTCAACAAAATGGAGTCCTTTTTGAAGCTTTCTACCTCCATGCATGTCTGCACAGGCAAAATGGAGTTGAAAAACAAAACAAACAATAACACATTGGGCAAGCATGTAGAGGAAGGATACAAAGGTTAGGGTTAGGTTAAATATATATATATAGTATATTAAGGAACACCATTTTAAATAAAATATGATAGGTAATAAATAGTTGTCCTTGGGGTATGTGAGATAAGATCACAGAGTTTTCAAATGCAAATCTATTATCCATCAACATAAACAATTTTAGAGAACTTGCTAAAATCTAGGTGTTGGGGGATCTCAACAGTAGCACCCATTATGACGAGCTCCTTGACCCGACTCTTTTGGTTCTCTCTGACAATGCCCATGAAATAGGTTTCAACTTCCTAAATAATGCAAAGAACAGCTTGATTGACAATTTCCGCTCCATCAAGTGGCTTTTTTAGGAAATTGAGACTCTGAAGGATAGGTCCAACTAGACCAACAATAGGAGGGAAGTCAAGGATCATGAGGCTAGAGGAAGTAAAGACCAGGTGGGCAGCCAGAAAAAAGATAGAAGCAAGGACCCCAGTGACAATCAGGAGGATAGAATCACCCGGCTTGAGCAGAAGGTCCAAAGGTTGGACTCCGTCCACCAGGTTGTGACTAAACAGATTGTGGATACCCTCCACACATTGAATGAAAATATTGTCAATCTGGGGGACTATTTGACCAATACCGATCTCCTAGGGAACGTGGAGCAGAGCACAGAGAATGGAACCAGCCGGGAGGATCCTCAGAAAGAGTCTGGATTCTAGGAAAGCCAAGGGGATCAGTTGCATTTCCCCCCTGAAACCCAGGAGGAGGAGGTCATCCAAAAGGAAAGCGACACTGCAGAAATCCTGCAGGAAATGAAGAAGAAGGGACACTAGTCTGCCTGCCAGGCTCATTTCTTGGCCTTTGTTTCCCTGGCTTTGGGCCTTTTTGATTCTAGCCTTTTGAGGTTGTTTTTGTTTTTTCTGACTCTTTATGCTTTAAAGTTGTTTAATGTTGTAAAACTTTGGGTTTCAGGATCCTTGTAAAACCTATTTTCTAAATCAACAACATAAACAATTTTATCACTGGCAACGAATCAATGCATAGTACTTTACTAATTGAGTATCACAAATATTTAGATGGTCATCCAATTGAATTGAAAATACATCTTTACCTCATATCTTAAATTATGCATCATACAAGAGTAATACTGTAAATCATAATTATACTCTAGCAAGCCTAGAAGCTAGCCTTCTTGTTTGGTATAAATAACTCAGAAAATTAAATTGCATTCTTGAACCAACCAAGATTCTAAATGCTTAAAGCATAACCTCATATCTAACAATGACATGAAATAAGAGATTTTTATGTAAGATAAAGATGTTACATATGACACTGATCTGCAAATTCTCAACTATTTAAATGCACACAAATTTTTAGTTTTTTTTTAAACATTGAATATGAATTTCCTTCGAAATAGAAGAGAAATTAAGTGTACATGATAAATTATACAAACAGTCATACTAGCAAATAATAGGCCAACATAGATTATTAAATAACAAATGTGAGGGTCTCATAAAGATGTTGGCAAACTTAATGCAAAAATAAGACCAATACAATCTATTTGATAAAAGAAAAGAAAAAAGATATTATTATTATAACCATTTCATTTATATATTGTAAAGGATAAGGTAATGGAATCCATTTAGATATTAAGTTATTCAAATGGAAAGATAGTTTATTAAATGTGTTATCAGGTTTAGACTAAAATTTGGGCTTTGGTAAATTATTATCTTACTTTGATTATGGAATTTATTGGCTATAAGTAATTAATTTTATTACTTATGAAAAGATTACTTTTAACCTTGTGCTGGTTTTGACGTAGGTAAGAGAGTCAATGATTTTCTATTACAATTTAAGCAAGAGGAGTTTTTTAATTAGGGTTGCAATCTATTAAATATGAAACTTTACATGAGGCATTTTATTTATTATTATGTTTTGTTAAATATTTTTAAGTCATTCTTTAAAATCTATCTTTAGATTGAACCCTTTTAAATTTAATGTCACATGATGGTTTTAGAAGGCTTATTAATTAATGATCACTATAGCTAATTTTATCTTAAGGGGTTTTGAGATCATATCTTAGATTATCTAAACCAATTGATGTTATAGATTCAATGGATAATATTTTTATTTTAGCTTGACCATGATAGCATTATAGTGGTGATTTAATTTGACATAATTTTATATAAATAAATGTTTAAATATCAAAAAAAATTTAACATCACGAAGAGTTCCTTAGTAAGAAGTAACTATTGCAAGTGATTGGTTCAAATTATTTATTAAAGTAATTTTTTTAAGAATTGTCCAAGTAAGTTGTAATATTATAATTGGATGATTAAGATTCAAGATACTTACTATACAAAATAATAAAGGACTATTATCTTAAATGAGTAGCTAGTAATGGGAAGGTTAACCTACATCAAAAAGATTAGAGACCTCTAAATATTTTTAAGGAGTAATGTACTTTGTATATGAATTTGAGATAATCTATACTTTTTTTTATTGAGGTTAAACATAGTAAAAGAAGACAATTTAATTAGATGTTTTTGAAAAATACAAAAGAAATTGATATGATTGAACAAAAAGTGTTGATATAACATAAGTTACATAAGAGGTAGACCAAACTATAGTAAATCATCGTCATAGGATACATAGTTGGAAATTTTGATGGATATTATTTTAAAATTGCTAAGTACTATTGATGTTATTTTCTAAGTATGAGAATAATAGGACAAATAGAGAGAATAAAACCGAATATGCCATTTTTAATTTTAAGGGATACGATCACCTTCAAAAATTATTTGGGACATATATTGTTAGGAATCCTACAATCTCTACATATAAAGTGCATACATAATAAGTGAATTCTCTATGGATACCATTTTATGTCATTAAGAGAATGCTTATAATACACCTTAAAAATAGTTCAAAAAAAAAAAAGTGTGAGTTGCAAGTACCTAATGGATGTTCCTTATGGTGTATATTTTCAAAAATCACACCTTTATGTATTTGGATATAGATTGTATTAGTGAGAAGTGCTCGTGGGTTGTTTAAGGTAAAACTAGACATTGTGAGATTATTGTGGATTAAGGAGTAAAATCGTAGCTTAGATAATGAAATGGGTAAATGATCCAATATGAAGTAAAAATGTAAGCATGTAGTAATGATTGTGATCTAATATGTTCTTGTATTAACAAAATTTTAATGTTGTGGGAATATCTTATGTGGCTATAGATAATGTTTGATATCCTCATCTAGGGAGGATTAGATAAGCATTGTGGTTACTATTAATATTATATGTGGTTATGTAGATGCAAGCTTATGGGTTTATGAATCAATAACATATGTCATATCTTCCTTCAATATATGTCAATAACCCATGTTAAGCCATGACTCATGTCATCGTGTGTTCCCTCATTCATGTGATTCAACCAATATCACCATTTGTGTTAAGTGTTTTGTAAAACCAGCAATTTTCATGTGTACCCATGTGAATTAAAAACAAATATTCTTGGAAATTATGTTTATACATAAGTATGTGGAAGTCATACATCATATGTGTTATTGCTTGGTGGTAACCCTTCTAAGTACCACCTTTAAGGATGTTAACAAATGATAATAGTGTTATTGATTCCCACATTTTAAAACAAAATACCAATACTTAGAATGAGATTCCTTAGATAGATTTATGTATATTTTTCTATGAGATCCAACATGTGGAGGGAGGATTTCCCATGTTGTGATAGATACCATTCCCACACATGTTTTGACATGATGGAATGGGTATGATGCCACACCCTACTGATGGTTTAAACTAATATGGGGTGATGATGTTGTGTTGCTAATGATAGTGAGCCGAGCTCGAGAACACTATGCTACATACATAGTTACATGAAGGCGTCATTGTTTTTCTATGTTTTAGTTCCCTACTTGATGCAGATCATATAGGAAATGCTTGCATTTTTGTGGAGGGGTACCCATGGATGCTCGATCATGTGTACATAGAAGTGCATATGGGTAGACCCTATCCATGTATACCTCTAGCTACGATGATGCTTACATGAGATTGCTATGTGGAGTGTGTCCTACACATGCCTTCTCTGTGAGGAACACTTCCATGCGACATACAACTAGAGTGTGATTTCTCCACTTGGTGTATGGTCATGTCGAGTGAGTTGATGTGCTTAGTCTATACCACTCGATGTGAGGTGTTGCTGAGGTGAACACCCCATGCCATGTGGTTAGTGCACTTAGAGTGACCACTTGAAGGGCTACTGCACTAGCCAGATGTTGTTCCCTCTTTCCTCGTGAGGTGGCTAGATATAGTTGCACAATGATGTAATGTGCACCTTATGATTTATTTTATTGTATAGACCAGCAAGTTTATTTTCTTTTTCTGTGATAGTTTGGCCACAACCTTGATCTTCCTTTTTCACTTAGCTTATTGTCACAATACATTGAAATTTTCTTATTTTATTATTGTTGAAATATATGATTTAACTTCTTTTATTGGAAAATTTGTGGCTAGACTAGTTTTTTTAGTGTTTTTCAATGTTGGTCTTGTGTTGTAATGTGATTTCTCATCAAGGATGGTGGAGATGAACTTGATGAGTGTATACAAGGAAGCAGACACAGGGAACCCTTGAGGATGGGGGGGCTGTTATGTAGCTATTATCCACTACCTTCCTATGTGAGTGGTGTATATTCCTTGGAGCCTAACCACCTTACATAAACAAGAGATATGACACGTGGTTTGGTATGGATGACCTCTTTGTGTGATGGGTCCATTTACCATTGAACCACCAAGAAAGGCTTGGATCATAGATTATTGATTTTGGACTATGGATTATGGACTATGGTTATGTCTATGGATTTCAGATACTTATATGGTACAATGGACTACAGACCAAGATGAGATTAACATTTTACCTCTATGACCATTCCTAAACCTTGTGATGTGTTTATCCCAGTGATGTGGCTTTTGTATGAGTGTATAGGTGCATATCTAGTATTGTTTTAGATAAAGAAATAATTACTTCTCAAAATTATGTGGTAGAAGTCTCAATGAATGAAAGTATATGTGTTGGTTCATTTATGTGGATAATGTGAGTTATTTTATGGTTACAAGAAGAAATTATTAGTGCAGTAAATAAATAAATATTTTCTACCTTTTCTTTATTTCATGGATTTAGTATGTAACTTTGAAAAAATTATGAACTATAAGGCCTCATCCAAGTAAGAACTTGAAAAGACCATTAATTTATTTCAATATAATTTGTTTGGTTTAGAATTAATCATATTTATTTTGTCATTAGAAAATATTACATGACTTATGCAATAACATGATTAAGAAGAGTATCTATGTGATTTTCTATAAAGCTTTCCTTGTTATGTGATTATTGTGTTGAAGTCAATGAAGTATTATATAATTCAAAATAAAGAAGTACAAAAATGATTAGAATGTAGATAACACATTGAATATTAGTGATACTCGTTATTTTATTCTAGGAGATGATATGAGTTGAATCATATAATTAGTGAGAGTAAGTACTTATGCCTAATGAAATTATAAATGTGTAAGAAATTGTCAATCAATTTAAATAAAAAGATTATTGATGTGAATAATAATCTAAAGACGGGAATGTTCTCATAAACATTGGTGACTTCCAGGAGGAAGTCAAGGACAAGGGGGGAGTATGTAATACCCCACCTCATTATAGACTTAGACTCAATTGTAAGAATTTTATTAATGTATGTGTTAGGTGTAAGGTGTTATGATACACATGTTATGAATTATTAATATGGCTACTATTCTTGAAAAGATTATACTTAAAGAAGCGGTTATAGTAAAATGAATGACACATATTTGTAAATGATTTTCATATGCAAAAGATTCATAGGAAAACGATGTTGGAATATGATATCAATCCAATGTGTTGATCTTTGGTTTAGTTAGGATATGTATTAATGTTTATAGTCATATATTTATATATATGTTTGGGTTACTGATGTTTAAATTGAATTGCACAGAGGATGATTGTGAAGACTTTCAAAGAATCTATGCCAACTCTTGTACAATAGTTAAAGTTTGTCTCAATGCAAAATTATTGTAAAATCAGATGTAAACTGAAGTTCAACTTCAAAGGGGTTAAAATGGACCATAAAGTGCATTTTGGATTAAAATAACCTAACCCACTTATACTGCCTAGGGTTGGGGGTTAGTTGAAGGTCAAATCATGGTTAAAGCTTTCATTCTGACACCTCAAAGATGCCACTTCCCAAGAGTGACGAAAATGAAAAGTGGGAGACACAATCCATGCCTTCTCCCATTTTTAGGAGATGTGAAATTTGAGTGGGAGATAATGGAGGACATAGAGCCTTGTGCCATCATTAAAACAATGAGAACAGAAAGTGATAGTTAGGTTTTAAGAAGATGGTAGGAAGACATGGAAGAGGGAGATTCTTTTTTTTTTCATGGGATAGAGAATATGAGAAATAGGGAGAGGAAGAAGGAGATGGAGGAGGAGGAAGAATAGCTCTAGGTTGAAGATGAAGATCCATTTAAAGGGAGAGCTCTTAAAAAGATAAGTAACTTATATGCATCTAGAGTAGTTCTTATTGATTGAGATGAAATAATGTTAGAGGGATTATTTCATAATGTTTTAGGGAGAGAACTCTTAGGATTGCATCCATGAATCTCTTGGTTGAAATGAGTTCTCTTGCCTAAGGGTATGGCTAAGGCACAAGAGGCCTCATGATGCCATTATGGTAGGGTGGAAAGGGCAATGGTATGAATGGTCTTAGTGATTATTGTTGCAATCTTGTAAATAAAAATGAATTGAAATTAGATCTTAAAGTCTTTGTTAATAGATCTAAACTTGTGTATGAGACAAGAAGTTTGTAATAAAAATTATAGAAATGATGGTATTGTTATTTGGAAAATTGTAAATCTTTTCTAAAAGCTATTGTTATTTATTATATTGTTAGTTAAACTTTTGTTAAATGAGAAATTGTTTTGGATATAAACTTTGTAAATTATTTCATTTAGAAACAATCAACCAATCTTCAAAATCATGTTATCAAAATATTTATTACATATCTAACAACATTGAATCTAAATCTTGTTATTTATTAATTAAATTTAAGAAAGATTTTTGGTAGGAAAAAGTGGGCATGACATTTGGTATCAAAGCCAGGTTGCAACATTGGGACATTATTTGGGACCATCATAGACATGGGAACATATAAAATAAAAATAGTATTTATTGGTTCAATAAGAAATTTCATTTCAAGTACCATTAAGAATAATTGATGTATTAGTTCATATTGATTTTGTTTCAAA